>JARHVA010004131.1:45000-645000 GCA_037957365.1 Torreya grandis
ACTATCACAATTTAAGTCAGTGAAGCCCACAATATGAGAAGAAGACCCTAATGTGTACTATATGCCAAAGTGTGTAGTGCCCTAAATGTTCCTTAAAATACACTTGGTTATCTGCTAATGAATCTCATAAGGATCTAGGGAGAAATTGGATAAAATACCAACTACAAAGGAAATTTCAAGATGATTGTGTGTTATGTACAAAATATTTCCCATCATCTATCAATACAAAGTAGTATAACCTATGGGTGCAGTGCAATTATATGTAAAATGTAACCCCTAACTAAAATGGTGTGGGAATAGACTTATAATCAAGCATGAAAAAATTACAAATTAATTCATGACCATGATTCTACTAAAAACATGAGATCCCATCAAAAGAATGAATTATATGCAACCCAAGGAAGTAGTGCAAAAGTCCCAAGTTTGTAATGTCAAATTACTCCATCAAACTGTTTTGTATATCCTAAATCATGGAATAGGAATTGCTTGTAAGGATCAATTCATCAACATAGAGGAAAATTATCCAAATGTCATCTCCATCCTTTTATATGTATACTTTTGGGTAAGAATTTTAATGCAACATGTGAAACCACATGTGATCATAAATTTTTCTATCTTCTCATTCCAAGCTCTATAAACTTGTTATATATGATAGAGTGATCGGTGAAGTCTGAAAATAAGTGAATAATAATTTACAATACCCTATGGTTGACCCATATAAATCTCCTCGTGAATATCATCATGTGAAAATGCATTCTTCACATGCATCTAATGCAGTGACCATCCATGTGATGTATTTAGATAAATCACAAGTTGAACAAAATCCATCTTAGAAATATGAGCAAAATTATTAGATTATTAAATCCCTTAAACCTATGAAAACCCTTTCCCATAATATGTTCTATATGCTTGTCAATAGGACCATCACCTAAAAGCAAAATCTATAGAACTACTTTCAACAAACCAATTTCTTCCCTTAAGAAGAGAGAAACCAAATCCCAAGTATGATTCTTCATCAATGATGACTACTCCTCTGCCATAGTTACATCACACTCTGGTATATATCCTACATCTAAAAAAATTAGATGTTATGAAAGAGTAAGGCTCATAATAACAACCTCATATGTTTGTGAATGAGTTCAATATGTGTCAGTAAGATCCCTTCCTAAATAATTGGCCTCTTATCAAGTAATGTGCACCCACTTTGGTAATGCCATTGTAATAAGAACTAGTGGTGCAAGATCTAATGGTATAAAATCAATAATATCATCATCATTGAGGAATAAAGAATCCTTAATATGTGAATATATAGGTAGAGTGAGTGAGGGATAATATGGAGATGAAATATATATCGAGGTGAAATTATCATCAATCTTAACATCATGAGTGGTTGGGTCAAACAAGCAATAAGATTTCACATCATCACAATAACAAAAAAAATGAGTGGTTTATGCTTGTTCTTCATGGATTTATGTTTATCATTAGGAATAAACACCCAAGCTTCACTACCCAATACTCATAATATGGAAATGTCATACTTCGTATGAGACCAAGCCTCCCCATGAGTCATATTTTGTACTCCCTTATGGGGTATGTGATTTTTGTAAGTATTTGGCACAATTCATTGCATCATCCAAAACACCAAGTGTCATGCTCTTAGACTGAATCATACAATTTTATATCTCTCTCAATGTATTTTTCTTCCTTTCAATAACACCATTTTTTCAAGGAATGTAAGGTACTATGTAGTGATGATGAATATCATGTTGTATACAAAAGTGTTAAAATTCCTTACTCACATATTCCCCCTATTATTTGTGTGTGTTTTCGTGATATTAAGTGAAGAATACTTCTCAAAAAATTGTCTTGAAGTCTTTGAAATGTTCAAAGACCTCACTCATGTACATTAGAAAGAACACCCATGTGTGTCGTGAGAAGTCATCTATAAAGGTGAGCACATACTTGGCCCTTGAAACATAATATATTAGAAATAGCATGAGATCATTATGTACCAACTCAATAGGAACCTTAGCTCAATTCACCATTATTTTGGAAAAATTATCGTGATGAAATTTACCAATAACATAACCTTGGTAAACACCATCAATATTAGACACCTTATTAAGGTCGAGTACCAAGTTTTGTTAACTCAAATGCTATAAATATATGTAGTTTAAGTGCTTATAATGTTCTTTCCATAGTTTTCTCCAAGAATCAACATAAGCAACAAAGGATGATCTTCAAGAAGACTCAAATCCATAAAATAAATAAGTGTGAACCATGATCAAAAATACTTAAAGTAGTCATTATTTATAGATTCTATAACTCTCTAATCACAATATCATGGAGAGAAAAGTCCAAGTCTTTTGAGTCCTAGATTGAAAAATCTAATAAATAGAAATAATATTATCATAAAACTTAGGAACCTGAAGAACATTATCGATGCACCCATTCAAAAAATTAATGGTGTTTGATCCCAAGACATCTATGTGAATAATCCCAAAAATTGTAATATATAAATTTTTGGTAGTAGTAGAAATAGTGAGAAGCTCAAGTGAATGTGTCATATGATGTGAAGCAATTAAATCTAATATCCAACTATCTAAAGAAGAGATCAATACTATAGTTGAAAGAGTTTTCCCTTTGCCTTTAGAAGAAGAAGGAGGAGGAGGAGGAGGAGGAGAAGGAGCAGGAGAAGGAGGAGGAGGAGAAGGAGGAGGAGGAGAAGGAGGAGAAGGAGGAGAAGGAGAAGGAGAAGGAGAAGGAGGAGGAGGAGGAGGAGGAGGAGAAGGAGGAGGAGGAGGAGGAGGAGGAGCAGGAGGAGCAGGAGGAGGAGAAGGAGCAGGAGAAGAAGGAGGAGGAGGAGCAGGAGCAGGAGAAGGAGGAGGAGGAGGAGGAGGAGGAGGAGAAGGAGGAGGATGAGGAGGAGGAGGAGGAGGAGGAGAAGGAGGAGAAGGAGGAGGAGAAGGAGCAGGAGCAAGAGAAGGAGAAGGAGAAGGAGCAATAATCTTATGTTGTTTCATTATTTTTTTCAATGTTTCCATTCTCTTCCAAAATCTAGACTCATGATAGCTTGACCTATCACAAAAATGACATGTCTCACAAGAATTCATTTTGGACATAGAGGGATACTCTTTTGACTTAGAAGGAGGAGGTTCAATGGAATTAAACTTAGACAAATACTAATTGGATTTTTTCTTATCATGGGGTTTTGATTTGGACTTTGGTTTACCTTTACCTTTAGGTGAATTAACAACTAAGGCCTTATAACTATGAATGACTTCAATTTGAACAAGCTTGGATTGGTACCTAGTAAGATGCTCATAAAATAGCTCAAGAGAATGAATTTTTAAGGCATCACCTAAGGAATCAGTGGAGGAATATAAGGTAGAGTAAAATACCTAAAATGGAGCCTTCAATTTAGACCAAATAATAAAAACACTCATCATCTAAATTTTTTGACCATAAGCTTTCAATTGTGAGAGAATGCATTTGAACTTGGAAAAAAAGATTTAATAGACAAAAAAAAAAACACTAGGCATGAGGGAAGCTAACTTAGCATCTGATTGCAAGGCTTTAAACTCATTGATTTTCTTCAACATTTATGTAAACTTGTGCCATGCTACTTTTGATGTTGTACATTTCATGATGTGAAATAACAAACCATTTGAAACATTCATACCAATAAGTCCCATAGCTTCATTAAATTTGTTTTTATATATAAAGTGTTCATACTCCTTGATGGTAATTAGAGGATTTTCTATTAACATTGATCATAACCCTTTTGATTGTAAAAATTATTTCAACTCCAAGTGTGATAGTTGTGTTGTGTGAAAGGTTCAATTTTCTTAAATTCAACAATTAGTAATACTAAATATATTAATTACAAGGAAATGTAACATAAGCAAGAGATAAAATGTCAATTAAATTGTGGCTTGTAGCCTCCCAAAATCTATATTATTCATAAAAAAAAATCCCTCTAGAAAAAAGAGGTGACACTTTATAAATAGTGCATTTTATAGATGAATCACAATTTTTTTTTTTTTGTAAAAAAAATACTGAAATTACAAAATTGAACTAATCTAAATCTACCAATTGGAAGAACATGAAAAATCATGCACTTTCAAAAGAAATGATAAGTTGAACAAATGCACAAAGTAAAAGATATGGCCGATTGAATGTTCAAAAAAGTAAAAGTCAACAACCTCTATAAAATATTGCAATTTTGAGAAAATTTTGCAACCAAAATGTAAAAATATCCAACCAATGCGTAAATCACAAAAAGATAATAAGAGTGAAAAAATCATCCTAAAGATATGACCTCTGGAATTTCACAGCGTAAAAAAAGATCAAATGATGCAAGTCAATACCTTAGGGGCTAAATATCCTTTTTGGTTGGTCATATTGACAAAAATGCACTATGAATCATGAAAATTTCACCAATATTGCGTACCATACAAAATGCATCAAATATGCAAAATGTACTAAAACTATGTTAAGTCTTCAAATGCATGGTTGAAACTTAAATGGATGCCCCATGAGTGTAGTGTCCAAATTTTGAAAACTTTTATCTTTTAAAATTCTCTCGAAATATAGATATAAATAAATATGAGCTGTGGTTGAAACCTAAAAATAATGAACTCATACAATCTACTACTCATCAATCTTCCTTGTTGGCTTGAAAATTTAAAATTTCATAAAAATAATCCATGGAGTCAAAATTTTCCATTTTTTAAAATGCATATTTTTCATGAAATTTTCAATATAAGTACTTGAAGTGACAAGCAATTTCTTGATTTTTTCAGAATTTGAAAAAACACAAAAAATATTAAAATTACAATTTTGGCTCAAACAAAAAGTACCAACCCAGAATGTTGGTTAGCTCAAAAATGTGCAAAATACTTAAGAAGTGTGTAGGAATTTAGAAAATTATGAAAATTTATCAAAAATTCATTATTATCACTTAAAGGAGAAAAGCTATGCTACCATGTAGAAATGGGAAATACCCAAGAATCTTCTTACAATAGGCTCACTCTAAATAGAAGAAAATACTATTGGAAGTAAAATGAAGTAAATAATAAATAAGATTGTATTGTCATTGAAAAGAATCCAATTGTATATTATTAGCTTGATTTGTAAAATAATATACAAGTCTCTATATTTATAATAAGGGATACTGGGAAAAAAAACTAATGAGAAGTGGAGTTACAATATTACAAAGGTGGAGTTACACACCATAACAAGTAGAATTAAAACATCATAAAAGTGGAATTACACACCATAACTTGTGCATGAGTGTATACTCATACTAATTGTCAAATGATATTATGCATAATTTTTTAATCCACAATTATTAATGATAATTAATTAATTATATTTAAATGGGTCTTAACCATTTCTTATTGTATACATGACTAATATTTAGAATTGTAAATATTGATAACATATAATTTTATTTAAACACGCTAAGTTGTGTAAATATTGACAACATTTAATCTTATGTGAACACACTAACACTTAATTCTAACAACATATTTTTAATTATTTTTTGGTCATACAATGACTTACCAATTATATTAAGTGTACTTTATATAATGTTGAGAATGAATTATAAAACTATAGATAAAAGTTATTTATATTAATTATATACGTATGATTTCATAATTTAATAAACCACAAAATATAATGTAAATTATTTTATATTTAATTATTTTAAATATTCTATTCTTAAATATTATACATTTTTAAAGGTTGAAATCTTTAACTACATTTTAAAAAATACATTAAAAAATGTTTACTACCAATATAATATTGTAATTTTCTTCTTATAAAATGTAAATATGTTAATTGCATTGCATTCACAAGTAATCCATAAAATTAATATGTTTATCATTATATATATATATTTCAATTAAAAATAAAAATATTACACAATTTTAAAAAATAAAAAATAACATCTAATTTAATAAAAATACAATCAATAAAAAATATAATAAATCCATATAAATCATAAAATTTAAGAATAGTGACCAATTTCATTGCTAATAGTAATTCCCATCAAATCAAAAAAAAAAAAAGTGTTTCACATCTTCATTGGCACTAGTATTTCATATCAATTTAATATGTTTTTCTTTATATAAATAGCTCAATAACAAATTAAAAATTTTATGTAAACAAAATATATTTTTCAATTATGATCATCCAAATAAAATTACAATAAAAAATGAGATAGTTGTAACATTCAATGATACATTCAGTTGATATGCATAAATAAATAAGATAAAATATCATAATTTAAATTATTTAATAAAATTGATATTTTTAAAATATAAATTTAATATAACAAATTATAATAACATAAAAATAAAATAAAAAATTATAATATAATATTAAAAGATAGATTGCATTAAAAACCACAAAACATATCTAAATAAAAGCTACTATACCTATTAGCATACATCTATTTTAACATATATTTAAATAAAATCTATTATAGGATACATTTAACATATATTTAAATAAAAGTTACTATACTTATTAAGATACATTTATTTTAACAGATATATTTTAAGAAGGGTTAAAAAAATTAAAATATCAATCTTTTCATAATATAAATCTAACAAAAGTAGAGATTAACATATTGAAATATCCACCCATACATATTATTTTAGATATATATTATTTAAAAATTTAAAAAAATAAAAAATATTTAAATAATATTATATTATAAAAAAAATAATTATTTAAAAATAAAATGTTGATCAAGAATATTCGACATTGATAATAACGTAAAATAATATATTTAGATTTTTATGATATTAAATAAACCAAAGGATGAATAATAAAATAGTCTCCAAATTAATGTGTTAGCATCATCTTTGTCTACAATTCTAACTTCGCTTAAACGTACTTATAATTATACGAAATGACTATTCATTTTATATAGAGATAGTAGTGGTGTACTTTGAGTACAAAGTACTCAATATGACAAATGCTATAAACTCATGGTTCGCCATTTTTTTTCGGGGGGGAATAGTTAAAATTTTAAAATGTTTTATTTTTTTAATTTTTAGTTTTAAATTTTAAATTTTTTAATTGAGTATTAAGATTTACTAATATTTAATAAGTCTTATAATGATAGGTTTTCTTATTTATAAATTATCGTTTTCGACTTTAGTACTCAATAAATATATTATTAGGTTTTTAATTTTTAAATTAAAATTTATTTAAAAAGTATTTATTTTTAATTTTAAAATTAAGGTTTGTTAAATTAAAAAAAATTATATATTTTTTTTAATTTTATTAATTTTTTATTTTTTATTGTGTAAGATTTTAAAAAATAAAGTTTCTAATTTTTATTTTTTATTATAATTTTACTCAAAGAAAATAATTTGTTGGTTGTAACCAATCAAAATATTTAAATTGATATAATATTTTAATAATTATAAAATTTAAAATTTAAAAATATTGAAATATTTTTTAAGATGTTAATAAGGAATATTCTATTTATTTATTGATGTTTTATTAAATAATATGATAACTTACATATTTTATTTATAATAAGTTTTACTAGTTCTTCTTTATTTTCTAATTTTTCATTTACTTATTAAAAAAAAATAACCATATATCCATATATATATATATAATAATTAGATAGAATTTTTCGAAATTGATATGACAACTTATGCTTCTTATTTATTAAAAAATTGACTATGAGTTATTTTCCTATTTATTTAATTTCATACGTTATAATTTTCTAGTTGCCTATCTAAAAAGACAATCTTCTTTATTTTATTGTTTTTATTTATGTTGTTAGATAAATATTGATAAATATATATAAAGCATAAAACTATTTTAAATGTAAAAATTTAGTAGAAAATATTTTTTAATTGAGTATTATAAATATTTTATATTTATCAAAATATCTTCCTAAATTATATATTTATAAACACACAACTAAAATTTGTACACATCTTACTATTACAACCTAATGATAAGGACTTCCTAATTTAACTTTTGAGTTTTATAATTAATAAAATAAAAATAAAAAGTAACCACTACATAAACCTTATTTTTATATTTTTTAATATTAATTAACCTACCTTAACACTTATTAAAATATTAAATTTTCTTACTTTCTAAATTTAAATATATCAATTTTTAACTTAAAATTTTTAAATGAAGGTTGTTTTTGTTTTTGTTTTTTTTTTCATCAAAACCCCTCATAATTAACAAACAATAATACTTAATTACAATATAAAAAATTTCATATTTTATAAATTAAGGTTTCCCATTTTTGATATAAATATTTCTTAACAAAAAAATAGTATTTTTTCGATTTTAAGTTAAGATTTCCAAATACTAAATTAAGATATAAAAAATGAATGGGTTCATGATATCTAATGAAGACCATTTCTAATTTAAATTTTATTAAATGAATAATTTTTTTAATTTATAATCAAAACTTTCAAATTATTATTATTATTATTATTATTATTATTTTTTGAATTAGGTAATGTTTTTTTCGTTGAATTTTTATTTTTTTAATTTTTTAAGATAACATTTTAATTTTTCATGTTATTTATATAATTTAATTTAAATAAAATATTATTATTAATTAAAAATGAAGGTAAGTCTTTGGGACTACAAAAGTTATAATTAAGAAGAAAAGATGAGTGTGACAACACATTTTAAGGAATACATAAGAAAATTGAATCTAAATAGGGAATAAAAGTATATGGAAGCATGAGTAAAAACAAATAGAGTATAACATTAAAGAAGATAAAAAAAAGAAAGTTATTATATAATAGGATGAAACTTGTTTTTTTAGAGAAATACTTATAATTCTCTAAGTGATAAAGAAATGACTTGTGCCTAAATTTTGTGTGGGTTTACATACTCTTTATTTGGATTTTGGTTCTCCCACACATGTGGAATTTTTTAGCTCTATGCATGCTTGTGGTACTTCTCTGATATGCTACACTAACCTGTTCCTTTTTGCACATAATTCTAGTGTCATTCATCTTCTCTTAAATCCACACACAACACTCTTCATTGTGACACATGTACAACATTATAGTTGTCTTGTGGTAACAATATGCATTATCATAGTAGCACACAAATTGTTACACAGGATTATCATGTGCACACTCAACATTTAATTCCAGATATCCTCTACCACATAGCATGCCAACTAGGCTTCTCCATATTTGCAACTACTCAAGAAATCTTTCATCATCACCACATACATGTCAGTCTAACCATGCATGTGTAATAATTCCAACTATCACTCAGCTAGAAGATGAACTGCCACCTTTATGTAACCATCATAAGTTGAACCACTTCTTATGAGACATGATGTATACATATTTGAACTAGTCAACCGCACTTCATCTCTAGGGAGATTTACAAACATAAGTTATCAATTCTACATACTTTTTCATCTTATGTCCATGTACAATAGTGTGCATCTATGCACTTGGGATGTTAACTTACTATACACTTAGCATGCATGTGATAAATCTTTGCATAAATTTACAAGGCATAGTCCATTTGGTACATGTCTTGGGTTCCAACCAATGACACCTTTAGACATATCCTATCGTGCACCATATGGCATAGAGTCATGCATGAACAATAATGGTAAATGGATAAGGCAAAGAATTTTATGCAACACAATCAAAACACTCATCAATATTTTCAATATATCTCCCATGCCAATAGATAAATTATAAATATAACCAAAACACACATATTACCCCTCACAATTTCAAGGTGGGCAATAGGGTCTTGTTGAATTTACAAAAGTAATGCTTCAAGAGTCCACAACACAAGATCAATTTGTTGCACTATTGTCTATACACCATCATGTATGCATCAGGAAGGAACACTTTTTTTATCGAACTTACACAATACTTGGGTTTGCACCTAGTCTTTAATGTGAAACTTATGAATCCATACTACCCTTATTTGCTTGAGCCACCCATAGTGCAACATCATTTATATTTGCATCCTAAACATGCCAATCTAGCACTAGGGGATTAGATTATTGAAGTGACAATAACATGCACCTGCTAAGAGATACATTAGTTATTCAAAGTGATTAAGGTAGGAAATATGGTGCTCAGGTTAAGTGGCACAACCTTCATAAATTTTAGGTTCAATTTCCTCAACTGATTGAAAGAGAAATAAGGACTATTTCTTCTTAATAAAGGGTAAATGATCCATGCACAACTTCAACACAGGTTTGCACTCTCCTTATATGGACTTTAGATCTCCCACACCTGCAACATTTATCAACTTATGATGTAATCTTGTGGTACTTCTTGGAGTTCATGCATTGGCTTATTCCTTGGTGCATATGATTATGACATTATAAACCTTCTCCTAAACTCCAATTATAACACTCTTCACTACATCATGTGCACAACACTGGAGTTGTCTTTTAGTATCTTTGCATGCTACCACAACCCCCTTAGGATTATCACATAAGCAAATAAGTACACACTAACCATTCACATGTCATATTCCCTATACCACTCAACATGTCACATGGGCTTCTCCAAATTCATAGCTCCTGAACAAATCTTCCAACATTATCTCACACCTAAAAATCAACCGTGCACTTACAATATTTCAACCATCACTTGATTGGAAGAACCACCACCCTTATATAACAATCATCAATTTTAACCACTTATTTTAATGATGTATTTATAGTTTCCATATGTCCCATAAGTGCACAAAGATGAGAGAACACATACATACATACCAAAAATAAGTGTGTTGCCATTATTATGGGATATAACATTCAAACACATTTTTAACTCTACATTCTTTCACATTCAATCTAGAAAAATTAGCAAGGATAATTATCCTTTATGATCATGGGAGTTGTGTCTCCTACTATTATTGAATATTTGTATACATATGTACTTACCCTAATATGTATATTCGATATAATTTTTATGCACGGGCTAGGAATACCAATATAATAATCATATTTTTATGTATAGAATAGGATACAAATAAGAGATCATAACATAGAACTTGTGTATACTTGGATGGTATAGCAGAAATACTCAAGGTGGCCTTATATATAGAAGAACACAATCCACACTCAATATCAAGGGCATAGGATTTCAAATCCTATTCCTAAGATATGGGTATGGTTCTAACCAAATCCAAATATAAGTAAATGATATATAAATGGTAACAAAAAATGATATCAAGGATATATTAAGGAAATCCCATGTAAGGAATTAACAAACAAGGGTAAACCTAGATTTAAGATAGCAATAGCATTAAATCAAATAAGAGTTAAATGGTGCAATGTTGGACTATAAATGCAGTCCATTCAACCTAATTTGTTAATAGAAAACATAAACACCTTATATTTACCAACTTATTCGGTATAAGGAGAACTTAAGCAAAGACAACAACATACATGCTACTATAAAAATGAGAAAACCATATCTATTTATTAAGTACATAAATGAAAGATAATAAGGATAAAGATTCTTATCTTTGGGTTGACTCATCGACACATCAATCACCCCCTTAGCTCTAGTGACACTTTTCAATATATGTTACAAGATGAAGACCTCAAATGGAAAGAAGAAGACCTAGATGTAGTTAGTTAAGGAATCTAAAGACCATGGGACACCTCATTGGTTCAACTTCTCATATTAAACTTCAAATGCCTTGAGCAATACTTTACTTCCAAGAATAAGAATGTAATCCTTTAACTCATTTTAGTAATAAGGGCATGAAATTGAGTGAAAAAAAAGCATATGATTGTTATATGTGTTTTGAAAAATAGTTATGACCCCTATATATATGGATCCAAACCCAAAAATCACCTAAGACTCTAAGCCGATGGTATTGGCCAAACTGACATATTCGAATGGGATGTTGGATAACTTAGAACTATATCGGTTAGGTTGATAAAGTATGAAAGGCAAAGATAAATGTATAGTCATATTGGCTAGGCCAATACAATACATTCATAAACATGTAAGAAACAAATGCTATCATCTAGGACAATATAGTAGGAATAAATGGTGGCTAGAAAAACTTAACATAAGGAGATAGATAAGGAAGACAAAAATATGTTCAAAGGAGGTCAAACCGATAATATTGAAAGTATAACATAATAGAATATAATATCTCTTTCAAATTACCATGAGAAGACCTTATGTCATTCCCAATGCACTACTTAAGACATGCACTGAGGGAGACTGATGCATCGGTGAGTCCTATAAAATAAAATCATTAATAAAGTGACAAAGATGAAAAATATTAGGTGTATACATATTCCCCACTCAAAGATCATCATGTCACAATAGTGTAACATAGCATGGTGATTTGTGAAAGAGACATAAGAACACTAAATCATAGTAGAAAATGTTTGTTTCAATGAATTTTTGTTTATTATTGGAAAAAAGGGAAAGAAGAAATTAAGTATAGGTATGGTTGAAAAACTTATTTGATTATGCATGCATGGAATCAAAAAATTATGAAGATCTCCTCTTTGGCTTGGGAGGATGACCTATAGATAAGAAATCACTAAAGAAATTTTTTTTGTTAAACAAATAGTTGGGTGGATTGCCTAACGATAGCTAGATCTTAAAAGTGAGAGCTTCCTTAGGGGCCGTCAATCCACACATTTTAAACAATTAAGTTTATAAAATAGAAAAAAAGTACTTGCATCAATAAACTAAAGGTACTAAAATTGATTACAAGAATGCTTGCTTAGAAAATAGACTATAAACGATTAAATTAGTGATAAACTAATTAATACTTATGGTAGAGGGTTGGGGTCTGCTTCTAGAAATCACATAGAGGTCTATGAACATATAGAGACACAAAAAATTAGGTTTGGTTGGGTGTAGGTAGGTGTAATTAGCTTGTTGGTTTTTATTACCACAGTGACCATCGGTGGTTGGGATGATCATTGGTAGTTAAGGTAACTGTCGGTGGTCAAGGTGACCATCGGTGGTTGGACAAACCATCGATGGTTGAGATAACTGTCAATGGTTACTGTGTATAGATTTGGGTTGGTAAAAAGGTTGATTTATGAGATCCAAAATATGGATTATGAGAGATGGGTAATATCTAAGTTTATTACGAAATGTAAATAAAGTAAATAAATATTGATAAATAAGTACTTATCTTACCATAAGTTGATTGGGTGGATGGTTGGGGTAGTTAACTTGTTAGTGGGATCTAGCTCGATTTTGATAGAGTAACAGTACCTGAGAACTTGGTGGAAAGTTAGTGGCAAGTTGGATATCTAATATGATTATTGGATTACAAATGACACTTGACCTAAAAAAAAATCTTGGATACACAAGCTCCTGATAATAATTGCATATCAATTTTCACCTCTTTCCTCCTCTCTTCTTATAAGCAGAGTAAGAGAGTTGCAACAACATGTGAACTAGGCTTCCTAATTATAAATCACACATGTAATGGCTCGTAACAAGAATTAGATGAGTTATTTTTAGAAAATCAAGTCAGGTGAGTTTGCATGTGAGTGGTTGAGGAGGTGGACCTTGATCATCAATGGTTAGGGTGATTGTCAGTAGTCAACCTAATTATCGATGGTTGAGGGTAAAGGGGTAAAAAGTGGGTAAAGGCTAGGTTAATCTAGTTTAGTCAAAATTACTATGAATTAGGTTGGTTAGGGGTTGAAAGGTTAAATTTGTCTCAAGGGGGCTGTGTTGACATTGTGGATTGCACCCTTGACGGAAGGCTAAGCTTCTGTCTTCCACGCAGCACAATGGAGACTCCTCTCTTGCCTATGGGTCTGGAAAAATTGAGGGGAGAATCTCTAGATAAGGGCTAGCTCCCTTTGATGCATCTCTGAGTTATTCTAGTACTATGGCTAATATATATAGTGGGGGGGTTGAAAAGAGAGAAAGATTACTAAAAATAGAACCTAAACTAAAGCAGTGATACACCAAAATGGTTGATCTACTTAGCTTTGACATACACTTTACACCAAGAACAGGCTGATATACACTTCATTTGATATGAGAAACTATTTTGCATCAGTGAGCTAGGGGTCCTCTGGAGATACAGGGAGGAAGAACTACCAGAGGTGTTCTAAGAGACACTATGGCAGCCTATTCACATGTGCCTATACTCTACTGTGGACACGTATGGCTGACTTGTAAAAGAAGAACTCAAAATACACTAGACATGTTAGAATCATTCTGTGAAAGCATGAAATAAAATGACTTAACACAAGACAAAACCATAAACATATGCAAAAGTGCAAACTCAAAATGGAGGTAAAAATGCTATGACTTGATTCAAGGTAAAATCATGCAGGGCTTCGCCATACAAGCTAAGAGATATCTTCTCAAATGAGAGATTACAATATATATAGAGCAAGAGAAAGCAATGGCACCCCTTTTTTACAAGTGGCCCATGCTGCATTAAAAAACATTGAGAAGAGGAAGTCGCTGAAAGAACATGCTGTGTCAGTTACCAATCTTGACTTTGGCTTTCAAACATTATTGTGAAATCATGGGCAATGCCCATTTATCTACAAACAAGACCACTTTTTAAAGACATTCATGCAGTTTTCTACTCATTAATGCAAAGTGTGTAAAAATAGGCCACGCCTTCACTATTCACGCTCCTTAATGACCACTTGGCGGAGACTGTTTCAACCACTGGAATAACTCCTTATGCCGACACCTTCTTTTGCCACTTGGACTATTTTGTCTACTTCTGCACTTGGATTTTGTCCTTTCCCAACTTTTGCCTTTTCTTGGCTCTCTCAGCCCTCAAGGCTATCTTTTGTCAATCCTTGGCTCTTCGAGCTCTTTTCTCGATGGTCTCTTCCTGTTGGCCTTAAGGCCTTTGAATTCCTTTGAGCTCACGCTTATGCATTTTTTTTCATCTCTTCTAACTCATTTCCATGTGTGGGCCCATCTTTAAATATATGAGAATCAACAGCTATTCCATTTCCCTGAATTTGACATCTGTGGGGATGTCACCAAACGTTTGAACCCCAATGGCTAGTTTGCGATGCTGAATTTGACATCTTTGGGCCCGTCACCCCTTTGTAATTCCTTCAGCTTCACTACCCTTTGGCTTTCTTTTCTTTAGATTTATTTTTGGCTAAATTCCTTTAGACAAAAAGTTCAATCGAAGGAATTCTTTTGGGCTTTTGTTCGAAAGAATTTGCCCGAACCATTTTGCCATGGATTTCTTTTCGAAGGTTTTATTCCATTTGGTTTTTTGCCTTGTGAATTTCTTCAGACAAAATGTCTGAAGGAATTCCTTTGGGCATTTTGTCAGAAGTAATTCATCCTTGCTCTTCATGGATTTTCTTTGGATAAAAAGTCCAAAGAAATCCTTTGCATCTTTTCCTTAAGAATTTCCTTCAGACTATTTCTGAAGGAATTCTTCATCTTTGGTCTTTCCTTTTGAAGGAAACTTACCCTCTGCAAAGGTACTTTGGGTCTTGAACAGCCCCTTTGGAACTGCTGATTTGGTCCTATCACTGACAAAAGTGCCCTCTGAAGAAAATATGTTGCCCCTTTTGCGAACTGTGTAGGCCATTTCAGGGCTTTTAGCCATGACTTTGAACCTTTTGATTGAACTTGAACCATTTTTTGGAGTTCAATGGTTCAACGGTTCAATGGTTCAACACTTTATGTTCTGTAAGGAGTCACATCCATTTAATTCCCTTGTGAATTAGATGTATCATTAAAATGACCACTTGAACCAACCCATTGAACCAACTCGTTGAACCAACCCATTGAACCAACTTTTCCAACCTTTAGGAAATGTGCCTTTAACTTTTTGTAATTTTCTTTGTGAAAACTCACCTTTTTCTGCCTTGTTCACTTTCCTGAAGGTGCTTGCTACCTTCTGCAAAGGTGCTTTGCCTTTGGAGCTTGTTGAAAGACTTGCATCCCTTTAGAACCAGCCCATTCCCTTTACCGAAAAATCTGTGCAATTTGCTACCCAAAGAAAAATAAGCCCCACATCAAGCCAAGAACCTACAGGGCTTAGATATTTTAACTTTTCATAAGAACAAGACTTATTTCAAAGGGAAATTGAGCATTTGTAGAAAGTGGGTACATGACTAAACTGACGGTTCAGAACATTGGGGAAAGAAGGGGACCAACTTTTGGCCTGCAAGACCAAAATGGTCAACAAATTGGTGATTCCCATGGGAAGCATGCTTGCTATGTTGAAGAAGACTGGTAGCCTCAAAGTCCATTGGGCATGGAATCAAGATGCAACTTTGAAAGAGTTAGCAACAGCCTTGAGATATCCAAGAATCAATCATGAAGCTTTTACCCCAAAAAGGAAACAAAACACACACAAGGGTAAGAAAACTACTAACATGTGCAAAAGCACTTAGGGAAAATAGGGAAAAGAAAAAATGAAAACAAACTATTATGTATAGCTAATCCAGGTATATTTTCCTCCCTCTTGGATCAAAGGGAAAACTTCTTAAGTCTCCTTCATGGCAAGAAAACTTATGGTTCCAAAAAAATGGATGGATGGAATGGAGATTTGGTGACTTGCTCTTCATGTTTGCCACCTTGATTGGCTTGTGTCCGAGTGGAGCAGGGTCAAACATGCTTCCAACATATATGTATTCATCTTGCTCTTAGAAGCTTGTCCAATGCTGGTCCTTTATGCTGGTGTGTTTCATCAAGAAATCAATGGTTGTTAGCTTATCACCATAAGCCCCTTGATATGCATCATGGATTGACTTGTCCCCTTCCGCTTCATTGAAAATTTTGTCAAATTGATCCTCTACTTCATCATGGCTTTCTTGAAGAAGGGTGACTATTGTGATCTCTGAAATGAGAAACTGCTTGCTCATCCCAAAGAACATCACCTTCTTGCTCTAGGCTCTCTTCTTCAAAGCTTTCCTCAAGATGTATAGGCCTCTCCTTTTCTTACTCAAAGACCAGAGTCTCTAGTTATTCCCAGACATGCTCCTGATTCTCCTCCAACTCGAGTTCCATGGCATGGTCATTCTCTTCATCAAAGCAATAAGGAAGTTCATCCAACAAGAGAGGAGAGAGCTCACCACGCTTACTTTCCTCTTCATATTGCTGGAACATTCGCATGTTTGCATGACCTGTGTCTTCTCCATTATTGATGATGTCATCAAAAGGAGCATCCATGATGATTTCATCTTCATTGTCGCTCATGATAGCCTCTTAGGTAGCTATAAATTAGATCCTCTCTTCTTCACTTGCCTCTTACAAAATAGGTTCCTCCTTGAGAAGGGATGAAGTGGAAGGCTTATGATTAAACTCATGTGGAAGAGGATACATTCCTTGAGCTAGAATCTAATGATTCTCTTCCTGCCATTTGGCTAGCAATTTATCTATATAAAATGTGGATTGATAGCTCTCTTGGAGGAGTGTAGATGGGGTGTGTTCAAATGTAGGATCTTTTTCTTAGCCTGAACCATTCATCACACTTTGGTTGAGGAACCTCATTCTGGACTCCAATTCTGCATTTTGCTTGGCTATATTCTCTTGAAAGAGTCTTTTTTGGAGCTCATAGGAATCATAATGGAAATTGGGAGTGCATGAAGGCTACCATGGAGTACAAGAAGCTTCTTGAGGAAGGGTGGGAGGGACTTGAGAAGGACTAGCCTCATTTTGTACCTCACACTCTCAAATAATGCCTTTCTCCTCCTTGCTGCTCAATGACTCGACTAATTTACTCCAACTCATGATCTTAGGACTAAAAGTCTCCTTTTGGGGTGATGGGGTTGTGATGTGAGAGGGTAGTGAGGGTTTGGATTCCACTTCCCTTGCTGCCAACATAGACTGCTACATGTGAAGATTTTCCAACTCAATCTACTTATCAAGATTGGCTTTAAACACAAGATTTACTATTTCAGAACTCCCCTCAACATGATTGGGGAAAAAACTTTGACAGGCTTGACTTGGCTCATGAGTAGGGACTGCGTATGGCTGATATGAAACTTGGGACAATGGGTATGTAGGTTGATAGAATTGGTACGGCTGCTTCTCATGAATACTCAGCCTCTCTTCCAAAGATGCAATCAAACCACTCACATCTAGCATCTCACTTGTAAGCCTTTATCAATTGGCTCTTTCAATAGGAGTCCATTCACTTTTAACTAGATCTAATTCATTTCTCACTTGATGAATGAAATGATTAGGAATTTCTTGGCCACGTCCCCTTCTACTGTCAAGCTCCACTACATACTTTTTATATCCCAACAGTGTTTGTTTGAAGGTGGAAATGGGCTAATTGGCAAAAAGATTAGGTTCAGTAGGAGAAGTAACACATTGAGAAGACTGGGTGCAAGACTAATATAGCTCATGACAAGGCTGAGACTAGTCATATTGGACCCAATAAGGATCAACACAAGGCTGATAAGGATCATAGCTAGGCTAGCCAAGGACTTTCTCAAACTAAGGAGGAAAAGGCAAAGCTCGCAGTGTTTCACCAGCCTGCAAAGGGCAAAACTCATAACCATATGCATCCTTGTTTCTTGAGGTGATTTGATGTACAACATGAGCTTGATCAAAACTATATGAAGGAACACAAGGCCCATGCTTCTCAGTAATGAAACTCTACATACCAAACTACAATTTCTTGATGGTACCAGGAATGCTTAACCGGTTGATTCAACTCAGAGTCACCATTGGTGTTGATGAAAAGCCTCCAAAGGCTGGTTGGTTGAAGAACACACCAAAATTCTTCAACTCTTTAGATAAAACTAATCCCACAATTGCATGATTAAAAGTCAGATGTTGGATTAGTGGTTCATTCTTGTTGTAACAAAACCAACACCAATCCTGGAACTTTTCTAAGCATTAAAACCAGGGCCCACTGGGCGTGCCAAAAATTGTTGACATTATGGATTTCACCCTTGATAGAAGGCTGAGCTTCTATCTTCCACGTGGCATAATGGAGACTCCTCTCTTACATGTGGGTCTGGCAAAACTGAGGGGAGAATTTCTAGATAACGTCTAGCTCCCTTTGATGCATCTCTGAGTTATTCCAATACTATTGCTAATATATCTAGTGGGGGGAGGGGGTTTGAAAAGAGAGGAAGATTACTAAAAATAGAACCTAAACTAAAGGAGTGATATACCAAAATGATTGATCTACTTAGCTTTAACATACACTTTACACCAAGAACAAGCTGATATACACTTCATTTGATACGAGAAACTCTTTTGCATTAGTGAGCTAGGGGTCTTTTGGAGATACAGGGAGGAAGAACTACTAGAGATGTTCTAAGACACACTATGGAAGCTTGGTCACATGCACCTATACTCTATTATGGACACTTCTAGTTGACCTACAAAAGAAGAACTCACAATACACTAAACATGCTGGAATCATTCTATGAAATCATGAAATAAAATGACTTAACACAAGACAAAACCATTAACATATGCAAAAGTGCAAACTCAAAATGGAGGTAAAAATGCTATGTCTTGATTCAAGGTAAAATATTGCAAGGCTTCGCCATACAAGCTGAGAGATATCTTCTCAAATGAGAGATTACAATATATATAGAGCAAGAGGAAGCAATGGCACCCCTTTTTTACAAGTGGCCCATGCTGTGTTAAAAACATTGGGAAGAGGAAGTCATTAAAAGAACATGCTGTGTCAGTTGCTAGTCTTGACTTTGGCATTCAAACATTATTGTGAAAGTATGGGCAACACCCCTTTGTCTACAAACAAGACCACTTCTTAAAGACATTCATGTGGTTGTCTGCTCATCAATGCAAAGTGTGGAAAAATAGACCGCGCCTTCACTGTTCACGCTCCTTGATGACCACTTGGTAGAGATTGTTTCAACCATTGGAATAACTCCTTGTGCCGACACCTTCTTTTGCCACCTGGACTATTTTGTCTACTTTTGCGCTTGGCTTTTGTCCTTTCCTTGCTTTTGTCTTTTCTTGGCTCTCTCGGCCCTCGGGGCTATCTTCTGTCAATCCTTGGCTCTTCGGGCTCTTTTCTCGACGGTCTCTTCATTTTGGCCTTAAGTCCTTTGAATTCCTTTGGACTCACACTTATGATTTTTTTTGGCATCTCTTCTAACTCATTTCCATGCACGGTCCCATCTTTAAATAAATGAGAATCAACGACTATTCCATTTCCTTGAATTTGACATTCGTAGGGACGTCACCAGACGTTTGAACCCCAATGGCTAGTTCATGATACTAAATTTGATGTCTTCAGGCCCATCACCCCTTTGTAATTGCTTCAGCTTCACTTCCCTGTGGCTTTCTTTTCAGCTAAATTCCTTTAGACAAAATGTCTAAAGGAATTCCTTCAAACTTTTGTTTGAAAGAATTTGCCCAAACCATTTTTCCACATATTTCTTTCCAAAGGTTTTCTTCCATTTAGTTTTTTGCCTTGTGAATTTCTTCAGACAAAATGTCTGAAGGAATTCCTTCAGGCATTTTGTCCAAAGTAATTCATCCTTGCTCTTCATAGATTTTCTTCGGACAAAAAGTCCAAACAAATCCTTTTCATCTTTTCCTTAATAATTTCCTTCGAACTTATGTCTGAAGGAATTCTTTATCTTTGGTCTTTCCTTTTGAAGGAAACTTACCCTCCACAAAGGTACTTTGGGTCTTGAACAACCCCTTTGGAACTGTTGATTTGGTCCTGTCACTAACAAAAGTGCCCTCCAAAGAAAATCTGTTGCCCCTTCTGCAAACTGTGTAGGCCATTTCAGGGCTTTTAGCCATGACTTTGAACCTTTCAATTGAACTTGAACCATTTTTTGGAGTTTAATGGTTCAACACTTTGTGTTCTTCAAGGAGTCACATCCATTCAATTCCCTTGTGAATTAGATGTATCGTTGAAATGACCACTTGAACCAACCCATGAACCAACTTTTCCAACCTTTAGGAAATGTGCCTTCAACTTTTGGTAATTTTCTGGTGTGAAAACTCACCTTTTTTCCACCTTGTTCACTTTCCTAAAGGTGCTTGTTGCCTTCTACAAGGGCACTTTGCCTTTGGAGCCTGCTGAAAGACTTGCATCCCTTTAGAACCGGCCCATTCCCTTTACCAAAAAATCTGTGCAATTTGCTGCCCAAAGCGAAATAAGCCCCACATCAAGCCAAGAACCTACAAGGCTTAGATCTTTCAACTTTTCATAAGAATAAGACTTATTTCAAAGGGAAATCGAGCATTTACAGAAAGTGGGTACATGACTAAATGGATGGTTCAGAATAGTAGGGAAAGAAGGCGACTGACTTTTGGCCTACAAGACCAAAATGGTCAACAGGTTATCAAGGGGTACTTTGACATTTGAAATCATAGTATATAGATTTCTAGTGTCTATATTTCTCCAATTTTTGTTATGCAACTTGGAATTAACTAGCTAAAAAACAAAGATAGATGTTGGTCGAAGGTCCAATTGCCTAAGTATGGGAGGAGGTGTTCCCCCTCAAACTGGGAGGCAATGAGGTAGAGAAAAATTGGGTGTGGGTTGGACATGGTTGATGAAGGTGATGATGAAGGTGGATGTCAATAGGTTGGGAACTAAAGCATAAATAAGTGTACAAAGTACAATAAAAGGTGCAATATCTAAGATCACATAAAGATAAGGTTACCATAGTTGATAAAATAAAACGGTCGGTGCTAGAAAGACAAGTGACCAGTGTATCGAGTGACTACATTTAGGTATGGTGGTTGGTACATCTGTTAGTCTCCTAGACAAGGTTGGTGTTTCCATGGGTATCCAAGGTAGGAAGTGTTCCCATAGAAAACATGAACATGTCAAGTGTCATGGGTATCCATAGTAGGAAGTGCTCTTGAGAAGACACAAGTAGGTTAGGTAAGAGTGAGGTGGTGTAAGCTTAAAAAGGGTCAACATGGTAATGTTGTTGTTGTGGTCAAAAGACCAAGTAAAAAGTGTTATAAAACACATGTTAGCTAGGCCAAAATGGACCAACGATGAGGTGATGAGGTGGTCGAGGTGGGTGGAGAAGGTAGACTCCAAGGGTGGGTGAGTTAATCCTGAGTCTATTAAGAGATAGATTGTGAAAGGTAAGAGCTAAAAAAGTGGGGAAACTTGATCATCGACAGTCAAGTGTCCCAAGGGTAATCATCAATGATCAAGGTAAGAACCCTAAAATACCACCAGGTAAAGGTGAAATTGAATCATTTTTTACTCACTTTGTATTTTTCTTACTTTTGACGTTAGGTTCTAATGATTTTGATGCTTAGTGGTGAGAATGATTGCTAAGGGTATTTGCTTAGGTGGAGTTTGATAGTTTGTTGAGGTGGATGCAAGGACTAGTCAAGATGTAGGGAACATGCAGGCATGAATGAGGTTGAACAAGTATGCTGGTGATTCCATGGTAGAGATCATAAAATGAGGTAGGGGTGTCATAAATTTAATATATTAGTTGTATTTTTGCAATTACATTGGGTTGGGAGGTTTGGATAGGGTTAAAGTTTGGGTTTGGTTAATTATGCCCTAGGTAGGGTTTTTTTATGGAATTTAGGTAAATGGGCAAGTGAAATTGAGAATTGGTCAGGTGGTTAGGTGATTTGGGGTGGTTATAGGGTTTGGGTTATCTAAATAGGTTTTTTTGGATGTCATCTGGGTAGGTTTCAAGGTAGCTAGGGTTTGGGCATCCTGGCCATAGAATGCCCATATTACTGTCAATGGTCAGACCTAATCATTGATGGTTGATACCTTTAAAAATAAGGATAGATGATCATTGACGATCACCATGACCGTCAGTGATTGACTAGGTTAAAGAGAGGTGTGAAAAGTGGAAAAAAAAGATGCTAAGTTAGAATGCGCTTGTTTGCTAGGTGTAATCTTGTATGTCTAAAAAGCATACTTAGAGGGCATTGGGTAGATGGCCAAGGTGGATAAAGAAATAGGTCAAGTGCATAAAAGGTAGGGTAGATGATAACTGTGTAGGTGACTAAGCTATGTTTCCATTTTGGTACAGGCTAGGGAGTAGGTACAGATGCATGACCAAGTGTCACATATATTCATCAAGATCCAATAGTGGATAACCCCAACCAACTGGGCCCATATGAAGGAGGAGAGGTTAGAAATAATGAGGCACTATCAACATGTGCCTTAAGATGCGTCCATGGTCATAGCACTCATTGAGAGATGGGATCTTACTATGAACACTTTTGTATTGCCAATCAAAGTGATGACTATTCTACCTAAGGATGTTCATAGGATTACTCCAATTCCACTCCATGGTGATCTGATATACCACATAGAGTGAGAAGAGTAGGATGATGATTTTGAGTTGCTACATGAAGATGAGAGTGACCAAGTTAGATGGCATACTAGGGGATTTAAGTATATCATATTGTATCAAAGGGCTTAATTTGAGAGGAGACTCATGACCATGCTCATGATTGTTGTGACATGCTTTGGGCTTCCTGACTCAAGCAATGAGTGATTTCTTTATTTGCTACTGGGGGTTTTGGTTGAGTTCTTGGTGGAGTATATGGTATTTGGTTGGGTTTTTATCTTATTAGGCTATGACTGTGATGGATAATCACATGATTCATCTTTAATAGATTGTCCCTAAAATAGGGAGATGTAATTTGGGTGGGTATCAAAGGATGAGCTTAAGTTAAATAAAAGGTAGACTTGATCCTTCTTAATAAAAAATAGATGCAGATACGAAACATTGAGGGGCTCAAGTTTAGGGTGGCCTTTGAGAGAAGACAACTGGTAAGATCCTGATCCATACTTGGGGGTTATGATATAGGGTCCAAGCCAATTGAAAGCAAACTTGTCCCACTTACTTTTCTCCATATTAGTGGCATGTTGATTTTCCTTTAGGATGAGATCTCCGATATTGAATTCTTACACTTTAAGGTGTTTGTTGTAGGCACTCTTGATAGACATGGAGATGGGTAAGGGATGCTAAATGACACTCGTCAAGTAGCTCAAGTTGAGTTAAATGGTGATGATGATAATCATCCTT
This sequence comes from Torreya grandis, assembly GCA_037957365.1. Lineage (NCBI taxonomy): Eukaryota > Viridiplantae > Streptophyta > Pinopsida > Cupressales > Taxaceae > Torreya > Torreya grandis. The sequence goes on from JARHVA010004131.1 coordinate 68,975, forward strand.
AGAAATGAACTCTTTCAAAGATATGCAAAGAGAGGGGATTTAGACTTCAAGAGGTAAGATAACCTCTACTCCAAACACAAATGAAAAGGGGTATCACCCTTAAGGATTCAAATGCTAATATGATATGCCCATAAGGTGAAGGGGATGTGCAAATGTCAATCTTGATTAGATACATTGACCATTTTAGTTAGCACATTATTAAGAGTTTTGTTAAAGGCTTCAGCTTGTCTATTCGCTTGAGGTAAATAAGGCAAGGAGAAGCTTAACTTAATGCCGAATATGTCACATAATGATCCGAAGGATTTTCACTCTTCATATGGTTCGAGATAACTAATTAGTAACCTATTTAATGATATTTTTTATTTTATCATGGGATATATATTTAATTAATTAAGATCATATTTAATGATATTTTATTATTTTACCATGGGATATATATTTAATTAATTAATATCTTATTTAATAGTTTTTTAATTTTATCATGGGATATATTTAATTAATTAATTATTATATTTAATAGTTTTTAATCTACCATTGAATATTTTATTTATTTAAATTCTAAAAATATACTATTCCCACTCCCACATGAATAGTTATTTAAAATAGGCATGGGATATATTTTTAAAACTTTATCCCATAAATCAAGAATCTTACGACTCTTATATTATCAAAAAGGAATAAAGATTCTTTTAAAGAATTGATGGTTGCATCTTTTTTTTTAAATCCAAGTCTTTATTCCACCAAAGAAATTTGGTATAGACTTGTTGGAGGCTTGTTAAAGAAAGTCATGAGAATATTTTAATTCTTTAATATTATAAATTAAGCTCCACTTTATTCTCTCACTTGCAAAGAATCATATAGTTGGTGAAAAGATATTTAGTTCTTGATTTATTTTAGTGGAGAGATTATGTTTTTATTTTGGTGAAAATTTACATGTATATTAATTAAAAGAAACTACATGTGGATATATTCTTTAAAGAAATGTGTGGAGGTAATCTTTAAAGAAAGACATGGCAATTTCCACAAAGCAATGCATGTTCATTAAACTCAAATCTTTGTTTTTAGCATAGTAATTTGATTTACCAAGAAATAAAATTAGCATGGTAATCTTGATTTACCACGAAATGAAAGTATTTTTATGGCATTGATTCTTGGTGCCACGAAATTAACCTTTTCATACAAGGTGGCACCAATTAACTCCCATGTTGGAAAAAGATTATTCACGGTTAGCATTGAAGAAATGTAGATGATAATAATATGCCATGCTAATTATGGTGTGGTAATGGAAGTCACTTGGTGCCAAACATTCACATGGGTAATGTGTGGTGAGCATATTTTAGCTTGTGTTTATCACTAAAACATCTAGCACTAAGACATTCTATTGAACCAAATCGTTAATTCATGAAAATGGTTAGTGGCCAGTTGATGTATGAAGGTAGGAGAAAATCAAAAAAGATTTCCCAATGCAGATTTGTTAGCTAATGCACAGCCAATGCCTTGGAGGCATTGAGATGTAAAAACTATAGTGTTTTTACAAAGGCAACATTTTTTTTGCAGAGGCAGTAGTGTTTTTACATAGAGAAATTTCGTAGAAAAGATATATCTAGATTACAGAGGTAACAAGAACTTTGAATAAATTAAAAAAGCTTATTTTTATTTCTTGCACAGATAGATTATCTAGTATAGAAGAATTATATTATAATCAGAGAAATTTTGTAATTATTTTCGAAGAGTTTAATAGATCAAAACAACCATAGAGTTGCCCTGAGGATGTAGCCATTTGGTGAACCCTGTAAACAAATCTTTTATGTCATTTTTTTAATTTCTTTTCTATGATCTAAAATTCTTTCAATTTCTTTAAATAAATTATGAAAATTCTTTAAATTTATTTAATTAAATTATGAAATATTTATAAATTAATTTTTGGGTTTCCTTAAGGAAAATTAGAAATTAATATTCAGTTTTAAGAGAAATTGGAAATTAATATCCAATTTTCATCCAATCTAAGCAGATTGTAAAAAATTTATAAGCTTGGATTTTTGGATCAATTTTAATTATTTTTGTAAAATAATTAAGAGCTTATTTTATAGAGATAAAATATTTATAGAATACTTTAAATGAACAACAGAGTTATATGAGTTTACCAATTCACTCATATTCAAAATTGTTTAGATTTGCATTTTGATTAGAAAAAGTTAATTTATATTAAAAAAATTTAGAAATTGACATATTTTTTAAGAATCCATTTTCTAATTTATTTAATTTGGAAAATGAGAATTCCACAACCAATTCTATTTTAATTATGGAATTGAGAGTTTCAGTATCCATTTGAAAAATTGTGTGATTTATCTATAAAGGTAAATCTAGTTTTCGATTCATTTTTGGTATCAAAGTAGTTAGAATATAGGGATTAGCTTCTGATTGTGTAAAAATTTGAATTTAGTTTTAGTATTGGTTAGATTATTTGCAAACTTTTGTTTACTCCATTTACAGTGTTGGAAGTACAGATTGTTTACAGGAACAGGAAACCATGGCCAAGTTGTCCATACAAGAGAAATTTTATGAACTCGAATCATTTAATATATAGATTCAGGAAGAGAACTCTTTCTTGAGAGTAAAATTTTACTTCTTAGAAGAGGAGATTGAAATATTGAAAAAAGAGTTGAAATCCAAAGATGAGCTCTTGTCAAGTTTACAAAATGAAGATGGCACAAAGGAGAAAAATAAGTCCATTATGCATACAGGGCCTTCCTCTCTCACAAGTGAAAAAATAGATTCATTAAGCACTACAAATGAATGTGAGTCACCAATTACTTTTCCTTTCTATCATGAATCTGATAAAAGAAAAATTTATAAGTTTGAATAACACACTAGAGGTATAGGTTCAAAATTACTTTTTAAAATGAGATTTAATGGAAAACACCTTGAAAAATATGGGAAGGCATTGCTAACCTCATTGAAGTAGAGGATAAGCCTCGTATAGGTTTGGGATGCATATCTAATATTTAAAATGAAATAGGTGAATGCTTTTAGAAATCAGAAGTAAGAGGTGCTACATAGAAGTGTAAACCATCTCAGATGGAAGGTAAAACACATTCTTTTCATACCACATGTGATAATGATGATTCTAATTCTACTAGACAATGTAAATATTCTAATGTTCTTTTTTATTATGGTACACAAAAATTTTGATATATTTATCCATGTATTTTTGTGGATTGTCTAACCACTATGTAGCCAAATGTTAGAAATTTAAATGTTTGTTACAAAAGATTTTGAAATGCCACTCTCCTAGACAGTGTTCTGAGAATGGAAGTAAGAGTATGTTTTCCAAAAGAGTGGACAAACATTTTTGTACTCATTGTAACAAGACAGGACATGAAGTTAATAGGTGTTGGCAACTTCATTCCAAACAACATTGGAGATTTATGAAAAAGGAAGGCATTGTTAAACCAACAGTTTTAGATATAACCCATGCAGAAACTCAAGTAAAATCTAAGGATAATCTAGTTAAGTGATTTAGAAAGCAATTCTTTATTTTTATGTTTGCATAGTTGTGTTACTTTATTAACATGCAAATGTTCAAAGCAGTTTTGGAATTCTAGTAAAAGGAATATATTTTAGTTTTGAACAATTTTGGAGCTACCAGCTGTGAGGAAATCCAAGTGACAAGTTTATCATACTTGGATTATTTTCTCATGTATATGGTTTTGCTAAGCTCTATTTATTCTCTTAAATAAGTTTTTGAGTTCCTGATGCATCAGTAAATGAATTAATTCATATTTAAATTTGGGGACATTCCTAAATGATTTAATTTTGGAATTTAGTTTATTGGAGTAATCTATAAAGAAAATCCAAAGGACAAGTTTATCATACTTGGATTATCTTTCTCACATTTGAGTTTTGGAAAAACTTCATTTTTAAACCTTGACAACAGTAATGCAGATTATATGGGGCATGATTAGTATGTCTATTTTGAAAAAAATTGCATTTCAATATATATATTGAGTAGGCAGTTTACTTTTATCTACAATTTGGTATTGGGTAGATATTTCTTTCACTGACATTTCAAGGATTCAGTTTGATATTTGAATCATTAACATAATACTTTATATTGATATTTTATAGAAGAACCGTTGTAGCTTCAAAGAATGATTTGACTTTTTGGGGACCGAAAGGTTCTTATTAAGAAGGTTTGATATGGAGGATTTTCACTCTGCCTATGGTTCAAGATAATTAATTAATATCGTATTTAATGGTATTTTTTATTTTACCATGGGATATATATTTAATTAATTAATACCCTATTTAATGACTTTTTTATTTTACCATGGGATATATTTAATTAATTAAACATCATATTTAATAGTTTTTAATCTACCATTGGATATTTCATTTATCCAAGTCCCAAAAATATACTATTATCACTCCCACATGGATAGTTATATAAAATAGCCATGGGATATTTTTTTAAATCTTTATCCCATAAATCAAGAATCCTACTATTCTTATATTATCAAAAAGACAAATTATTTTAAAGAACTGATGTGGTAGTTTAATCATGAGTTATTAAAGATAAGCATGGTTGCATGTTTTCTTTTAAATCTAAGTCTTTATTCCACCAAAGAAATGTGGTGTTGACTTCTTGGAGGCTTGTTAAAAAATGTCATGAGAATATTTTAATTCTTTAATATCATAAGTTAAACTCTACTTTATTTTCCCAACTTGCAAAGATTCATACAGTTGGTGGGAAGATATTTGGTTCTTGATTTATTTTAGTGGGGAGATGATGTTTTTATTTTGGTGAAGATTTACATGCATATTAATTAAAATAAACTACATGTGGATATATTCTTTGAAAAAAGATGTGGATGTATTCTTTAAAAAAAGACAAGGCAATTTCCACAAAGTGTTGCATGTTCATTAAAACTCAAAGTCTTTGTTTTTAGCATGGTAATTTGATTTACCAAAAAATGCAATTAGTGTGGTAATCTTGATTTACCAAGAAATGCAAGTCTTTTTATGGCATTGATTCTTGGTGCCAAGAAACTAACCTTTTCATGTAAGGTGGCGCCAATTAACTCCCACATTGGAAAAAGATTATGCATGGTTGGCATTGAAGAAATGTAGTTGATAGTAATATGCCATGTTAATTATGGTTTGTTAATGGAAGTCACTTGGCACCAAAAAACCACATGGGCAGTGCATGGTGAGCTTATTTTGGCTTGTGTTTATCACTAAAACATCTAGCATTAAACCATTTTTTTGAACCAAATCCCAAATTTGGGAAAATGGTTAGTGTTTAGCGAATGTATAAAGGCAGGGGAAAATTAAAAAAAATTGCCTAACACAGATCTGTTAGTCAATGCACAACCAATTCCATAGAGGCATTGAGATATAAAAACTACAGACAGTATTTTTGCACAGAAGGATTTTGTAGAAGAGATATATCTGGATTACAAAGGCAACAAGAACCTTTGATAAATTAAAGAGGTTTATTTTTATTTATTACACAGATTATCTAGTACAAAAGAATTATATTATACTTAGAGAGGTTTTGTAATTATTTTAGAATAGTTTTTAATAGATCGGAACACTCATAGAATGGACTCGAGGACGTAGCCATTTGGTGAACCCCATAAATAAATCTTGTGTCATTTTTTTAATTTTTTCTCTATGATCTGAATTTTTTTCATTTTATTAATTAAATTATGAAATCTCTTTCAATTTTATTAATTAAATTATTTAATTTCTATAAAGTAATTTTCAAATTTACTTAAGAGAAATTAGAAATTAATATTTATTTTTAAGGGAAATTGGAAATTAATATCCCGTTTTCATCCGATCTAAGCATACTATAAAAGTTTTTATAAGCTTAGATTTTTGGATTAGTTTTCATTATTTTTATAAAATAATTAAGAAATTATTTTACAGAGATAAAATATTGATGGAACGCTTTAAATGAACAACAAATTTATTTGAGTTTACCAATTCACTCATATTCAAATTTGCATTCTGATTAGAAAAAATCAATTTCTATTAAATAAATTTTGTAAATTGGCATATTTTTTTAAAATCCATTTCTTATTTTTTTTTAACTAGGAAAAAGAGAATTCCACAACCAATTCTATTTTAATTATAGAATTGAGAGTTTCAGTATCTATTTGAAAAACTATGTGATTTATCTATAGGGGTAAATCTTGTTTTTGGATCACATAGAACCTAGATGTACTTGTTCTTAAAGGATTTGCCATTATCGATGATAATCTTATGAGGAACACTGAAGCTGTGGATGATATGATGGTTGATAAATTTAATAATCTTCTCCACTTTAGTGGAGACTATAGGAATAGCCTCTACCCACTCGATAAAATATTCAATTTTGGTAATGATAGAATAGTGTTGCTATGAGGAATGGGGATTAATTTCACTAATGAGGTCCAAACTGTTAGGAACCCCTCCAAGGAAGCACAATTGATTACTTTTCTTATAATCAATTAAACACAGAATTATACCAGAATGATTAAGTAACTAGAAACTTGAAACAGCAAAGAATTTGAGAGACAATACATAATCTTGTATTAAATACTCTTAGAAGAAAATATAATAAAGAAGATGCCACTTCTTCTTCCACCTCAAAGGCTTGCCACACCTCAATGACTTCTTCCCTCTCTCTCTTGCTCAACCACAACCAACTCAACAGCCTGAGTTGTTATCCCCTCCTTGAATGCTTCAGCTGATCTCCTTGACCTTACACCTTGTAGATCTCCTTGACCTTGCTTCCTTGCTTCAATGCTTTACTTGCCTTCTTGATTACAATACATGCCTCATGGGTCTTTAAATAGGATCCCATGCATACAAAAATAGACTTTTAATTATAATAATTAGACACACAGCTCGAGACTATAATTAGCCCTTTAACATGCAAACACTCGGTTCAACGAACTAACTGTTCATGCAACGAATAGTTCTGAAACCGCCATAGGCAACCGACGTAGGTCCCTATCTGCCTGGTGCTGACCGATGTCGGTCGACTCCCTGCCAATGTCGATTGCCTTCTGCATTCATCATGACCGACGTCGGTCATACTACCGACACCGGTGTCTCTGGAACTTCAGCAACCTCCTCCATGTCTGCAACAGTTGAAGCTTTTAGCTCCACAACCTAACAATCTCTCACTTGGAGATAAATAGCTGCAACTGTACCTATACTTGTACACCATCTAGTTTGTTCCCTTGGCTCTGTATCCCTCTTCAAGAATCACTCTTGAAGACCAACCACCACAAAACCTATGATGCTATACCTGTCATCCAAGTCCCCTGCCACATCTGAACTTTCTGACAACTCCCACTGGAGACAAAATCAACCTGTGATCTTCCATGTCTCTTATGCCAAAAGAATTTTGCTGCTCCTAAATTCTTCATGACATACCTCTGAACTAACTTTACCCTTAGCTCAGAAATTCCCTATATATGTAACCCTGCAACAAGCAACACAATATAGTAACAGGATAATGTAGCTAATATTATCCAACCTGGTAAAGAAAAATATAATGGTCAAACCTCCATTGTCCTGCAGCCTACCCAAGACCATATACCCTAGCCTTCTGTCTCACGTGTCCATCCACTCTCTTCTCTAACATGGGAATCCATCCCTCATCCAGTGCTTTCTTCCAGCTGACAACTCCACCAACAAATACCTGTTTGGTTCTTCTCCAAGGACTCACACTCTTCATCCATGCCAAGCTCCCACTGTTTCTGGATTCTACCTGCATTGTCTCTTCACATCTTCCTGGTTCTCAACCATCAGTAAGCAACAAATAAAATAAAGAAGGTGAATAATGAATATGAGATTCACATACCCTTTCTGACCTCTATATGGGCGTTTGAGACTCCTTGACAGCTTGCTGTCTGCCCAACATCTGTTTCAGTGATCGATCTCAGCCATCTCTCAATTTGCATCTGACCGATGTCGATTCCTGCACTGACCCTAACTGCCGATGTCATTTCCCTGGCCGACGCTGGTGTCCCCCCTACCGATGTCGGTTCTTGTTTGACCGACATCGGACTTCTCCTGCCCGACTCTACCGACCCTGCTGGTCTGTACATGACTGATGTCGATATCTACCTGACTGACGTCGGTTCCATGTGACTGACGTCAGTACCTATGTGTTCCTGTAAGTGATGACTTCTTTATCCATGATCTCATCTTGGATCAAAACCCTGTCTATACTGTCTTGCTCAGAATTATTCAGCCCATGTGACTGATCTCTGTCCATCATCTCCTCCATAAACACCAAGGCTTCTCTGTTCTTGTCAAAAGCATCAAATTTCCTTTTCCTGTAATGAACTCGATCACTGCCCTTCGAATTTGAACTCATACCTTTTGAATCAAGAACATCCATTCCCTTCTTATTCATGTGACCAAGCCTATTAAGCCACATCTTTGAATCTACAGCTGAAGTAGATAAACCAGAAGTAGAATTAGTAATATAAGTAGATAGATAAAGAGTACCTACTTTCTTACCTCATGCTAAAACAAGTGCACCCTTGGTAACCTTCCAAGAATCTGCTGTGAGGGTTACTGTGCATCCCTCATCACCCAACCTTCCTACAAAAACTAAACTCTGCTTCAAAACTGGGACATGCATAACCTCCTTCAACACCCATGTGTTGCCCATCTGTAATTTCAGCTGCACTTTCCCTTTGCCAACTATTTGACAAGGCATACCATCCTCTAAGTAAAGCACTCCAAAGTCTCCTTGGACATACTCATGGAACAAATCTCTGTTTGGGGATGCATGAAAAGAAGAATCAGAATCTAAAACCCATGATTCTATCTGACTATCCAAAGAAAGTATGAGAGCATCCTGTGCCACAATACCTGCATCCTTTACTTCTTCATTACCTTCATGTTGATTTTCTTTATCCCTCAACCAACACTCTTTCTTTGTGTGTCCTCTCTTTCCATAAAACTAGCAGGTGACACCTCTGGATTCAGATCTCCTTCCCATCTTTGACCTTGATTTCCCTTGCTCGACCTTCTCTCTTTGCCTTCCCCTGCTTTTTGCACTTAGAGCATTCCCTGATGATTCACCTATGCTTTTCCTGCGTATTTCTTCATTCAAGATTACACTTACAACATCATCAACTTTTAAGATTTTAGAAGCAGACGCATAATTACTTACTGTCATAACCAAACTATCCCAACTTTCAAGTAAAGAGCATAAAATTAAGAGAGCCTTTACTTCATCATCAAAAACAATATTGACTGAAGCTAACTGGTTTACCAAACCATGGAAATCACTAAGATGAGTATGTACCGATGCACCTTCCTACATTTACAAAGTAAATAACTGCTTCATAAGAAATACCTTATTTGAAGCCGAGGGCTTTTCATATAAATTTGCCAAAGATTTTATCAACTCTTTCATTGTCTTACACTGTGATAAGTTGGAAATCACAGACGATGCAAGGCTCAACCTTATGGATCTCAGAGCCTTTCGATCAAGAACATTCCATTCTTCATCCTTCATATCTGTGGGCTTGCATGCAACCCCACCTAATGGTAAGTATAAATCCTTCTGATACAGATAATCTTTTATCTGCATCCTCTAATGTTGATAATTCTTGCCGTTAAACTTCTCCATTTGTAGCTTACTTTTTTCTGCCATTGCTATACTCCCACTTAAATAGAAACCCCTGTGAATGACCTGTAATCAAAAAATAACCTGCTCCCTGCAACCTAAGCTCTGATACCAACTATTAGGAACCCCTCCAAGGAAGCACAATTGATTACTTTTCTTATAAGCAATTAAACATGAAATTATACCAGAATGATTAAGTAACTAGAAACTTGAAACAACAAAGAATTTGAGAGACAATACATAATCTTGTATTAAATACTCTTAGAAGAAAATACAATAAAGAAGATGCCACTTCTTCTTTCACCTCAAAGGCTTGCCACACCTCAAGGACTTCTTCCCTCTCTCTCTTGCTCAACCACAACCAACTCAACAACGTGAGTTGTTATCCCCTCCTTGAATGCTTCAGCTGATCTCCTTGACCTTACACCTTGTAGATCTCCTTGACCTTGCTTCCTTGCTTCAATGCTTTACTTGCCTTCTTGATTACAATACATGCCTCATGGGTCTTTAAATAGGATCCCATGCATACAAAATAGACCTCTAATTACAATAATTAGACACGCAGCTCGAGACTATAATTAGCCCTTTAACATACAAACACTCGGTTCAATGAACTAACTGTTCGTGCAACGAACAGTTCTAGAACTACCAAAGGCAACCGACATCGATCCCTGTCTGCCTAGTGCTGACCAATGTCAGCTGACTCCCTACCGATGCCGGTTGCCTTCTGCATTCATCATGACCGACGTCGGTCATACTACCGACGCTGATGTCTCTGGAATTTCAGCAACCTCCTCCATGTCTGCAATAGTTGAAGCTTTTAGCTCCACAACCTAACACAAACCCCAATGTGAAAAGGTCTATAAATTGATAGAAACATGAAGACTATGGCTGGGTGCATGATAAAAATAAGTATGTTATTAACATTTGACACATTTTTTCACATAATCATAGTAGTCCTAGTTAAGGGTAGGCCAGTAATAATCAAGATGAAGGATGTGCTTAGCTACGATGAGTCCATTAAAGTGTCCCCCATAGATTTTATCATGTGTTTCCTTGATATCATGAGAAGCTTCATGACTACACAAGAAATGGAAGAGGAGATCATCAAATCCGTGCTTATATAGAATTCCTCCCATAATGCTATAACAAAAGGTACTTTGGATAAAGCTCTTTGAGCATTCCTAGAAAGATTAGAAAGAACTATGCCAAGGTTAAGATAGTCAAAGGTTTTTTGATACCAAAGGTCAGGTTGGGTCTCCTCGACATTAAAAATGGTGGGAGAATTTGGTTTGACATAGGAAAGTTGGGTAAGCCTATGGATAATGACAGACAACTTAGAGTCTGAGGGTGTAGATGGGATTTTTAAGGTAAGGGAAGGCTTGATGTCGGTGAACTTATTGGTAGATCATGGGGTTGACTGGATATGATAATGTTTAAATGATGTTAAGATTTTGTCAACTAGTTGCTTGTATTGTTACAACATATCATTCTTACACTGGTAAGAGCTATTGATTTGATTGATCATAACTTAGGAGTCACCAAAGATATTGATTATTTTGACTCTTAGGGCTAAAGTAGTTTGAAGGTCTATTACTAAGGTTTCATATTCAGGCACATTGTTGGTACACTCAAAATCAAGTTTGAAGGATAGAGGAAGATGTTTACCATCAAAGGGGATAAGGATGATACCAACTTCCCTACCACATTGAAACTTTAATCCATCAAAGAACATAGTGACTTGATAGGTGAAATCTGCTTGATAGAGGGCCGTGATGGACTCATCAAGGAACTCAAGAGGTGGGGGTTGGTTATCTGCTAAAGGTGCCTCAGCCAATTGGTTGGTAATGACTTGCCCCATAATTGACTTTTGTTGAATAAATTCAAGGTCAAACTCTACTAAGAGCATGAGCCACTTGGCCATAAACTAGTTTTGGTAAGGCTTGGAGTGCATATACTTGAGTGGGTCGGTGTTGGTTATGACATAGGTTTTATGAAGAAGGTAGTGGCAAAGTTTGGTAGCCATGAAGACTAAAATTAAGTAAAGCTTCTTGATATGGGTGTACTGAGTCTCATATTCTACAAGCATGTGGATAATTTAGTAGATGTATTTCTCTTTGTGTTGTTCATCTCGGTGAGCTAGCATTGCTCCTAGGGAATGGTTGGTGGTAGAGATATAAAGCTTAAAAAGTTGGTCATATTTGAAAGGGGTAAGGCCAAGTAGAGATAAAAGGTACTTTTTGAGTGAATCAGAAGCTTTTTGATAGTCATTATTCCACTTGAAAGAGACATCCTTTTTTAGAAGGTGGTGGAAAGGTTGGCATCAATCTACAAGATGGGAGATGAAATGACAAATGGATTGAATCTTCCCCTACAAACGACAAAGTTTTTTGAGGTTAGTCAGAGGGAGTCTAGGATTACTTTGATTTTAGCAGGATCAAATTTGATTTCATGAAGGGAGATAATAAAACCAAGAAGCTTGCTTGACAAGACCCAAAAAATGCACTTCGTAGGATTTAGGTGGACATGATAGTGGATGAGGTGCTCAAAGATTATCTTAAGAATGGCTAGATGATCCTTTCAGAGTTTGGATTTCTTGAGATCATCCACATATTCCTCTACAATCTTATGGATAAGGTCATGGAAGATATAGGTCATGGCACATTGGTAGGTTGCACCAACATTCTTTAGTTCAAAAGGCATGACCCTATATTAAAAGGTTCTCCAAGGGGTGGTAAAGCAATTTTATGTTGATCTTCAGGAGTAATTAAGATTTTATTGTAACCCAAGAACTCATCCATGAGAGATAACATCTTGTGGTTGGCTATAAGATCAACAAGTTGGTCGATGCTCAATAGAGGAAAGTCATCTTTGGAGTAGGCAAGGTTTAGGTCATGAAAGTCCACATAAATGCATAGTCCCCTTATGGATTTGATGATAGGTACAACATTCGATACCCATGGAGGGAAATCAATGGGTTGAATAAAGGTTATAGATAGAAGATGTTAAAGCTCTTCTTTACTAAGAAGGGCTATGTGAGGATGCATGCATCAGAGCTTTTGCTTGACATGTTTGGCATCACGATGAGTCACTATGTTATAGGTAGCAATGGTGGGGTCAATCTTAAGCATGTCACTATGAGACCAAGCAAAGGCTATGTTACGGTCTTAAAGGAAAGAGGGGAAGTCTTGAAGTTCATTGGCATTCAGTGATTGGCCAATTTTAATAATGCAAGGGTTATCTAGAGTGCTTATGTTGATATCCATGGTGGATTCATTCAAAATGGCTAAGATCTCAAGAGGAAGGGAGTTATGGAAGGAGGAATTGAGGGCACCAAGATAGGTGAGGATAAAATCATCATCCTGGCATTGGATAGTGTTAACGATAGGAGAGTCTTCTCCTATCATCTCAAGGTGGTTCAAATGGATTGTTACAGTCGCCCTATCATTTTGATAAATCAAGGATCTAAGGCTGATCATGTTGATAAAAAAAGTTAGGTTTGATGATGTCATCATCCTCATTTGCAAGTGGAGGCAAAGTCGATGAGGAGGGAACATCTTCAATAATGGTAAATATGGGTTATTCAACTTTATTCTTATTAGGTAAGATGAAACCAAGTCTATGCTTCTTATGTAGCTTCTTGGTTTTGATGGTGCCTAATTCATGTGGGCCATGCTCATACCACCCAAGATTGAAGCATTTCTAAGCACATCAATGGAGGTATATTTTGGTGAAGCTTAGTTTATTTAGGTAAGAAAAACTAGTAGCGAATGGTTGGGGTGGAAGAGAGGTCATATAATCATCAAGGGATTCATCGAGTCCCTTATAGACAAAATGGGTCTAATAGTGGGAAGGTCTAAAGGTAATGATAGTTCTGACATTGGGTTCATATCTTGATTGGCTAGTAAGTTGCCCGTAGTCATGAGGAGTAGGGAAAGTGTCAAGGGCTAAGAGGTGATACTCCCCCAGTGAAAGGAGATGGAAAATTTATTCCAAAGGGTCTATCGTGGGTATTTGGTCTAAAAGGATGGAGGAATTAGTTGATGCCTCATCGGTAGAAGGGGATATGCGATTATTTAGGTGGTTGAAGGTTGGGTTTTAGCTACTAAGGATGTGTTGGACGAGCGTATGTGGACATTGTTGGGTTGATAGGTCATATTGCATGTCAAAAAAGGACTTTGATCAACTTGGATGGTGATGACTTGACCTTCATGCTCAAACTTAATGCAATGGTGGAGGGTAGAGGGAACGCAACCCATGGAACAAATTTAAGGTCATCCCAACAAGACATTGTATTAGAATTCACATTCCACAACATAGAAAAGTTTAGGGAGTGTGTGAAGTCCTACACAGATATGAAGGATGATAATTCCCAAGGTAGTGGCCATGGTATCATTGAAGGAATGAAGGATGGTCAAAGATTTAGACATGACATTAATCGGTAAGTTGAGATGTTTGTAGGCATGGGAGGAGATGATGTTAATTCTAGCTCCACATCAATCATGACTCATTTGATGCAGGTTTGGTTGATGTATATAGTGATAAAGAGAGGGGGATATGGGTCCTCAAGGTGGATGGAAGGTATTTTCGAATCCTTAAAGGTAACAAGGTTGGAAAATTTGAGGGGCACCAACAAAGGTGGTTAGAGGTTGAGGGTCCTCAAGTTGGACTTCAATGGATTGAAAATCCTCAATTAGTTCTTAGTGATGATGGGGAGAGGGAGATATCAACTCATACAATCTCATTTTCATTGAGGTCTGGTGAAGTTGCTTGAGGATAACTCTCCTGATGGATTTTGAAGCGTTAGGATGAGAAGCACCTAAAATAGATATCTTAGGTTTGGTTGAAGATGGAGGTGGATGGGTGTGGGTTGGTTGGGAGGTTGAAGATAGATACATCCATAAAATGGACACGTTAGCCTTCACCTTATCCTTCTATTATGATCTTGTGACCATGTTGATAGTATGGATAGAAGGAAAGGTTACGGTAGTGGACTAGTCAGAGTTGTCTTCACTCTTAGGTGAGAGTGGAGGAGTAGGTAAGTGTTGGGTAGGTACGATTGATTGTTAGATTCGTATGGGGCCCATAAGAGGTTATAAGAGATTAATTTTTTAATAGATCATCCTCATTGTAGAGCCGGTGGATAACAGTTTGGAGAGCCTTGTAGTTATTTATATCACAGTTGGTTGTCCTGTGATAAGAACACACGTGGTGGTCATTATACCAAATGGGTTTAGAAGCAAGAGGGTCAAAGGGTTTGATAGGAGGTAAGGTTAAACAATAACTATGCAATAACATATGGAGAATAGTTGAGTAGGATTTAGCTAAAGGTGGTAAGGGTGTGGCAATCCTTCCTTTGATGGTTGAAGTAGGAGTTTGTTTGGAGATAGGTTTAGTGGTATGTGTTTTGGGTAAGGTGGTGCACTTGGTTGATGGCCTCATTTTAGGCAAGGAGGTTGATAAGGTAGAGGTTGAATTTCACAAGGTAGGTAGCTTAGGTATTGTTGCTGTAGTAAAAAGAGGTGCATTGAAGAGAAACTGTGAAGGTGTAACCAAAGGAGGTGGTGGGGTTTTGGTAGAGGAAATTGGCTTCCTTCTCAAGGTAGAGGAATGAGGCCCCAAAATGGAGGATAAGGTTGAAGGAGGCAAAATTTGGGCCTTTTGGCCTTTAGGTGGTTTGACCTCTTTAGTTGCTTTCGTTTGGTGTTTGGTCATTGGGTTTGAAGAGGTAAGCTCCACCTTCATCAAGGGGTAACTAAGGCTTGGTATGGGGAAGGTGCCAAGGTTATTGATTGGTTTGTTGATTTGGTTTGAGAGGGAGATTTTGTCACTTGTGGTTTATGTGCCTTAAACAGTTGAGGGTTTATTGGATTGGTAAAAGTTATTATTGGTTTGGTTGGTAGGGTAGAAGCTCAGATGGCAGAAATGGTGGGTTGGTCTACTAAAGGTATAGTTGGAGGCTTTTTCTTGGTGATATAAGGTATCCCTAATTGCTGCCAGAAGGTGGCTCAATCTATGTCAGGGTTGGAGATAAATTCTAATTTTTTCACTAGCCTAGAGAATGGTTTGTAGGTTGGTTTGATTCCCTAAATGGTGGATCTAAAAGATAAGCCCCTAGGCAGAGATATAGGGATGGTAACCTCATCCTATTCTTCAATAAAAGGATGAAATGTTGAGATAGGTGGTTCCTTTATGGGAGGAGTAGGCATGGGGGTTTCCTCCTTAGGAATGATTTCTAAAGGGGGAGAGGTTTGCTTGGTAGTTAAAGGTGAAGGTGAAGCAGTGATGGTTGGGTATTCTGATTTATCAGTTGAAAGAGTGGTTAAGGACTCCACTACCTCAATAAGTAGAGGGGGAGAATATGTTACTTCCTTGATTTGAGTGTTCAAAGGAAGGGAATGTAGATCCACTATCTCAACAAATGGTGAAGAACCAAAAGATTGGGTACTAGATGGTTTGGTAATGAGTGTATCAAGGACCATGTTAATTGTATGGGTATCATGAGAGCACTCAACATTGTTGCTCTCACTCTTGGTAGGATCATGGTTTGGGAAAGTCTACCTGAATATATCAAGGGCTTGGTTTAATGGTTCATTGAGGTTATTTAATATAAATTCCCCCTTATCAATGAGGGATTGGATAAGGCTCTTGAAGGTGTTGCACCTATTGACGTCATGTCCTATTACATGATGAAAGGAAAATAGATCATTCTCATTAAATAAAATAGGTGTAGGATGAGAGGCATCAAATTATTGAAAAGGTTTGATCGGAGGAAGTTGAATGATGTTGGATTTCAACAACTTCTCCAAGATGGAAGCATAGGTTTGTCCAAGTGGAGTGAATTTCTTCTATTTAGTTTGGATTTGGTTCCTCGGGTTTTGCTTTGAGGAACTAGAGGAATTTGGTTGGTTGATGGAAAGTGGAGGAACAGAATTAAGGACAACCACATTTTTAATTCCCCTACTGTTACTATTGGTATTGGACTAGTTACCTGACTTGGAGGAAGAGACCTCATTGGTTTTGTAGGTTGAGTTCTTATTTTTGAGTTTTAGCTTGCCTTTGTCAATGGCTCAATTTTCTAACTTGTGTGCCATGGTAAAAGATTCATCAAAGTTTTAGAAGCTTTAGACATGCAGTTTAGAGGAGCTATGTTTGACACATGCCCTCGTAAAGAGCTCCATGAGTTCCAGTTGAGGTAGGGAGAAGGAGAGTTGGTTAATTAGGATCTTCCAATGAGCCACAAAATCAGTAATGGATTCATCCTCAAAATACTGGATAGAGTAAAGGTCAGTGATAGAAACTTTCTTGGAGATATTGATTGAAAAGTGGTCCAAGAAGGTTTGAGCCAATTGGGTGAAAGAGAAAAGGGAGTGCTTAGGTATAACACTATAACAATCCAATGTTGGACTGGCTAGAGACATGAGGAAAATGCAGAAAAAAGGGCATTATCATAGGTGATGAGATAACAAGCATGCCTAAATGTCCTAAGGTGTTATTGGGGATCCTTCTTACTTTGAAATTTAGTGAACTTGGGAAGTTTTCATTGGGGAGGATATGACCTGATAGGTACAAATGGATGGATGGGCTCATTACAAATTTGGTCATTTGACAAAATGTTGTGAGTACCCAATATGGATGACTCCAAGGTGGTAATATTATCCATAAGCATCTTCATTAGGTCTGATTGGGGTTGAGCACTTGAAGGGTTACATGATGCATATTGTTGCAGTGGTTAGGAGACATAATGATAGTGGGTAGAAGGTTGGGAGGCTGCCACATATTGGTGAGTGGATGCAAATGGTTGGGTGGAAGATACATAAGGGTAGGTAGAGGTAGGTGGTTGGGTAGTGGGTACATGACCTTATAAAATAGGGATGTAGCAAAAGGTTGGTCCAAGGGGTGGTTATTGGATAGGAGTGGTAGTTGGGTTGGTGACCGATGGAAAGGTGGTGACCCTTGTGCTAATTGGTAGTAAGGTAGAGGGTATGGAAACCATAAGGCTTTGAAGCAGAGTAATGGTTGATGGGTTAGAGGTGGCTAAAGTAAGGTTGGTAGTGTTGGAGGTAGGCACTCCTATAGTGGAGTGATTGGTAGGGGTGGAAGGTATAAAGGTAATAGTAGTTTGGGTTGGTTGGTTCTTTATGGTAGTCTCAAAGGGGTTGTTGGTTGATGAGGAAGCTTGGGTAGTCAATAGTGGGGTAGTAACCATAGCAATAGAGGTACTCTTCATGAGGTGGAGAGGCATGTCATAAGATGGATCTACGGATGGGGTTAAAGTTGGGGTACGGTAAGACATGGTTGTAAGATAATATTTCAAGACCATGGAATTTTTATCTAGGAAAGAAGTAAAATCCACATCTCCTTGAGTAACCTCTCAAGGGAAATTAGGACTTTCTAAGGGATGAGGAGAGTCTATTGGTTTGGAAATGTAGTCCATGGATGAAGAGGTGGAAGAGGTAGGTTGGCTTGGTGATGGGTTTTGCTTTGCGAGGTCCCTTCATTATTGGTGAGTGAGAACCATATGAGATAAGGGCGATAGAAAGCACAAATAGCCTCACTACTCAAACAAAGATAACACAAGAAATGATCAAAGAAATAAAATCACACTCTAGAAGATATGTTAAGCCCTAGAGTTTTAATTAATCTCACTTTTGGCTTATGCCTTAAGAAGATGTGTGACTAAAATTGGTTAATAGAATGGGTACTAGAGAAGAAGTCTAAGGTTGGTTTCAGGTTGTGTTTAGACATCAAAAAGAATTTGTATTGGAATCAATATGTGGCTTGGTATGGGGACCTACCCCCTAACTTCACACACTGCAGTGATAAGGGTGTTAGGTGCTTAGCCAATACATATTGATATTTAGAGATTATACTCAATTAGATAGTTGAGTTGGTTCTCCCTTTGGTAATGGCCTCCAAGTAGGATTGTCAAAAAAGGGTAAGGTTACCGCTAGATGATGAAATCCTAGTTGGGATTTGTCTCAAGTTTGTTTGGTGTCTAATTGGTGAAAGTGGTTTTGTTCATTATGTGAAACAAAGAGTGAAGCTATGATAGATTACTTTGCTTTTGAGTTAAGCTTATGTATACTAAACTTTCAAGCAATTGATGTATGCACTTAATTATAATCCCAAAAAAAAACTTTTGATTTCATTAATGAGCATAGAATAGAGAGAGAATATAAGAAAACAAGAACTTAAGGACACATGCATCCCATTGGGCATACTAGAATGTTTCAATGATTTTTTTGTTATTATTAAAAAAAGGAGAAAGAAGCAACTAAGTACGAGTATGGTTGAAAAATATATTTGATTATGTGCACATGAAATTAGAAGATTGTGAAGAGCTCCTCTTTGGCTTGGGAGGATGACCTATAGATAAACAAACACTAAAGTAAATTTATTTGTTATACAGAGAGTTGGATGAATTACCTAGTGATAGCTAGATCTCAGAAGTAAGAGTTTCCTTGGGGGCTATCAATCCAAATGTTTTAAATAATTAAGTTTGTAAAATAGAAAGGAAACTACTTAAATCAATAAAATAAAGGTACTAAAATTGAATACAAAAATGCTTGCTTAGAAAATAGATTAGAAATGATTAAATTAGTGATAAACTAATTAATACTTGTGTTAAAGGGTTGGGATCTGCTTCAAGAAATCAGACAGAGGTCTATAAATAGGCAAGGACACAAAAATTAGATTTAGTTGGGTGTAGGGAGGTGAAATTAGCTTGATGGTTTTTATTACCGAAGTGCTCATCAGTGGTTGGGCTGACCATCAATAGTTAAAATGACCATTAGTGGTCAAGGTGACCATCAGTGGTTGGATAGACCATCAACGGTTGAGACAACCATTGATACTTACTATGTATGGATTTGGGTTGATAAAAGGTTGATTGAAAATATCTAAAATATGGATTTTGAGAGATAAGTAAGACTTGGATTGATTGCAAAATGAAAATAAAGTAAATGAATACTAAGAAACAAGTACTTGTCTTACCAAAAGTTAATTGGGTGGATGGTTGGAGTAGTTAACCTATTGGTGGGATCTAGCTCCATTCTAATATAGTAATGGTACCTAAGAACTTGGTGGAGAGGTGGCAGCAAGTTGGCTCTCTAATATGATTGTTAGATTACTGGATTGCAGATGATGCTTGACCTTCAAAAAGAAAATCTTAGATACACAAGCTCTTGATAATAATTATAGATTGATTTTCACCTCTTTGTTGCTCTCTTCTTATAGGCAAAGCAAGAGAGTTACAATAACACGTGAACTAGGCTTCTTAATTATAACTTGCACATGTAATGGCTCACAACATGAATTAGATGAGTTTTTTTTTAGAAAACTAAGGTGGGTGAGTTTACATGTTAGTGGTTGAGGAGGTGGACCCTAGTCATCGATGATCAAGATGATTGTCAACAATCAACCTAACCATCAACAGTCAAAGGTAAAGGGGCAAAAAGTGGGTTAAGGCTAGGTTAAGCCAGTTTCATCAAAATGACTATGGGTTAGCTCAGTTAGGTGTTGGAAGGTTAAATTGGTCCCAAGGGGGTCTTAACGCTATCAAGGGGTAATTTAATATTCAAAATCATGATGTACATATTTCTTGTGTCTACATTTTGGCCCTTTTTATTATGTGGTTTGGAATTAACCAGCTGTAAAATGAAAATGGATGCTGGTTGAAGGTCTAGTTGCACCAAGTATAAGAGGAGGTGTTCTCCCTCAAACAAGAAGGTGATGAGGTAGATCAAAATCAGGTATGATTTTGACATGGTTGATGAAGGTGATAACGAAGGTGGATGTCAATAGGTTGGACATTAAAGTGCAAACAATCATGTGAAGCATGACAAAAGGTGTGATAGTTAGGATAGTGCAAAGATAAGGTTGCCATAGTTGATAAAATAAAAAGGTCAGTTCTAGAAAGACAAGTGACCAATGTATCATGTGACCACATTTAGGCATGGTGGTTAGGTACACCTATTAGTCTCTTAGACAAGGTCAGTGTTTCCATGGGTATCCATGGCAAGAAGTGTTCCCATAGAAAACATAAATGGGTCAAGTGTCATGGGTATCCATGGTAGGAAGTGCTCTTGAGAAGACATAAGTGGATCAAGTAATCATGAGGTGGCACAAGTTTAGAAAGGGTCAACATGGCAATGTTGTCTCTATGATCAAATTACCAAGCAAAAAGTGTCACAAAACATGCACTAGTTAGTTCAAAATGGACCAATGATGAGGTGACAAGGTGGTCAGAGTGGGTGGAGAAGGTAGACTCAAGGGGTGGGTGAGTTGATGTTGAGTATGTTGAGAGATGGCTTGTATAAGGTAAGAGCTAAAAAATTTGAGCAACCTGACTGTCTATGGTCAAGTACCTTAAGGGTGACCATCGACAGTCACCCTGACTGTCGATGGTCAAGGTAAGAACCCTAAGAACCCATTGGGTAAAAGTGAATGTGAATCACTTTTTACTCACTTTGTATTTTACTTGCTTTTGACCTTGGTCTCTGGTGATTTTGGTACTTAGTGGTGAAAATGATTGATGAAGGTATTTACTTAGGTGGAGTTTGATAGTTTGTTGAGGTGGATGTAGGGACCAGTAAGGATGCAAGGAACACATGGGTGCAAATGAGGATGAGAAAGTTTATGGGTGACTCCATGATGAAGGTCACTAAATGAGGTAGGGGGTGTCATGAATTTGATAGATTAGTTATATTTTTACAATTGTATTATGTTGGGAGGTTAGGATAGGGTTAAATTTTGGGTTTGGTTGATTGTGCCCTAGGTAGGGTTTTTATGGAATTCAGGTAAATGGGTAGGTGAAATCAGGAATTAATCGAGTGGTTAGGTGATTTGGGGTGGTTAGAGGGTTTGGGTTAGCTAAATAGGATTTTTTGGATATCATCTAGGTAGGTTTCAAGCTAGATAGGGTTTGGGAATTTTAGCCATGGATTTCCCATAGTGACTGTCGATGGTCAGGCCCAACCATCGATGATCGATACCTTTAAAAATAAGGATACATGATCATCGGTGGTCACCATAACTTTCAATGATTGACTAGGTTAAAGAGAGGTATGGAATGTGAAAAAAAAGATGCTAAGGTAGAATGCACTCACTTGCTAGGTGTAATCTTGCTTGTCTATAAATCATACTTAGCAAGCATTGGGTAGATGGCTAAGATGGATAAGGAAATAGATCAAGTGCATAAAAATTAGGGTAGACAATACTAGTGTAGGTGACTAAGTCATGTTTCCATTTTGGTACAGGCTTGGGAGTAGATACAGATGCACAATCGAGTGCCATGTATCTTCATCAAGATCTAGTAGAGGATGACCCTAGTTGACTAGGCCCACATGGAGGAGGTGGGGTTAGGAGTGATGAGGCACTATTAACATGTGCCTCAAGATTCATCCATGGTCATTACACTCA
This sequence comes from Torreya grandis, assembly GCA_037957365.1. NCBI lineage: Eukaryota > Viridiplantae > Streptophyta > Pinopsida > Cupressales > Taxaceae > Torreya > Torreya grandis. The sequence continues at coordinate 91,044 of JARHVA010004131.1, forward strand.
TCGTGAGATGAGATCCCACTACAAATACCTTCCTACTACCGACTAGGAGATGATTATTCTACCTGAAGATGTTCATAGGATTACTCAAATTTTAATCTATGGTGATCCGATATACCACATAGAGTGAGAAGAGTGGGATGATCATATTGAGCTTCTATATAGAGATGAGAGTGACTAGGTTAGATGGCATTTTGGGGGATTTAGTTATAACACACTGTATTAGAGTGATACAACTGAGAGGGGACTCATGACCATGCTCGTGATTGTTGTGACATGCTTTGGACTTCTTGACTAAAGCAACAAGAGATTTCCTTATTTTCTAGTGGGGGTTTTGGTTGAGTTATTTTTGGAGTGGACAATATTTGATTGGATTATTGTTTTATTGGTACAATATATATATGAAGATGTGGAGGTTTAGGGCCTATAGGAGATATGGTATCAGCATTGACCTAGTTCTTTATTATTGGACTGATGAGCACATTAGGGTATTAAGGCTAGTGGGATTACCATGGGCAGGTTTCACAAAAATGGAGTTCTTTGTCAGCTTTATGCACTGAAGGGATGACTTCACTACATCAAGTGTAGGAGGTGGTGCTCATGATGTGTAGTGTTTCAATGGTGCACTGGGTACTCTAGTGATAGGAGACATCACTTGGAGGCCATACATCTAGTTTTTGATATGTCTAGGGTACATGAGATAGACACTCTCTCTATAGAGCTATAGATAGATACTTGGTAGGTGAGATGGGGAGCTGAATTTGATTTCATTTGATAGGGTACATAAATAATCCATCTTGATATAGGGTATTCCATGCCCATTCTCTAAGTACAAGAGAGAGAAATTCAAGATTTTACTCCCAGAGACATATCTTGTGTCAACTTTGCTAGAGTATGAGGAGCTATTAGCTAGGGTACCAATAGATGATGTTAGGTTTATATATGGATACCTGGTATGGTACCAAACCATATATGCAACTATAGATATTAGTTTGGATGATGGAGGTGTGAGGCTGATGGTTGTGGATCTGGCTAGCCATGATGGATAGGTAGGAGTGACTTTAACCATTGCACATGGATAGGTATAGGTATTATAGGGGTAGGTCACCATGTTGTAGGTCTAAATTATTATACTATAGGGTTAGGTTGCTACATTATAGCGTCTTCTTGATACCATCACAAGTGATAGAGATCAGGCTAGGACCTCGCTAGGCTTGATGACCCAAGAGATAGACTCTCTGAGGTAAAGAGGAGGAGAAGTAACATAGGTAGGGCCATTGGGTTTTACCCCCATGGCATGATACCTAGCTATGGTAGAGGATCTATAGTATTAAGAGGCTATTGTTATGACATAGTGTCCAAATGAGCCCTGATGGGGTGAGTATAAGGCTTGCTTGGCAAGTGGTACCAACGTAGTGACACTAGGATAATGGGCAACATTTATATTTGGGTAGATAGGGACAACTAGGGGATCAACATATATAACAGGTGGGTAGGCACTAGGATCCAACGGTGCTCCAGGAGGTAGTGGTTCCCCTGGGGTATAAATATAACTAGATTATGATATTTTTTATATCATTTTGATTCTAACCTGTGAACCGTTGTGATGAGATGTTTATTTTGAGAGAGAGACATGTTTATCTTTTATACATAATATGATGCTACAAGTTTATACATACGGTCATTATTTATGCTCATGTTCATGGTTCAACTTGCATTTGAGGTTTATTATTTATGATGTGATGTTTACATTGCTTATGGATTATGCTTTATGGTATGGTTGTGTAGACACTGATATATGCTTAGCTAAGCATGAGATGTTGTTGGTTTATGGTTATGCTTTTTGATTGCTTATGACATGCTAATTTTAAATGAGTATTTTTATTTCATTATATTTAAACATGTGGTGGAAAATAGTTGATCATTTTAATTACTTATGGATGTGATTATCATGCTTGGTATGGTTAATGTTTATGAAAAAATACATGAGGTGGTTTAATTAACAACACAATATGGAAGAATAAAGAACATAACGAAGAGACCAATACCGTAATGGAAATATCAACTAGTCATAATAGGATAAGAAGAGGGCACGATGTTTCTTCTTTGACAAGGACTAGAAAAAACCCAAATTTGGAGAGGCTTAATGAACATAAGCTCTTCGAATGCTTTGCATTAGCATTCGTTAGTTGGTTAAAAGGTGTCTTGACCACATAATGCCAAGTAGACTTAAGAATCCCATGCATATAGTGTAAAGGAGAGATGGTTGAAAGTGGAACCTTATTTCGAGACTAGCATGCCTCTTATGTAGGTGTCCCAAAAACCAGGGTAAACTAACCCATATCAAAATTATGTAGACTGATCAATGCGAAAATTCTACTTGTAAAAGTTGATGCAGCTTTCACCTTATTTTGTTTTTTTTAGGATCTGATTGTGGATTTCAAGATTAGTTTGTTTTTTCTATTATTTTGATGATTGGTCCTTTGTTGATTGTTTTATATGGGAAGTTGATCAATACGAGAAGCTTCCATGATATTGTTATACTTTTGACAAAATGCTTTACTCGACCATCCTTCAAGGGAGTGGTCCAAGTTTATTTATTTTATTTTAATGTTTTTTTATAGTTGTCCTTAAAAGGGGTAGTCCACCTTACATTTTGGTAATTTCGAATAAATGTTCAATAACTATTTTTCAAGGGAGCAGTCTATGAATGCTAGGAATGACTCATGATTTCTATTGGTGTGGATGTTGTTTTTTGCTTGTTTGATTTTGCTAGACATAGAATTGCTTATATAGGCTTAAAATTTCACCTTTATGAAGGCAAAATTGAAAGCACAAGAAGGTTGATTAGGTGTAAAAAAGGTTTAGGTGATAACGATTTTGGAGATCCATCCTAAAAGGGATGGGAAGTAACATGAAAACCATGCCATGGGTAGAGCTATGGTACCCATTGTTTGAGATTAGGGTATGATTGTGATGGATAATTACATGATTCATTTTTAATCAATTGCCCTTAAAATAGGGAGATAGAATGTGGGTGGGTAGCAAGGGATGAGCTTAAGTTAAACAAAAGGTGAACTTAATCCTTCTTAACAAAAGAATGGATGTAGATGCAAAGCATTGAGGGGATCAAATTTAGGGTGGTCTTCCAGAGAAGACAACTGATAAGTTCCTAATCCATAATTGTGGATTATGATATAGGGACCAAGCTAATTAAAATTAAACTTGTCCCTCTTGTTTTTCTCCATATCAGTGACATTTTGATATTCCTTTAAGACGAGATCTTCGATATTGAATTCCCATACTTTAAGGTGTTTGTTATAGGCATGCTTGACACACTCTTGATAGACATGGAGATGGGTAAGGGCTATTAAACGATGCTTGTCAAGTAGCTCAAGCTGAGTTAAATAGTGTTGATGATAATCGTCTTCAGAAATGAGATCTTGCAAAGATGCGAAAAGAGGGGATTTAGACTTTTAAAGGTAAGATGGCCTTTGCTCCAAACACAAGTAAGAAAGTGGTAGCCCCTGTAGGGGTTCAATACTAGTACAATATGCCCATAAGGTGAAGGGGATATGTAAATGTCAATCCCGACTAGATGCATTGACCATTTTAGTTAGCATGTTATTAAGAGTTTTGTTAGAGGCTTTAGTTTATCCATTTGCTTGAGAGCAATAAGGTGAGGAGAAGTTTAACTTAATTCTGAATGCATCACATAGTGATCTAGAGGATTTTCACTCTTCATATGGTTCAAGATAATTAATTAATATCTTATTTAATGATATTTTTAAATTTATCATGGGATATATATATATATATATATATATATATATATATATATATATATATATATATATATATATATATATAATTAATATCCTATTTAATAGTATTTTTTATTTTATCATGAAATATATATTTAATTAATCAATATTCTATTTAATGGTTTTTTATTTTACCATGGGATATATTTAATTAATTAAATATCATATTTAATACTTTTTAATCTACCATTGGATATTTTATTTATCCAAGTCCTAAAAATAGATTATTCCCACTTTTACATTGATAGTTATTTAAAATAGCCATGGGATATATTTTTAAATTTTTATCCCATAAATCAAGAATCCTACCACTCTTATATTATCAAAAAGACATATTTTTTTAAAGAATTGATGTGGTAGTTTAATCTTGGGTTATTTAAAATAAGCATGGTTACATATTTTATTTTAAATTCAAGTCTTTATTCTACTAAAGAAATGTGGTATTGACTTCTTGGAGGCTTGTTAAAGAAAGTCCTGAGAATATTTTAATTCTTTAAACTCATAAGTTAAAATCCACTTTATTTCTACCACTTGTAAAAAATCATACGGTTGGTGGAAAGATATTTGGATCTTGATTTAGTTTAGCGGAGAGATTATGTTTTTATTTTGGTGGAGATTTACATGCATATTAATTAAAAGAAACTATATGTGGATATATTTTTTAAAGAAAGGTGTAGATGTATTCTTTAAAGAAAGACATGGCAATTTACACAAAGCATTGCATGTTCATTAAAACTTAAGTTTTTTATTTCTAGCATGATAATTTGATTTACCAAGAAATGTAATTAGTGTGGTAGTCTTGATTTACCAAGAAATGCAAGTCTTTTTATGGCATTGATTCTTGGTTCCAAGAAACTAACCTTTTCATGCAAGGTGGCACCAATTACCTACCACATTGGAAAAAGATTATGCATGGTTGGCATTGAAGAAATGTAAATAATAATAATACACCATGTTAATTATGGTGTGGTAATGGAAGTCACTTCGCACCAAAGAACCACATGGACAGTGCGTAGCGAACCTATTTTGATTTGTATTTATCACTAAAACATCTAGCACTAAAACATCTAGCACTAAACCATTTTGTTGAACCAAATCTCTAATTCAGGAAAATGGTTAGTGCCCAGTCAATGCACGAAGGCAGGAGAAAATCAAAAAAGATTACCCAATGCAGATTCATGTTAGGGTGTGGAGCTAAAAGCTTCAACTATTTGCAGACACGAAGAAGAGGTTGCTGAAGAACCAGAAGAACCGGCGTCGGCAACATGACCGACGTCGGTCAGATGCAGTGCAGAAGGCAATTGGTGACGACAGCTAGTCGGTCGACATCGGCAGCACCAGGCAAGCAAGGACCGGCGTCGATCGCCTGTGTGTTCCAAAACTGTTGTTGACGAACAGTCAGTTAAGTGAAGTGAGTGTTTGCATGTCAAAGGACTAATTTATAGTCACGAGCTGTGTGTTTAATTATTGTAGTTAGAGTTCTATTTTTGTAAGCATGGGATCCTATTTAAAGACCCATAAGGCATGTATTGTAATTATCAAGAAGGCAAGTAAAAGCATTGAAGCAAGCAAGGTCAAGGAGATCTACAGGTGTAAGGTCAAGGAGATCAGCTAAAGCATTCAATGAGGGATAATAACTCAGGCTATAGAGTTGTTGTGTTGAGCAAGAGAGAGAGGGAAGAAGGTCTTGAGGTGTGGCAAGCCTTTGAGGTGGAGGAAGAAGTGGCATCTTCCTTATTGTATTTTCTTCTAGTAATATCTAATACAAGAGTGTGTATTGTCTCTCAAATTCTTTGTTGTCTCAAGTTTCTAGTTACTTAATCATTCTGGTATAATTCCATGTTTAATTGCTTATAAGAAAGTAATCAATTGTGCTTCCGTTGGATAAGGGGTCACCTAACAGTTGGTATCAGAGCTACAGTTTGCAGGAAGCAAGGTATTGTTTTTTATTACAGGTCATTCACAGGGTTTTTTGAGTGAGTGGGAGTTTAGCAATGGCAGAAGAAAGTAAGCTATGAATGGAGAAGTTTAACGGCAAGAATTATCAACATTGGAAGATGTAGATTGAGGATTATCTGTATCAGAAGGATCTGTACTTACCGTTGGGTGGGGTTGCATGCAAGCCCATAGATATGAAGGATGAAGAATGGAGTGTTCTTGATCGGAAGGCTCTCAGTTCCATAAGGTTGAGCCTTGCATTATCTGTGATTTCCAGCTTATCACAGTGCAAGACAATGGAAGAGTTGATAAAGTCCTTGGCAAATTTATACGAAAAGCCCTCGGCTTCTAATAAGGTATATCTTATGAAGCAGCTATTTACTTTGCAAATGTAGGAAGGTGGATCGGTACATACTCATCTCAGTGATTTCCATGGTTTGGTAAACCAATTAGCTTTAGTCAATATTGTTTTTGATGATGAGGTAAAGGCTCTCTTGATTTTATGTTCTTTGCCTGAAAGTTGGGACAGTTTGGTTATGGCAGTAAGTAATTCTGCATCTGCTTCTAAAATCTTAAAAGTTGATGATGTTGTGAGTGTGATCTTGAATGAGGAAATACGCAAGAGAAGCACAGGTGAATCATCAGGAAACGCTCTAAGTGCAGAAAGTAGGGGAAGGCAAAGGGAGAAGGTTGAGCAAGGGAAATCAAGGTCGGGAAGGAGATTCGAGTCCAAAGGTGTTACCTGCTAGTTTTGTGGAAAGAAAGGACATACAAAGAAGGAGTGTTGGTTGAGAGATAAAGAGAATCAACATGCAGGTATTGAAGAAGCAAAAGATGCAAATATTGTGGTACAGGATGCTCTCATACTTTCTTTGGATAGTCAGGTAGGATCATGGATTTTAGATTCTGGTTCATCTTTTCATGCATCCCCAAACAGAGATTTGTTCCATGAGTATGAACAGGGAGACTTTGGAGTGCTTTATTTAGGGGATGGTATGCCTTGTCAGATAGTTGGCAAAGGGAAAGTGCAGTTGAGATTGTAGATTGACAACACATAGGTGTTGAAGGAGGTCATGCATGTTCCAATTCTAAAGCAGAGTTTGATTTCTGTAGGAAGGTTGGGTGATGAGGGATGCACAATAACCCTCACAGTGGTTTCTTGGAAGGTTACCAAGGGTGCACTTGTTCTAACAAGAGGTAAGAAAGTAGATACTCTTTATCTGTCTACTTGTATTGTTGATTCTACTTCTGGTTTATCTACTTCAGCTGTAGATTCGAAGATGTGGCTTAATAGGCTTGGTCACATGAATAAGAAGGGAATGGACGTTCTTGATTCAAAAGGTATGTGTTCAGATTCAGAAAGCATAGATAGAGTTCATTGCAAAAAAAGGAAATTTGATGCTTTTGATAGGAACAAAGAAGCCTTGGTGTTTATGGAGGAGATGAAGGACAGAGATCAGTCACAGGGGCTGAATAAATTTGAGCAGGGCAATATGGACAGAGGTTTGATCCAAGATGAGCTCGCAGATGAAAAATTCATCACTTGCAGAAAAACACAAGTACCGATGCCGGTGCTCCCATGGCACCGACGTCGGCCAACAGAAACTGACATCGGTCATGTGCAGACCAGCAGGGTCGGTAGGTCGGGCAGGAGAAGTCTGACATCAGTCATCAGGATCGATGTCGACAAGGGGGACACCGGCGTCGGCCAGGGAAATGACGTCGGCAGTCAGGGTCAGTGCAGGGAACCGACATCGGTCGAGAGCAGACTGGGAGATGGCTGAGATCGGTCACTAGAACGGATGATGGGTGGATAGCTAGCTGTCAAGGAGTCTCAAACACCCATATGGAGGTCAGAAATGGTAAGTGAACCTCATATTCATTGTTCACCTTCTTTATATTGCTTACTGATAGTAAAGAACTAGGAAGATGGAAGAAGCAATGCAGGTAGAATCCAGAAATAGTGGGAGCTTGGCATGGATGAGGAGTGTGAGTCCTTGGAGAAGAACCAAACAGGTATTTGTTGGTAGAGTTGTCAGCTGGAAGAAAGCACTGGATAGAGGGATGGATTCCCATATTAGAGAAGAGAGTGGATGGACACATGAGACAGAAGACTATGGTATATGGTCTTGATTAGGCTGCAGGACAATGGAGGTTTGACCATTGTATTTTATCTTTACCAGGTTGGATAATATTAGCTACATTATCCTGTTACTGTATTGTGTTACTTGTTGCAGGGTTTCATATACAGGGAGTTTTCTGAGCTAAGGGTAGAGTTGGTTCAGAAGTATGTCATGAAGAATTTGGGAGCAACAAAATTCTTTTGGCATAAGTGACAGGTATAGCATCACAGGTTTGCGTGGTGGTTGGTCTTCAATAGTGACTTTGAAGAGGGATACAGAGCCAAAGGAACAAAATAGATGGTGTACAGGTACAGGTATAGTAGCAACTATTTATCTCCAAGTGGGAGATTGTTAGGGTGTGGAGCTAAAAGCTTCAACTATTTACAGACAAGAAGAGGATGCTGAAGAACCAGAAGCACCAGCATCGATAGCATGATCGACGTCGATCAGATGCAGTGCAGAAGGCAACTGGTGATGGCAGCTAGTCGGCCGACATCGGCAGCACTAGGCAAGTAGGGACCAACGTCGATCGCCTATGTGTTTCAGAACTACTGTTGACAAACAGTCAGTTAAGTGAAGTGAGTGTTTGCATGTCAAATGACTAATTATAGTCACGAGCTGCGTGTCTAATTATTGTAGTTATATTTCTATTTTTGTATGCATGGGATTCTATTTAAAGACCCATGAGGCATGTATTGTAATTATCAAGAAGGCAAGTAAAAGCATTAAAGCAAGCAAGGTCAAGGAGATCTATAGGTGTAAGGTTAAGGAGATCAGCTGAAGCATTCAAGGAGGGATAATAACTCAGGCTATAGAGTTGTTGTGTTGAGCAAGAGAGAGAGGGAAGAAGGTCTTGAGGTGTGGCAAGCCTTTGAGGTGGCATCTTCCTTATTGTATTTTTTTTTAGTAATATCTAATACAAGAGTGTGTATTGTCTCTCAAATTCTTTGCTGTCTCAAGTTTCTAGTTACTTAATCATTCTGGTATAATTCTGTGTTTAATTGCTTATAAGAAAGTAATCAACTGTGCTTCCATTGGATAAGGGGTCACCTAACAATCCATTAGCCAATGCCATTGAGGCATTGAGATATAAAAACTATAGTGTTTTTATAGAGGTAACAATATTTTTACAGAGGTAGTAGTGTTTTTACACAGAGGGATTTTGCAAAAGAGATATATTTGGATTACAGAGGCAGCAAGAACCTCAGGTAAATTAAAGAGGTTTATTTTTATTTGTTGCATAGACAGATTATCTGGTTCATAAAAATTTTATTATACTCAAAAAGGTTTTGTAATTATTCTCAAAGAGTTTTTAATAGATCAAAATACTCATAGACTAAACCTGAGAATGGTCATTTGGTGAACCCCATAAATAAATCTTATGTGCCATTTTTTTAATTTCTTCTCTATGATATGAAATTCTTGTAATTTTTAGATTTATTTAAAGAAAATTAGAAATTAATATTCAATTTTAAGATAAATTTGAAATTAATATCCAGTTTTCATCCAATTTAAGTAGATTGTAAAAGTTTTTATAAGTTTAGATTTTTAGATTAGTTTTAATTATTTTTGTAAAATAATTAAGAGATTATTTTATAGAAATAATATTGATAGAATGTTTTAAATGAATAATAGATTTATATGAGTTTACCAATTCAATCATATTTAGAATCGTTCAAATTTGCATTCTGATTAGAAAAAGTCAATTTTTATTAAATAAAATTTGAAAATTGACATATTTTAAAAAATCTATTTCCTATTTTATTTAATCAAGAAAATGAGAATTCCACAACTAATTCTATTTTAATTAAGGAATTGAGAGTTTCAATATTCATTTAAAACTTATGTGATTTATCTATAGAGATAAATTTGGTTTTCAAATCATTTTTGGTATCAGAGTAGTTAGAGTGCAAGGATTAGCTTTTGATTGTGTGAAAATTTGAATTCAATTTTAGTATTGGTTGGATTATTTATAGACTGTTGTCAACTCTATTTATAGTGTTAGAAGTATAGAGTGTTTTTAAGAATAGGAAACCATAGGTAAGTTGTCCAATCAAGAAAAACTTGATGAACTTGAAGTATTTAATATGCAGATTCAGAAAGAGAACTCTTTCTTAAGAGAAAAGTTCTACTCCTTGAAGAGGAGATTAAAAGGTTTAAAAAGAGTTACAAGCCAAAGATGAGATTTGATCAAGTTTGAAAAATGAAGATAGCATGAAGGATAAAAACAAGTCCATTATGCATATAGGACCTTTCTCTCCACAAGTGATCAAACAGATTCATTAAGCACTAAAAGTGAATGTGAGTGACCAATTACTTTTTCTTTCTATCATGAATTTGATAAAAAGAATTTTTGTAAATTTTAACAACACACTAGAGGTATAGGTTCAAAATTATTTTTTTAAATGGAATTTAATGGAAAAGGCCTTGAAAAATATGGCCAAGGCATTGCCAACCCCATTCAAGTAGAGGATAAGCCTCATCGTGTAGGTTTGGGATACATATCTAGTATTTAGAATGAAATAGGTAAATGCTTTGAAAAAATAGAAGCAAGAGGTGCTACAAAAAAATGTAAACCATCTTAGATGGAAGATAAAATACATTATTTTCATCATACATGCAATAATGTTGATTTTAATTCTATCAGACAACGCAAATATTCAATGTTGCTTTTGATTATGGTACACAAAATTTGTGGTATGTTTATCCATGCAGTTTTTATAGATTGTCTAACCACTATGTAGCCAAATGTTGAAAACATAAATCTTTGTTAAAAAATATTTTGAAAAACCACTCTCTTAGATAGTGTTCTAAGAATGGCAGTAAGAGTATGCTTTTTAAAAGAGAGGACAAACATTTTTGTACTCATTGTAACAATGAAAGACATGAGGTTAACATGGGTTGGTAGATTCATCTCAAACAACATTGGAGAGTTATAAAAAAAGAAAGCATTATTAAACCAACAATTTTAGATATAACCCATACAGAAACTCAAGTAAAATCTAAGGATAATCTGGTTAAGTAGTGTGGAAAGCAATTCCTTAGTTTTATGTTTGCATAGTTGTGTTACTTTATTAGCATGCAAATGTTCAAAGTGGTTTTCAAATTCCAATAAAAGGAATATATTTTAGTTTTGAAAAATTTTGAAGCTACCAACTGTAAGGAAATTTGAATGATAGGTTTATCATACTTAGATTATTTTCTCATGTTTATAGTTTTGCTAAGCTCTATTTATTATCCTAAATATGTTTTTGAGTTCCTAATGCATTGGTAAAGTAATTAACTCATATTTAAACTTAGAGACATTCCTAAATGATTTAAATTTGGAATTTGGTTTATTGGAGTAACATGTAGAGAAAATCCAAGGGACACGTTTATCATACTTAGATTATCTTTTTCACATTTAAGTTTTGAAAAAACTTCATTTTTAAACTTTGACAACAGTATATATAGATTATATGGGGCATGATCAGTGTATCTATTTTGGAAAAATTTGCATTTCAGTATATATATTGAGTAAGTAGTTTACTTCTATCTACAATTGGGTATTAGGTAGATATTTCTATCACTGGCATTTCAGGGATTCAGTTTAATTTTTGAATCATTACCATAATATTTTGCAAACAAAATATTTGTAGCTTCAGAGATTGATTTGACATTTTGGGGACCAAAAGGGTCTTATTGGGGAGGTTTGATCCGGAGGATTTTTGCTCTTCATATGATTCGAGATAATTAATTAATAGCTTATTTAATGTTATTTTTTATTTTACCATGGGATATTATTTAATTAATTAATCTCCTATTTAATGGTATTTTTTATTTTATCATGGGATATATATTTAATTAATTAATATCATATTTAATGGTTTTTTATTTTACTATAGGATATATTTAATTAATTAAATATTATATTTAATGATTTTTAATTTACCATTCGATATTTTATTTATCCAAGTCTCAAAAATATACTATTCCCACTCTCACATGGATAGTTATTTAAAATAGTCATGGGATATGTTTTTAAATCTCTATCTCATAAATCAAGAATCCTACCACTCTTATATTATCAAAAAGACATACAAGTTCTTTTAAAAAATTGATGTGGTGGTTTAATCATGGGTTATTTAAGATAAATATGGTTGCATGTTTTCCTTTAAGTCCAAGTTTTTATTACACAAAATAAATGTGGTGTTGACTTCTTGGAGGCTTGTTAAAGAAATTCATGGGAATATTTTAATTCTTTGATCTCGTATATTTAACTCCACTTTATTTCCTTCACTTGTAAAGAATCATATGGTTGGTTGAAATATATTTGTTTCTTGATTTATTTTAGTAGGGAGATTATATTTTTATTTTGGTGAAGATTTACTTGCATATTAATTAAAAGAAACTACATGTGGATATATTCTTTAAAGAAATGTGTGGATATATTCTTAAAGAAAGACATGACAATTTTCACAAAGCGTTGCATGTTCATTAAAACTCAAGTCTTTATTTTTAACATGGTAATTTGATTTACCAAGAAATATAATTAACGTGGTAATCTTGATTTACAAAGAAATGCAAGTCTTTTTATGGCATTGATTCTTGGTGCCAAGAAACTAACTGTCAGGATATTGCTCCACCAAAAGAGCACAATATGATTACCAAACCAAGCAACTTAATATGCAAAAATTAACCAGATTCACCAAGTAACTAGAATTCAGAATAACACATGATATGAGAGACAATACATAACTTGTATTAACACTTTACAGAAAAGAATACAATAAAGAAGATCCCACTTCTTCTCCACCACCTTACAGAGGTTTTCCACACCTCAAGTGAACAGTAAATCTTCTCCACAAAGCTCTCCCTCTCAGGTCCCAACACACAACTCAAACACAGAGTTGGTGTTCACCTCCTGTGCTCCACGCACACCACAAGTGCTCCACGCACTCCACAAGTACTCAAAGTACTTCAAGTAGATCTCCCATGAACGTGCAACAACCTGCAATTCAACAGACCATACTTATGGAAGGAAATCCCTTGCCTTCCTCTTTGCTCTATCCGAGTACACACTTGTACTCTAAGTAGATCCTGCCTGATACTGCTCCTTGTTGTGTTGTTGTCCTATCTAATCTTGCACACCTGCAAATCAACCTGGTTCTACACACCTGTGAACCTTGACTTTGCACACACATACACCTGCAGATCAACGATCTTACTTACCATGTAGATCTCCTATATAGGCCATGCACCTGTGACCAAGATCCTACACACCTGAAGAATCCTGCTGACTCTCCAAAACCAGCACCCACCTTGGTACTGCTGTGGAACTAGGAGGAACACCCTTGCTCACCTCACAAACAGAGGGAGCAAACTTTGCTCAACTCAAACTAGAACACCTTTCCAATACAACCATGAGTCTATTATATAGATCTCATCCAAACAATGATTAGACATCTAATTACAATAATTAGATCCGCAGCTCTCAGTCTAAAAATAGATCTAATCATGCAAACACTTGGTTCGTTAGCTAACTGCCCATAATAAGCTCGCAGTCGAACCACACAGGCGACCGACGTCGGTCCCTGTCTGCCTGGGGGTCGCCGACGCTGGCCGATCCATGACCGACGTCGGTTGCTTCCTGTCTCCTACCTGCCGACGTCGATTGGCCAGACCAACGCCGAAGACTGTGACACTCTGCAACTCATCCTACAACCTCCTCCATGTCTGCATCAGTGAAGCTTTTAGCTCCACAACCTAACAATCTCTCACTTGGAGATAAACAACTGCACTGTACCTGTACCTATACTCCGTCTAATCTATTTTCTGGTTTGTATTCCTCTTCAAGAACAATCCTGAAGACAACACACCACACATACTGTGATGTACCTCCTGTCATCCGAGTACCCTGCCACATCCGAACCTACAAACACATGTATTGAAGTCCTGACCCTGCATAGCATGAATCCCTGCTATCGGTCCCTCTCAAGTACCTGAGAACCCACTTCCTCGAATTGGCTCCTAACTCTCTGACAGCTCCCACTGCATGGGAATACTCAGGTCTATACCAGACCTCATGTGATTTCAGACACTGTACATGTCCAGCCCTTAGTGTGCTCCGGCTCTGCATCCTGAACCTCGCCAACACCTGATTCATATCAGCTCCCACTCGAGACAAAATCAACCTGTGATCTCCATGTCTCCCATGTCAAAGAATTTCGCTGCTCCAAACTCTTCATGACATGCCACTGAACTAATCTTACCCTTAGCTCAGCAAAACCCTGTATGTCAGAACCTGTACCAAGTTCATCCTCCACATACAGCAACAGGATAATGTTGCGACCATCATCCACCTGGTAAGATAAACACAATGGTTATATTGACATTGACTAAAGCCCTGCTTTGTCATCCACCTGGTACCACCTGTCAGTCCTGTCTCACTGTCCTGCAGCTCATCAAGACCATATGACCTGGTCTTCCATCTCACGTATCCGTTCTCTCTATTCTTCAACTAAGGTATCCATTCGTCTCTGTGCTTTCTCACTGCCGGCAATCCTACCAAAAATGCCTGTTTGGTTCTCCTCCAAGGAATCACATCCTCATCCATGCCAAGCTCACACCTGTTTCCTGGATCCTTCCTGCTTTACAATCAACAACATGTATAAAGAAGAGGAACAATGAATTTGAGGGCCTACTTACGTCTTCAGTCCTTCGTATGGGTGTTTGAGACTCCTTGACAGCGTGCTGTCCACCCAAAATATGTTACAGTGACCGACCTCGGTCACTCCACAGTCTGCATCCGACCGAAGTCGCTTCCCATGCGTCTGTCCCTGACTACCGACCCTGCCGACATCGGTGTCCCTACTGCCGACGTCGGTCCTCCTGACCGACATTGGTCTTACATACTGCCGACGTCGGTCCCATGACCGACGTCGGTCTTACCCTGCCCGACATCGCTGGCTTCGGTCTGCACATGACCGACATCGGCACCTGTCTGTTCGACGCCGGTTCCTCCTGACCGAAGCCGGTACCTGTGTTCGCCTGTGAGTGATGACTTTTTACCCGCGAGCTCCTTTGAATCAAAACCCATGTCCAAACTGCCCTGCTCAGAAGTATCTAGCACCATCCACTGGTTTCTGTCTGCCATCTCCTCCAAGTACACCAAGGCTTTCCAGTTCTTAAGCCTGTCAAATATATCTATCTTCCGCTTAAGAACATGCATCTCCTTCCTGCTCATGTGACCAAGCCTATGAAGCCACGTCTCTGCAACAGAAAAAGAATCAGTAATATAAACAAGTAGATAAAGAGTACCTATTTTCTTACCACCAGCTAATTCAAGTGCATCCGCTGTGAGAGTTCTTGTGCATCTCTCATCACCCAATCTTTCTAAAGAAATTAGCCATATCTCCAAACCTGGGACCTGCATGACCTTCATCAACACCTATGTGTTGGCCGCCTGCAATTTCAGCTTCACTTCCCCTTTGCCAATTCTTTGGCAAGGCTCACCAGCTCCTCTACCTGGGGCTGCATGGAAAGAGGCAATCGAATCTTTTATCCAAGATTCAACTTTATCCAAGAAACCTCCCAGAGCATCCTGTGCAACAACACATGCTACATCTGCTTCTTCAGTTTCTTCATGTTGATCTGCTGCCAACCAACAGTATTCTTTTACCTGCTCTTTCTTTCCATAGGACCTTAAGAGACCATCTGTGCTTTTCAACTCTTCCATTCTTAGCTTACTTTCATCTGCCATTGCTCTACTCCCACTCGATCAGAAACCCCTGAGAGTGACCTGTAATCAAAACACACTACCCAAATCCAAACCAATCTGTTAGTATCTCAACCAAAAGCTCTGATACCACTTGTCAGTGGTATCAAGCTATGAGCCAACAACCTTGCTCTGATACCACTTGTTATGATCTTGCTCCACCAAAAGAGCACAATATGATTACCAAACCAAGCAATTTAATATGTGAAAATTAACCAGATTCACCAAGTAACTAGAATTTAGAATAACACATGATATGAGAGACAATATACAACTTGTATTAACACTTTACAGAAAAGAATACAATAAAGAAGATCTCACTTCTTCTCCACCACCTTACAGAGGTTTCCCACACCTCAAGTGAACAGTAAATCTTCTCCCCAAAGCTCTCCCTCTCAGGGCCCAACACACAACTCAAACACAGAGTTGGTGTTCACCTCCTGTGCTCCACGCACTCCACAAGTACCCAAAGTACTTCAAGTAGATCTCCCATGAACGTGCAACAACCTGCAATTCAACAGACCATACTTATGGAAGGAACTCCCTGCCTTCCTCTTTGCTCTATCTGAGTACACACCTGTACTCCAAGTAGATCTTGCCTGATACTGCTCCCTATTGTGTTGCTGTCCTATCTGATCTTGCACACCTGCAAATCAACCTAGTTCTGCACACCTGTGAACCTTGACCTTGCACACACATACACCTGCAGATCAATGATCTTACTTACCATGTAGATCTCCTATATAGGCCATGCACCTGTGACCAAGATCCTACACACCTGAAGAATCCTGCTGACTCTCTAAAACCAGCACCCACCTTGGTAATACTGTGGAACTAGGAAGAACACCCTTGCTCACCTCACACACAAAAGGAGCAAACTTTGCTCAACTCAAACTAGAACACCTTTCCAATACAACCATGAGTCTATTATATCGATCTCATCTAAACAATGATTAGACATCTAATTACAATAATTAGATCCGCAGCTCTCAGTCTAAAAATAGATCTAATCATGCAAACACTTGGTTCGTTAGCTAACTGCCCATAATAAGCTCGCAGTCGAACCACACAGGCGACCAACGTCGGTCCCTGTCTGCCTGGGGGTCGCCGATGCTGGCCAATCCATGATCGACGTCGGTTGCTTCCTGTCTCCTTCCTGCCGACGTCGGTTGGCTAGACCAACGCCGAAGACTGTGACACTCTGCAACTCATCCTACAACCTCCTCCATGTCTGCATCAGTGAAGCTTTTAGCTCCACAACCTAACAATCTCCCACTTGGAGATAAATAGCTGCACTGTACTTGTACCTGTACTCTGTTTAATCTCTTTCTTGGTTTGTATCCCTCTTCAAGATCAGTCCTGAAGACAACCCACCACACATACTGTGATGTACCTCTTGTCATCCGAGTACCCTGCCACATCTGAACCTACAAACACATGTAGTGAAGTCCTGACCCTGCATAGCATGAATCCCTGCTGTCGGTCCCTCTCAAGTACCTGAGAACCCACTTCCCCGAATTGGCTCCTAACTCTCTGACAGCTCCCACTGCATGGGAATACTCAGGTCTATACCAGACCTCATGTGATTTCGGACACTGTACATGTCCAGCCCTTAGTGTGGCTCCGGCTCTACATCCTGAACCTCGCCAACACCTGATTCACATCAGCTCCCACTCGAGACAAAATCAACCTGTGATCTCCATGTCTCCCATGTCAAAGAATTTCGCTGCTCCAAACTCCTCATGACATGCCACTGAACTAATCTTACCCTTAGCTCAGCAAAACCCTGTATGTCAGAACTTGTACCAAGTTCATCCTCCACATACAGCAGTAGGATAATGTTGCGACCATAATCCACCTGGTAAGATAAACACAATGGTTATACTGACATTGACTAAAGCCCTGCTTTGTCATCCACCTGGTACCACCTGTTAGTCCTGTCCCACTGTCCTGCAGCTCCTCAAGACCATATGACCTAGTCTTCCGTCTCACGTATCCGTTCTCTCTATTCTTCAACTAAGGTATCCATTCGTCTCTGTGCTTTCTCACCGCCGACAATCCTACCAAAAATGCCTGTTTGGTTATCCTCCAAGGAATCACATCCTCATCCATGCCAAGCTCACACATGTTTCCTGGATCCTTCCTGCTTTACAATCAGCAACATGTATAAAAAACAGGAACAATGAATTTGAGGGCCTACTTACGTCTTCAGTCCTCCGTATGGGTGTTTGAGACTCCTTGACAGTGTGTTGTCCACCCAAAATCTGTTACAGTGACCGACCTCGGTCACTCCACAGTCTGCATTCGACCGAAGTCGGTTCCCATGCGTTTGTCCCTGACTACCGACCCTACCGACATCGATGTCCCTGCTGCCGACATGGATCCTCCTGACCGACATTGGTCTTACATACTGCCGACGTCGGTCCCATGACGGACGTCGGTCTTACCCTGCCTGACATCGCCAGCTTCGGTCTGCACATGACCGACATCGGCACCTGTCTATTCGATGCCGGTTCCTCTTGACCGACGCCGGTACCTGTGTTTGCCTGTGAGTGATGACTTTTTACCTGCGAGCTCCTTTGAATCAAAACCCATGTCCAAACTGCCCTGCTCAGAAGTATCTAGCACCATCCACTAGTTTCTGTCCACCATCTCCTCCAAGTACACCAAGGCTTTCCAGTTCTTAAGCCTGTCAAATATATCTGTCTTCCGCTTAAGAACATGCATCTCCTTCCTGCTCATGTGACCAAGCCTACGAAGCCACGTCTCCGCAACAGAAGAAAAATTAGTAATATAAACAAGTAGATAAAGAGTACCTGTTTTCTTACCACCAGCTAATTCAAGTGCATCCGCTGTGAGAGTTCTTGTGCATCTCTCATCACCCAATCTTTCTGAAGAAATTAGCCATATCTCCAAACCTAGGACCTGCATGACCTTCATCAACACCTGTGTGTTGGCCGCCTGCAATTTCAGCTTCACTTCCCTTTTGCCAATTCTTTGGCAAGGCTCAGCAGCTCCTCTACTTGGGGCTGCATGGAAAGAGGCAACCGAATCTTTTATCCAAGATTCAACTTTATCCAAGAAACCTTCCAGAGCATCCTGTGCAACAACACCTGCTACATCTGCTTCTTCAGTTTTTTCATGCTGATCTGCTACCAACCAACAATATTCTTTTACCTGCTCTTTCTTTTCATAGGACCTTAAGAGACCATATGTGCTTTTCAACTCTTCCATTCTTAGCTTACTTTCATTTGCCATTGTTCTACTCCCACTCGATCAGAAACCCTTGAGAGTGACCTGTAATCAAAACACACTACCCAGATCTAAACCAATCTGTTAGTATCTCAACCAAAAGCTCTGATACCACTTGTCAGTGGTATCAAGCTATGAGCCAACAACCTTGCTCTGATACCACTTGTCAGGATCTTGCTCCACCAAAAGAGCACAATATGATTACCAAACCAAGCAACTTAATATGCAAAAATTAACCAAATTCACCAAGTAACTAGAATTCAGAATAACACATGATATGAGAGACAATACACAACTTGTATTAACACTTTACAGAAAAAAATACAATAAAGAAGATCCCACTTCTTCTCCACCACCTTACAGAGGTTTCCCACACCTCAAGTGAACAGTAAATCTTCTCCCCAAAGCTCTCCCTCTCAGGTCCCAACACACAACTCAAACACAAAGTTGGTGTTCACCTCCTGTGCTCCACGCACACCACAAGTGCTCCACGCACTCCACAAGTACTCAAAGTACTTCAAGTAGATCTCCCATGAACGTGCAACAACCTGTAATTCAACAGACCATACTTATGGAAGGAACTCCCTTGCCTTCCTCTTTGCTCTATCCGAGTACACACCTGTACTCCAAGTAGATCCTGCCTGATACTGCTCTCTGTTGTGTTGCTGTCCTATCTGATCTTGCACACCTGCAAATCAACCTGGTTCTGCACACCTGTGAATCTTGACCTTGCACACACACACACACACACCTGCAGATCAACGATCTTACTTACCATGTAGATCTCTTATATAGGCCATGCACCTGTGACCAAAATCCTACACACCTGAAGAATCCTGCTGACTCTCCAAAACCAGCACCCACCTTGGTACTGTTGTGGAACTAGGAGGAACACCCTTGCTCACCTCACACACAGAAGGAGCAAACTTTGCTCAACTCAAACTAAAACACCTTTCCAATACAACCATGAGTCTATTATATAGATCTCATCCAAACAATGATTAGACATCTAATTACAATAATTAGATCCACAGAGCTTAGTCTAAAAATAGATCTAATCATGCAAACACTTGGTTCGTTAGCTAACTACCCGTAATAAGCTCGCAGTCGAACCACACAGGCGACCGACGTCGGTCCCTGTCTGCCTGGGGGTCGCCGACGTTGGCCGATCCATGACCGACGTCGGTTGCTTCCTGTCTCCTACCTGCCGACGTCGGTTGGCCAGACCAACGCCGAAGACTGTGACACTCTGCAACTCATCCTGCAACCTCCTCCATGTCTGCATCAGTGAAGCTTTTAGCTCCACAACCTAACACTAACCTTTTCATGTAAGGTGGCGCCAATTAAATCCCATGTTGGAAAAGGATTATGCATGGTTGGCATTGAAGAAATGTAGATGATAATAATATGCCATGTTAATTATGATGTGGTAATGGAAGTCACTTGGCACCAAACAACTACATGGGCAGTGCATGGTGAGCCTATTTTAGCTTGTGTTTATCACTAAAACATCTAGTGCTAAACCATTTTATTAAACCAAATCCCTAATTCAAAAAAATGGTTAGTGCCTAGCCAATGTATGAAGGTAGAATAAAATAAAAAAATATTTTCCAACACAGATCCGTTATCTAATGCACAGCCAAGACATGGAGGCATTGAGATATAAAAACTATAGTGTTTTTACAGAGGTAGTAGTGTTTTTGCAGAGGCAATAATGTTTTTGCACAGAGAGATTTTGCAGAAGAGATATATTTGGATTATAGAGGCAACAAGAACTTAGAGTAAATTAAAAAGGTTTATGTTTATTTGTTGCACAAACAAATTATCTGGTACAGAAGAATTCTATTATACTTAGAGAGATTTTGTAATTATTCTTAAAGAGTTTTTAATAGATTAGAACCCTCATAGAGTGGATCCAAGGATGTAGCCATTTGGTGAACCCCGTAAACAAATATTTTATGTTATTTTTAAACTTTTTATCTGTGATCTAAAATTCTTTCAATTTTCTTAATTAAACTACATAAATTCTTTTAATTTATTTAATTCAGTTATGAAATGTTTATAAAGTAATTTTTGGATTTACTTAAGAGAAATTAAAAATTAATATTTAGTTTTAAGGAAAATTGGAAATTAATATCCAATTTTCATCTAATCTAAGAAGACTATAAAATCTTTATAAGCTTCAATTTTTGGATCAATTTCAATTATTTTTGTATAATAATTAATAATTTTGTAACTAATTCTATTTTTGGATCAGAGAATTTTGCAACCAATTCTATTTTAATTATGGAATTGAGAGTTTCAGTATCTGTTTAAATAATTATGTGATTTATCTATAGGGGTAAATCTAGTTTTCGGATCACATAGACCCTAGACTTGCTTATTATTAAAGGATTTACCATTGTCGATGATAATTTTATGAGGAACACCGAAGCGGCAGATGATATGATGGTTGATAAAGTCGATAATCTTCTCCGCTTTGCTAGAGACTAGAGGAATAGCCTCTACCCACTTGGTAAAATATTTGGTTGCAGTGATTATAGAATGGCGTTGCTACAAGGAATGGGGATTAATTTCAGCGATGAGGTCCAGACCCCATCATTGAAAGGGCCAAAAATTAGTAGAAACTTGAAGATGGTTGGGTGCGTGATATAAATTAGTATGTTGTTGTCATTTGACACACTTTTCACATAATCATAACAATTTTGGTTAAGGGTAAGCTAGTAATAGCCGAGACAAAGGATGCATTTAGCTATGATGAGGCCACTAAAATGTCCCCCATAATTGCCATTATGTGTTTCCTTGATAGTGTGAGAAGCTTCAAGAGTACGTAGGCAACATAAGAGGAGGCCATCAAAGCCATGCTTATATAGAATTCCTCCCATAATGGTATAACGAGAGGTATTCTGGATAAACTTTCTTTGAGAATTCCTAAAAAGATCAGAAAGAACTATGCCAAGGTTAAAATAGTCAAAGGTTTGTTGATACCAAAGGTTAGGTTGGGTCTCCTCAACATTAAAAATGATGGAAGAATTTGGTTTGACATAATAAGTTTGGGTAAGCTTATGGATAATGACAGACAACTTAGAGTCTAAAGGTGCAAATGGGATTTGTGAGGCAAGGGAAACCATGGTGTCGATGAACTTGTTAGTAGATCATGGGGTTGACTGGATGCGATAGTGTTCAAATGATGTTAAGATTTTGTCAACTAGTTGATTGTACTATTGCAAAACATCATTATTACACTGATTAGAGCCATTGATTTGATTGACCATAAGTTGGGAGTCACCAAAGATATTGATTATTTTGACTCTTAGGGCTAAGGCAATTTGAAGGCCTATCACTAAGGCTTCATACTTAACCATGTTATTGGTACACTCAAAATCAAGTTTGAAAGATAGAGGAAGAAGTTCGCCATTAAAGGGGATAAGGATGATACCAGCTTCCCCACCATGTTGACATTTTGATCTATCAAAGAATATGGTGACTTAACAGGTGAAGTCCACTTGAGAGAGGGCTACAATAGACTCATCAGGGAACTCAAGAGGAGGGGCTTAGTTATATTCTAAAGGTGCCTCAGCTAATTGATCGATAATGAATTTCCCCTTAATTGAGTTTTACTGAAGGAATTCAAGGTCAAACTCTAATAAGAGTATGAGCCACTTGGCCATATGTTAGTTCTGGTAAGGCTTGGAGTGCATGTACTTGAGTGGGTCAGTGTTGATTATGACTTAGCTTTTATGGTTAAGAAAGTAATAACAAATTTTGGTGGCCAAAAAGACTAAATCTAAGCAAAGCTTCTTAATATGGGTGTATCGAGTCTTGTATTCTACAAGCATGAGGCTAATGTAGTAGATGACTTTCTCTCTATGTTGTTCATCTCGGTGAGCCAACATTGCCCCTAGGGAATGATTGGTGGTAGAGATATAAAGGTAAAAAGGTTGGTCATCCTTGGGAGGGGTAAGGATAGGTGGAGACAATTGTTATTCCACTTCAAAGATACATCCTTTTTTATAAGGTGGTGGAAAGTTTGGCATCTGTCCAAAAGCTGGGAGATGAAACGGTGAATGGATTGAAGCTTCTCTTGTAAACTATGAAGTTACTTTAGGTTGGTCAGAGGGAGAATATCTAGGATTACTTTGATTTTGGTAGGATTGACTTTGATTCCAAAAAGGGAGATAATAAAATCAAGAAGCTTTCCTAATAAGACCCTAAAAATGAACTTGGGATTTAGATGGATATGATAGTGGATGAAGCACTCAAAGATGATCTTAAGAATGGTTAGATGATCCTTTCAAAGTTTGGATTTTTCAAGAAGATCATCCACATAGTCCTCTACAATCTTATGGATAAGGTCATGGAAGATATAGGTCAAGGAACCTTGATAGGTTGTACTAGCATTCTTTAGTCCAAAAGGCATGACTCTATAACAAAAAGTTCTCACAGGGGTGGTAAAGGTAGTTTTATGTTGATCTTTGAGAGCAATTAAGATTTGATTGTAACCCAAGAACCCATCCATAAGAGATAACATCTCGTGGCCAACTATAAGATCAACAATTTCATCGATGTTTGATAGAGGAAAGTCATCTTTGGGGCAGGCAAAGTTGAGATCATAAAAGTCCACACAAATGCATAGTCCCCCTATGGCTTTGGTGATATACACAACATTCAAGACCCATTGAGGGTATTCAATGGGTTGAATAAAGTTGATAGATAGAAGACACTAAATCTCTTCTTTGATGAGAAGGACTATGTGAGGATGCATATGTCAGATCTTTTGCTTGACAAATTTTGCATCATGGTGAGTGACTATGTATGGGTAGCAATAGCAGGGTCGATCCCAAGCATGTCATTATAAGACCAAGCAAAGGCTATGTTATGGTCTTGGAGGAAAGAGATGAAGTCCCAAAGTTCTTTGACATGCATTGATTGGCTGATTTTGACAATATGGGGGTTATTTGAAGTGCCCAAGTTGATATATGTGGTGGATTCATTCAACCTAGTCGAGGTCTCAGGAAGAAAGGAGTTATGAAAGGAATAATCTAGGGCACCAAGATAGGTGAGGATAGAATCATCATCCTAGTACTGGACAATGTTAATGATAGGAGATTCTTCTCCTGTCATCTTAGGGTGGGTCAAAGGGATGGTTACAATTGTCCCCACCTTCTGAGAAGTTAGGGGTCCAAGGCTGATCATGTTGATGAAAAAATTTAGGTGGGATGATGTCATTATCCTCACATGCAAGTGGAGGTGAGTTTGGTGAGGAAGGGGAATCTTCTTTAATAATGGTAATGATGGGTTGTTTGGCTTTATTCTTATTAGGTAAGATGAAACTAAGTCCATGCTTATTGTGTCGCTTCTTGGTTTCGATGGTGACCAATTCATGTGGGCCATGCTCATACCACCCAAGACTAAAACCTTTTCAAGCACACAGATGGATGTATGTTTTAGCAAAGCTTAGTTTATCTAAGTAATAAAAACTAGTGGTGAATTGCTGAGGTAGAAGAGAGGTGGTAGAAGCATCGAGGGATTTGTCAAGTCCCCCATAGAAAAAATGGTTCTGATAGTGGGGAGGTCCAAACGGAATGCTAGTTCTGACATTGGGGTTATATCCTAATTAGTTAGTAAGTTGACCATACTTGTGAGGAGTAGGGAAAGTGTCAAGGGCTAAGAAGTGATACTCTCCTAGAAAAAGGTGATGGAACATTGATTCTAGAGGATCTATGGTGGGGTTTTGGTTTGAAGGCATAAAGGAATTAGTTGATGCCTCATCAATAGAATGGGCTATGAGATCCACTTTGGCGGTTGAAGGTTGGGTTTTAGCTGATGAGGTTGTGATGGATGGGGGTATGAGGACATCATTGGGGTGATAGGTCATATTACATGTCGAGAAAGGACTTGGGTCAGCTTGGATGGTGATGACCTAGCCTTCATGCTCAAAATTAATGCAATGGTGGAGGGTAGAGGGAATGCAACCCATGGAGTGAATCTAAGGTCATCCCAACAAGATGTTGCGTTAGAATTCACCAACTACAACATAGAAAAGTTTCAGGAGTGTGCGGGGTCCTACATGGATATGAAGGATGGTAGTTCCCAAGGTAGTGGCCATGGTATTGTTAAAAGAATGAAGGATGATCGAAGATTCAGATATGACATTGTCCAGTAAGTTGAGTTGGTTGTAGGCATAGGAGGGGATGATGTTAATGCTAGCTCCCCCATCAATCATGACCTATTTGATGTAATTTTGGTTGATGTACATGGTGATAAAGAAAGGGGGATATACATCCTTGGGGTAGATGGAAATTATTTTTGAATCTTTGAAGGTAACAAGGTTGGTAATTTGAAGGGCACCATCAAAGGTGGCTAGAGGTTGAGGGTCCTCATGTTTGACCTCAATGGATTGAAAAGCCTTGATTAGTGTTTGTTAGTGATAGGGAGATGTAGATATCAACTCATATAATCTCATCTTCATTGGGGTGTGGTGAAGTTGCTTGAGGATAACTCTCCTGATGGATTCTGAGGGGTTAGGATGAGAGGCACCTAAAATAGATATCTTGGGTTTGGTTGAAGATGGAGGTGGATGGGTGTGGGTTAGTTAGGAGGTTGAATATGGATACATCTATGGAATGGAAACCTTATCCTTCTCTTTATCCTTCTACTACAATCTTGTGACCACATTGATAGTATGGATAGAAGGAGAGGTTGCAGTAGTGGACTGGTCAGACTCATCTTCACTTTTAATTGAGAGTGGAGGATTAGGTAAGTATTGGGTAGGTATGATTAGTCACTATATTGGTATGGGGCCCATAAGACATTTGTCTATTAATAGATCATCCTTGTCATAGAGCTGGTGGATAATGGTTTGGAGATCCTTTCAAATCTCCATGTCATGGCCATGTGTCCTATGATAAGAACACATGTGGTGGTCATTGTACCAGATGGGTTTGGAAGCAAGAGGTCAAAGGGTTTGATAGGAGGTAAGGATAAATAATAAGTCTATAATAATCTATAGAGAATAGTTGAGTAGGTCTCAGCTAAAGGTGGTAGGGGTGCAATGGTCTTTGCTTTGATGGTTAAAGTAGGAGTTTGTCTGGAGATAAGTTTGGTGGTAGGTGTTTTGGGTAGGGTGGTGTGTTTAGTTGATGGCCTCAATTTAGGCAAGGAGGTTGATGATGTAGAGGTTGAAGGTCACAAGGTAGGTAGCTTAGGTATTGTTGGCATGGTGAAAAGAGGTACATCAAATAACAATTACAAAGGTGTAATCAAAGGAGGTGGTGGGGTTTTGGTAGAGGTGATTGGCTTCCTGCTCAAGTTAGAGGGATGAGGCCCTAAAATCAAGGATAAGGTTGAGGGAGGAAAAATTTGGGCCTTGTAGCCTTTAGGTGGTTTAACCTCTTTGGTTTTTTTGGTTTGGCATTTGGTCACTGGGTTTGAAGAGGTAAGCTCTACCTTCACTGAGGGGTGACTAAGGCTTGGTGTGGGGAAGGTGCCAAGGTTCTTGATTGGTTTGGTTTGAGATGTATATTTAGTCATTTGTGGCTTATGTGCCTCAAATGGTTGAGGGATTGTTAGATTGGTAAAATTTGTTATTAGTTTGGTTGGTAGGGTAGAAGCTTGGATGGTGGAAGTGGTGGGTTGGTTTACTAAAAGTATGGTTGGAGGCTCTTTCTTAGTGATATAAGCTATCATTTATTGCTTCCAGAAGGTGGCTCGATCTATATCAAGGTTGGAGATAAATTCTAATTTTTTCACTAGCCTAGAGAATGGTTTGTAGGTTTGTCTGATTCCCTGAATGGTGGACCTAAATGATAAGCCCCTGGATGGAGATACAGGGATGGTAACCTCATCCTCTTCCTCAATCAAAGGATGCAAGTTGAGATAGGTGGTTCCTCTGTGGGAGGAGTAGGCATGGGGGTTTCCTCCTTAGGAATGATTTCTGAAGGGGGAGTGGTTTACTTGGTAGCTAAACATGAAGGTAAGGCGGTGATGGTTGGTTGTTCTGGTATATCAGTTGAAAGAGTGGTTAAGGACTTTACTACCTCAATAATTGGAGGGGGAGAAGATGGTACTTTCTCAATTTGAGTGTCCAAAGAAAGGGAAAGTAGGTTTACTATCTCAAAAAATGGTGGAGAACCAAAAAATTAGGTAGTAGGTGGTTTGGTAATGAGTGCATCAAGGACCATGTTAACTATATGGGTATCATGAGATCACTCAACTTTGTTTCTCTCATTCTTGGTAGGAGCATGGTTTTGGAAGCGCTGCCTAAATTTATCAAGGGCTTGGTTTGATGGTGTGTTAGGGTTGTCTAATGTAAGCTTCCCCTTGTCAATGAGGGATTAGACAAGGCTATTGAAGGTGTTGTACCTACTGATGTCATGTCTTATTACCTGATGAAAGGCACACAAATCATTCTCATTAAACCAAAGAGGTGTGGGATGAGAGGCATCAAGCTGTTGAGGAGGTTTGATAGGAGGAATTTCAATGATGTTGGCTTTCAATAACTTCTCCAAGATGGAAGCATAGGATCCTCCAAGTGGAGCGAATTGCTTCTTGTTATTTCGGTCTTAGTTCCTTAGGTTTTGCTTTGAGAAACTAGAGGAATTAGGTTGGTTGATGGAAGGTGGAGGAGCAGCTTTAAGGACAAGCACATTTGTAGTTCCCTTGCTCTTAATATTAGTATTGGACTAGTTACTTGACTTGGAGGAAGAGGCATCATTGGTTTTGTGGGTTGAGTTCTTGTTTTTTAGATTTAGCTTACCTTCATCAATGTCTCAATTTTATAATTTATGTGCCATGGTAAAATCTTCATCTAAGGTTTGAAATCTTTGGACATGTAGTGTAGAGGAGATATGCTTGGTACATGCCCTCATAAAGATCTCTATGAGTTCGGGTTGAGGTAGGGAGGAGATTTGGTTAATTAGGCTCCTCCAATCAGCCAAAAAATTGGTAATGGATTCATCCTCAAACTACCAGATAAATTAAAGGTTGATGATAGAAATTTTCTTGGAGATATTAATCGAAAAGTGGTCCAAGTAGGTTTGAGCCAGTTGGGTGAAAGAGAAAAGGGAGTGCTTAGGTATGACACTATACCAATCCAATGCCAGACTGAATAGAGACATTGGGAAGGTACAGAGAAGAAGGGAATCATCATAGGTGATGAGATAAAAAACATACCTAAATTCCCTAAGGTGATATTGGGGATCTCACTTTGAATTTTAGAGAACTTGGGAAGTTCCCATTGGGGAGGATATTGCCTGATAGGTACGAATTATTGGATGGGCTCATTACATATTTGGTCATATGACAAGATGTTGTGAGCATGTGAAATAGAGGACTCCAAGGTGGTCATCTTATCCATAATCATCTTCATTAGGTCTACTTGGGGTTGTGCACCCAAAGGGTTATAAGATGCATACTATTGTGATGGTTTGGGGACATACTGATAGTGTGTAGAAGGTTAGGAGACTACCACATATTGGTAAGTGGATGCCATTGGTTGGGTGGAAGATACATAAGGTTAGGAAGAGGTAGGTGGCTAGGTAGTGGGTACATGCTATTGTAGATTAGGGATGTAGCTAAAGGTTGGTCCAATGGGTGATTTTTGGATAGCAGTGGTAATCGAATTGGTGACCAATGGAAGGGTGGTGACCTTTGTGTTAATCGGTATCAAGTTAGAGGGTATGGACACAACAAGGCTTTGATGTAGAGTAGTGGTTGATGGGTTGGAGGTGGATAAAGAAAGTTTGGTAGTGTTAGAGGTAGGCACTCCTATAGTGGAGTGGTTGATAGGGGTGGAAGGTATAAGGGCAGTGGTAGTTTAGGTTGGTTGGTTCTATATGGTAGTCTCAAAGGGGTTGTTGGTTGATGAAGAAGCTTGGGTAGTCAACGGTTGGGTAGTAACCATGGAAATAGAGGTACTCCCCATGAGGTGAATACGCATGCCATAAGGTAGATCTATGGATGGGGTTAAATCCAGGGTATGATAAGACATGGTTGGTAGATAATGTTGCAAGGCCATGGGATCATTATCTAGGAAAACAAAAAAATCCACATCTCCATGAAGAACCTCTCGAGGGAAAGTATGAATTTTTGAGGTATGAAGAGAGTCTATTAGTTCAAAAATGTTGTCCATGGATGAAGAGGCAGAAGAAGCAGGTTGGCTTGGTGATGGGTTTGGCTCTGCAAGGTCTCTTTGCTATTCGAGAGTGAGAACCATATGAGATAAGGGAGATAAAAAGCACAAATAGCCTCATTACTCAAATAAAGAGAAGACAAGAAATGATCAAGGAAATCAAATCACACTCTAGAAGATATGTTAAGCCCTATAATTTTAATTGATCTCACTTTTAGCTTATGCCTTAAGAATATTTGAAACTAAAATTGGTTTGTAGAATGGGTACTAAAGAGGAAGTCAAAGGTTAGTTTTCAAGTTGTGTTTAGATATCAAAAAGAATCTATATTGGAATCAATACATGGCTTGGTATTGGGGCCTACCCCCTCACTTCACACACCACAATGATAAGGGTGTTGGGTGCTTATCTAATATATATTAATATCCAGAGATTATACTCAACTAGAGAGTTAAGTTGGTTCTCCCCTTGGTAATGACTTCCAAGTAAGATTATTGGGAAAGGGTAAGGTTACCGCTAGGTGATGAACTCCTAGTTGGGCTTTGTCTTAAGTTTTTTTAGTGTTTTATTGGTGAAATTATTTTGGTTTAGTGTATGTAAAAAAGAGTGAAGTTATGATAGATTTGTTTGCTTTTGAGTTAAGCTTATGTGAACTAGAATTTCAAGCAGTCAATGTATGCACTTAATTTTAAACCCAAAAGAAAATTTTGATTTTGTTAATGAGTATAGAATAGAGAGAGAATAAAAGCAAACAAGAACCTAAGTAAGGGCACACAAGTCCCACTAGACATGCTAGAATTTTCAATGAATTTTTACTTATTATTGGAAAAAGGAGGGAAAAAAAAGTACGGATATGGTTGAAAAACTTGTTTGATTGTGCACACATGGAATTAAAAGATTGTGAATATCTCCTCTTTGGCTTAAGAGGATGACCTACATATAAGAAATTATCAAAGAAAATTTGTTTGTTAGACAGATATTTGGGTAGATTTCCTAGTGATAGCTAGATTTTAGAAGCGAAAGCTTCCTTAGTGGTTGTCAATCTACATGTTTTAAATAATTAAGTTTGTAAAATAGAAAGATAAGTACTTGCATCAATAAAACAAAAGTACTAAAATTGAATACAAGAATGCTTGCTTAGAAAATAGACTAGAAATGATTAAATTAGTGATAAACTAATTAATACTTGTGTTACAGGGTTGGGATCTGCTTTAATAAATCAAACAGAGGTCCATGAACAGGCAAGGACATGAAAAATTAAGTTTGGTTGGGTGTAGGTAGGTGAAATTAGCTTGTTGGTTTTTATTGCCATAGTGACCATCAGTGGTTTGGCTAACCGTCAATGATTAAGGTGACCGTCGATGGTCAAGGTGACCATCGACAGTTGGACAGACCATCAGTGGTTGAGATAACCATCGATGGTTACTATGTATGGATCTGGGTTAGTAAAAAGGTTGATTGATGAGATTCAAAAGATGGATTATGAGAGATGGATAAGACCTGGGTTGATTTCAAAATAGAAATAAAGTAAATGAATACTGAGAAACAAGTACTTGTCTTACCAAAAATTGATTGGGTGGATGGTTGGGTTAGTTGACTAGTTGGTGGGATCTAGCTCGATGTTGATAGAGTAACGGTACCTAAAAACTTAGTGGAGAGCCGACAACAAGTTTGATCTCTAATATGATATTTGGATTGCTAGATTGTGAATGATACTTGACCTATAAAAAGAAACTCCTAGATACCCAAGCTCCTGATAAAAATTATAGATCAATTTTCACCTCTTTGCTCCTCTCTTCTTATAGGCAAAGCAAGAGAGTTGTAACAACATGTGAACTAGGCTTCCTAATTATAACTCGCACATACAATGGCTTGCAACAAGAATTAGATGAGTTATTTTTAGAAAAAAAAGTAGGTGAGTTTGCATGTTAGTGGTTGAGGAGGTGGACCATAATCGTTAATGATCAGGGTGACCATCAGTGGTCAACCTGACTGTCGATGATTGGGGGTAAAGGCTAGATTAAGCCAGTTTAGTCAAACTGGCTACAAGTTAGCTCGATTAGGGGTTGGAAGGTTAAATTGGTCCCAAGGGGAACCTAAGGCTATCAAGGGGTACTTCAGCATTCAGAATCATGGTGTGCAGATTTATCGTGTTTAAAATGTTATAAATAATTGTTGATAAATGAAAAAAAAAATTAACAAATACATACCTTGAATTACCTTTCCAAATACTTGATGCATGAAAATAACATACTCTCAATTGTGGTTAGTTTAGTAACTACATTTGTAAACCTTAAATATAAAAGGCTAGAATAAAATCATTGTGTGTATGCATAATTGTCAAGAAATGGAAGTAAATGAAAAACTCTCAAAAGAATATTGTAACACCTCGAAAAACCAAAAATCCAAGAACACTAAGGCTAAATTAGAACCAAAAAATATAAGTAGATTGTAATCAAGGGAAAATCACCAAGTCTAAATTCTAAGGCTAAATTATAACTAAAAAACCCAAGGAAAAAGATGAAAAAAGGCCTAAAACCATAAAGGGATTGGGTGACCTATAAAAGGTTGAAACATGAAATCATTAAATGGAGAAACAACCCACCAAAATAAAATAAAAAGCTCAAGGTCCCAAAGATAACAAAGAAAAATCCTAGAAAGATATAGTAATAACCAAGAGAGCATCTCACAACAATTCAAAGATGTAGCTTCTATTCAAAAATGTAAAATGTTAATGTTGTCATAATACTAACATGTCTAAAAGAAATGAATAATAAAAAATAAATAAGATTGAAGGGATTTTGAAGCAAACTTGTCTATCAAGGGATGGAAATGGAAGGAGGGAAAAGAGGCCATCACAAAGGAAAAAACATGATCTTTACTAGAAACAAAACACTCTAATTAGTTTATCAATACTAAGAGTTTTTAACAACAATGAACCTAGAGGACCCAACCCAACAAGCATAAGTTTGGGATAACTAGTGGTGTATAAATATCATCCTATGAAGGCTAGTCTACATGAAAAATAAAAGGATCATACCTTTTCAAAATATTTTCCTTATTCCTCAAGACCCATTACAGAGCCAACAGTCTACTATGAGGTTTTTTTACTTGTGTGAGAAATTAGATGGCACCATAATATAAGATGTGAGAGATCTCATACCATGGGCCAATGGCCTAATGCACTCCAATAGACCTTGACTCTATCATGAGCCCAATTATTTAAATTGAGATTAAACTAGAATAGGGGGAGTGCCACAGATAAGATTGTGTATTTTGGTACGATATAACTTTTAAAAGGTTTTTTGTATTTGTCTTATGATTAGTATGTATATTGAATCTTTTGGATTTTTCAATTTTCCTCCTTCATTGGTGTTTCATATTACCAACACAAGAGATCTTACACCTAACCAATAAAGAGGGGGACCTAGATACCAAGATAGGAACATACTCCTAAACTTTCATATTAGAAATAGTGATATGTTGAAACCAACCTTGGTGATCCCAAGGGGAGATGAAAAATAGGAGGATCATGGATATGAGTTTAGAATGCTTTGGTTGGCCCAATTGCAAAAAATGTATAAAGAAAGATGGTAGAATGATAGGTAGGTTATTATTTCATCATAACATAAAGTAAAACGTGGATGAGAACATGTAGATAGACTACAATAGATTTACCATAAGAAAATATGACTCACTCTAAGTGAAAAAACACCACTCTTGACCATTGCTTTATCTTTCTAAAAAACGTACCTAGGTAAAGTTGTGAACAGAAGTAGGGTATATCATATGGGTGTTTTTTTAAGAGAGTTTGTTTTATTCCCCAAGGTCTTAACATTCAATTGAAAAACTAAAAGGCCAAGAGGTGAAAGTATGATATAGGTATGAAGCATAAAAATGATGTTAAAACCTACAAGGGTGAAAAGATGATAAAATATACCAAAGAACCACAAAGGAAACAATGGCCAAAAAAAATAAAGAGAAGATGACTGTAAAAAAAAAAAGAGGATCGATGTGTGTGAAGAGGGCAAAATTGATTCACCATGTCTTACCATGCAACTCACAAACTAAAAAACCAAGAGGTGTAAAAATGATAAAATACCTAAGGAACAATAACATTTATTGAGATTGATGATAAAATAACTAGAGGTGTAGATAAAGTGAGACTAAGTTACAACATGAAATCTAGAAAATAACCTACAAGAAATGTTAGCTTAAAATAATATAAACTAGTTATATAAACAAGTAACATGTACAAAAAATGAAATAAAATAAAATAAAAGGAATCTAAGAAGAACATACATTAATATAAATACCTATTCAAGAACTGAACATTTAACGATTCCTTAAAGATAGGTCATTCATTAGTTTGCAATCTGTAAGTACTAGGTATAAGGATTTCCTTGATAAAGGACCCTACCACTTTTGGGTGTAATTAGCCTCTTTTTTGTGGGTATAACCCAATTTCAACACTAAATATCTAACATTAGAAGTACAAACTTAGATATATTTTTTATGTTACTTAGAAATGTCATTTTTGTATTGATGGATGTGCTTGAGAGCAGTCATGTGTCATTCATCAAATAATTGTAAGGCATGAAGGCAAGATTCATGAGTATATTCATCAGGAATGATGTTTTGAAAATTGATGCACAAATAAGTTAACTCCACTTCTAATGGCAAGACCAATTCAAATTAGTAAACTAGAGAGAATGGAGTTTCCCCAATGGCAATATAAATACTGGTGCGACAAGCCCAAAGTGCGGGATAAATAATGAGATGTCAATTTGAATAAAAATACCTAATATCATTTTATAAGATCTTATCAAGGAGTTTTTATGTGGCTTCACCTTGGCCATTGCATTGAAAATGTTAAGGTGTGGAAAATTCATGCATAATGCTATGCCCTTAACATATAGCATGTATATGGATATGTGTGGCTAATTTGTGACGTAAATCACCTTTTATCTTTCTTGTCACATTTTTATGTGGTCTCATATTGTTATTGGAGTCGTCATATGGAGTAAACATAACCTAAGTAGGGCATATATAGGAGATAGTGGTTACTACTTGAGCATCATATTATGAATTTTATTCTTATTGCATGGTTGTGGAGGTTTACCCCTTGAAGTGGCTCAATCTTACTTATCAAGTATCATGCTCGGATGCCCATTAAATTTATGGATATACTCATTTTGAACTTATCCTTTTGTTATATATTTTTTAATTTTCTTATGGTGTTTACATTTATATCCATTTTTGTGAATTATAGTGATCTATCTAAGTAATCTCATTATAAGAGGTATTGGAGCTTTGATTTGGCCAAGGTTATGCATCATAGTTTTTGATTCTAAGATCTAGCATCTATGAATTGAAAGATCAAAAAACATAACTTACAATCTGGGAAGAATTTATTTTTCCCTCTGTGTAGTATTTTTTATATTAAGGGTAAAACTTGGATTTTTTAAAGGGTCCAAACCATTTTACATCAAGGATCCAAGGATATGACAATGAACAAACATACAAGAAAATATAATGTCCAACCACTTATAAAATCAACCCAATTAGACAAAATTCATAAGGGTAAAAGGCATATTTTTTAAAGGGACCAATCCATTATACATCAAAGATCCAAGGATATGACAATGAACAACCATACATGAAAATAGAATGTCCATCCACTTGGAAAATTAACCCATGTAGACAAAAATTAGACTATCAATAGTGAACTAATAGTAAAACTAACAACATAGTAAAAGCTGAACAAAATTAAACCACAATCAAAGAAGTATCATTGAGAGATAAAGAAACCTCCCAGTCCCTAGCTCATTAGTGCTTGAGGTTTTTTTAAAGGAGAAATATTATAGAAATTTGTTTCATGCCCTTGTGCAAGTTAATAGTAATTAGATTCATTTCTAAGAGAAAACCATAATGGTATAAACATATGGTACACTATTTTTGTCACCGAAACCCTCCATCCTAAATTCCTTAACCCTAAATTCTAGCTTTCATGCATGTCTAGTCCAAACACTCAAGTCCACATAAAATGTCAAACCACTCCAAGGAAAACACCTAGTAAGGAGGACATGGATTTCAAAACATATAAATCAAGGTTTGATGGGTTGGTTACCTAACTCCATGCATATTTGGAAAACATGGTGAAAAAAGAACTAGATGTGGTCAAATGGGACATATATGTAATGAAAGAAAAGTTGATCACCATGAGTGGGACATTAGAAACTATCATGGCCCATTTTATATAAATTCCACTATCCAATAATTATCCACCATGCCACCTGGGTTCTTCCAACCAAAATAATCAAAATTCATATACTATTTTTAAGAATGTACTACCAAAAGTGGAAGTGCACAACTTTGATGGTAAGGATCTAATCACCAAGATTAATCAAATAGAAATTTGATTTGATCTAAATCAAACCCCATGTATAAAAATGTGGTCATGGTATTTTTGTATCTAGAACCAAATCAGTTCATTTGGTATACACGGTTATGTGCTCAAAATAAAAATAAGGGCCTCAATATTACCTGATCAGTTTTTACTAACGAGTTATAGATACACTAAAAAAACTGTGTTACAAAAAATTATTTCAGCCAATTAGAAATATTGAGACAATTGAGAATCAACAAGGATTATATTTATAAATTCTATAACTTGTCTTTACATATGGATGACATCACAAAAGACAACCCGAATGGCCTTATTTAAGGTGGGATTAAGGATAACATCCAACTTGATGTTCACATGTTTAATAAAAGTTTAATATTAGATTCCATGGTCTTCACATGTGGGTTTGAGTACAAATATATGGTTAAACTACATATTTTCACTACCGACAAAGAGTGCATTACTCTAGCACAATCATTCCCTCAACCTACCAGATTGACTCCACATAAAATTGAAGAGAAACATGAAAAATTATTAAGTTTCAACTTTGATAGAAAATACAAAAAAGGATATAAAAATGTTGACAATAATGTTTTATACATTAATGGGGCAATGATAATAAATATGATGATGAAGTATCAGGTGAGGGTAAGGAGCCAGAGGAAGAATCTAAAGATACCCAACCAACTATTTCATGACATACACTTTTAGGTATTAACACTCTATAAACCCTCAAGGTTATGGGTTTCCTAAGGAAATAAAATGTGACCGTACTAATTCACTCAAAGAGTAAACATGGCTTCATCAACAATAAGTTGGTGGCAAGCTTGAATTGTTTTTTTTTTTTATCTAGCTCTAGAATTTTAGGGCATGAATGTAGATAAAGGTAGAGTTAGTTGTTCAGGAAAATGCCACAATATCAAAATTTTCATGTAAAATTATAGGCTAGATTATCCTATGTTTCTTATTCCCATGGGTGGGGTTGACATTTTTTTTAGGATTCCAATGGATCAAAATCTTGGGCACATTAGAGATGAATTTATAAGGATTTTTCATGCACCTTCATTTTGTGAAAGGCAAAGATTGTGTACAAAGTATCCACAGCTAAGTATTTCTCATTAGATGCAAAAGATTCTAAAAGGGGGTAGATGTGTTTTTAGTACAACTTTTTTACTTATAACTAAAACCAAAAAAACTGTCTACACAGCTTGATCAATAGAATATTATTAATATACACTATTATTTTAAGAGTAATTCCAAAAGGAATACCACCACCAAGGGAACATGATCATGCCATTAGATTAATGCCAGGAAGTCAACCTCCAAACATTATACCATATAGGTACCCATATGTCATGAAGAGTGAGATTGAAAATATGATACAGTAAATGTTGTAGGTTGGTATTATTAGGCATATCCAAAGTGCATACTTATCCCTTGTGATAATGATGCATAAGAAGGATGATACCTAGAGGACATGCCCAAATCAAAGAGAACTCAAAAATTACACCATCAAAGATAAGTTCCCTATTTTAGTAATTAATTAATTTGTAGATGATTTGCATGGTGTTGTCTACTTTACAAAATTGGATCTTTGTTCAAGTTATCATCAAATTCAGATCAGAGATGAAGATATACATAAGAGAACTTTCAAAACTCATGAAGGCCATTATGAATTTTGGTAATGCCCTTTGGTCTCATAAATTCACCATATATATTCCAGAGTTTGATGAACATTGTCTTTAAGACTTTTTTGCATTAATTTATCTTCGTAATTTTTTATGATATATTAATATATAGTAAGACATGGGAAGAACACTTGCAACATGTGTATCAGATATTGATCATTCTAGAACAACACCAAATTTATGCTAAGTCTTCCAATTGTTCTTTTAGAGTACAAGAGGTAGAGTACTTAGGTCATATTGTGTAACATGAAGGCATAAAAGTAGACCCTCACAATATCAAGCCCATGATAGAAAGGAAAGTTATAAAAACCCTTAATAACCTCTAATGTTTTTTAGGGCTGACAATTTACTATCATCATTTTGTGAAAAATTATGAAAGTGTAACAACACCACTCACAACTTTGTTAAAGGACTCATTCCATTAAAACGAGGTTACCACTAAGTCATTTGACAAACTGAAGGAAGCCATGTGCTCCACTCTAGTTCTGGCCACCCCAAAATTTTCAAAGACCTTCATTTTTGAATGTGATGTGTTTGGATATTAAATACTAATAATACTCAGGTAGGAAAGGTGACCCCTTGAATTTGAGAGTAATCAAATTAAAGGTAATATTTTGATAAAGCATATCTATGATAAGGAGATGATGGTTATTATTCATGAAGTCAACAATGGAAATATTATCTGATAGGAAGACACTTTAAGGTGAAAATTGATTGTGATAATCTAAAATAATTCTTAAACTAGAGGGTTTCATCTAAATAACAATAAAAATGGATGACCAAAATGTTGGCATGTGACTTTGAAATCATATATAATAAAAGAAAGGATATTGTAGTTTCATATGCACTATCTATAAGGGATGAATCCACAAAGGCAATGTTATGTGCAATGTCCATATGGTAGACATATTGGGTGGATGAAGAAAGATCAATGGGAAAATAACAATGATACCCAAGTTTTGATTTAGTATCTCTATCAAGATAGTAGTCTTAGATAAATTTGAGTGGAAATGGAATGTATATAGATTATACATATGCAATAATTATGCTCTAAAATGTAAGATCCTTATAAATATTCATGCATTTGTATTAGGGAGGCATTTATTATATTTGAAAACCTTTCATAGAATTAAGAAAAAAATGGGAAGGACTCAAGAGGGATATCTATAAATTTGTGGCAAAATGCATGGTGTGTCAACAAATCAAGGGTGAGACTATTAAGACCTCATGTCTTTTACAACCCTTATTTATTCCTAACCAAATGTGGGAGGAGGTTCTTGTGGATTTAATAACAAATTTGCCTAGGTCAGAGGGTAAACATGATATCATGGTAATTATAGATAAGTTCATAAAATATGACCATTTTTGTGCATTGTCTCACCCATTTTTATCTAATACATTACTAGACAAGTTTTTGGGATATATTTCAAAAGCTTCATGGTATCCCAAAGAACACAGTAAGTGATCATGATCCTATCTTTACTAGTCATTTTTGGACTGATTTATTCTCATGTTTAGGTGCTTTGTTGGCTCATAGATCGTCCTATCATCCCCAATATAATGGGAAAATAGATGTGGTCAATAAATGTCTAGAGGGCTATTTCTATTGTTTTGTATTAGATAAATAGGTAAAATGGGTTCATTGGCTACCACTAACAGAATGGTGGTATAAAAATTCATTCCATACATCTTCCAAAATGTCTCCATTTATGGCATTGTATAGGTATCAACCCCCATCCATCATTGAGGGTTTAACCAAGTAGCCAAGTTATTGAGGATCACCTTCGACACTAACAAAAGGTACATTCAATCTAAGATATAATTTGGCAATGACACGACCAAATGAATCAAAAAGTGGAGCAGCAAGTGGATCAACACCATAATTTGAAGTGGGTGATTAGGTTTTTATGCACCTATATCCATAAAATAAAATTTCCTTGAAGCAAAAATAAAAGTATAATAAACTTTCTCCTACGTACTATGGCCCTTATTAGATATTGTATAAAATTGATAGTGTTGCATATAAGATGAAGTTACTTCAGTCGACATGCATACATCCAATATTTCATGTCTTCTACTTAAATCAAGTAATTGGATATCAAGTATTTGCCCAAACTGGGTTACCAAAGTTGGATGTTGAATAAAAATTCATTTTGGAACCAAACATGATCCTTTATACATGAACTAAATAACTAAGAACAAGGGAGATTAAGGAGTATCTGATCAATTAGAAGAATCTAATGAGTGAGGATGCAACATGGGAGGATGAAGCATTCCTATAACAACATCTAGAGTTATTCAAACATTGAGAGAAACATTTTTTATAAGGGGAAGTGCATTTTATGTCCTTAATCTATAGTGTGTCTAGGGATATGCATGGTTAATTTGTGTCCTACATCACCTTTTATATTATTTTTTCACATTTCTCTATGTTCTCATATCATTAGTAGAGTTGGCATATGGAGTAACCCTCACCGAAGTAGGGTATATATATGAGGTAGTTATTTGGACTTGAGTATCATATTACATATTTTTATCTAATTTCATGGTTTTGGAGGTTGCCCCCATCAAAGTGGCTCAGTATGATTTATTAAGTATTATGTTCTACTACCAATTAATTTTGTGGATCTTCTCATTTTGTTCTCAATCTTCCACTATATTCTTATTAATATTCACATGTTTATATTGAGATCTATTTTCTTGAACTATCATGATCTATCTAAGTAATTATATTATACATAATTTCAAATTTAACACAAAGTTGCTTCGTGTCCTTGTTTCTAAAATTCCCACCATTATCAAATATGATGGTGTAAGGAATCCCAAAGCAACATATGGTATGGTTAAGGGTAAATTTTGATATAGTGATGCTAGTAACATTGGGCAAGGGGAGTGGCTTCTACCCAAT
Source organism: Torreya grandis (assembly GCA_037957365.1). Classification (NCBI taxonomy): domain Eukaryota; kingdom Viridiplantae; phylum Streptophyta; class Pinopsida; order Cupressales; family Taxaceae; genus Torreya; species Torreya grandis. The sequence goes on from JARHVA010004131.1 coordinate 131,066, forward strand.
TGGTAAAGTAATCGATGGTAGTAATAATGAAGACATGGTCATATTTTGATCCAGGAAACTTGCTAATGAGATCTAACATCCACATAGAGAATGGCCATAGAGTTTCAAGTGTCTGAAGCTCGGCCAAGGGAGAATGAATAAGATCATCATAAAGATGTAAATGATTAAACTTATTATTAAAAGTGATGGTATCCTTCTCAAGGGTAAAAACTAGTAACCCATATGTAGTCATTTATAGGTTGTAGTGTGTTCGCTACAATGGCTTTTAAAAATTCTACCATTATTATGTTCCATATTTAAAATAATTGGGAATATGTACAATATAATGTATATCAATACAACATAATAGATATTGATGAATCAAGATGTCCAAATATTCAATATATGCAAAAATAGAATAATGACCCTTAAGGTAGGGTAACATTATAATATATTCCTTTAGGAAGGAATAAATCCATAATTCCACTTTGAGAGGATAACCTCCAATATCCTTGTAAAAATAGAAGACTCATTACTTGATTGATTTCTTTTTAAATGATATTCATCTCCTTTATATATACCTCTATAAAACTAACAATGGATGGGTAACCTCATAATCCCAATGTAGGCCGACCATTACTTAATATACTAATTCCACAAGTCACTCATTTATCCTAATATATTAGACCCATATAACTAAGGGGATTTTTGCCACATGTTAACATATTCATCAACCCTGTACATTAGTATATCATATCCCTAGATACTTAACATTCATTCCCTCCTTGACATGTTTCATCCTCGAAACATAATAAGAAACCAAATAATGAATATGCTTCAAATCATTGCACACATGCCTCCATGATTGATCATCCAACCACCCATATGTGATATTATTAGGTGATAGCTATCAATCCATGTTTTCAAATTCCATTGTGCTACTCTAATTCCATTTTTGATCATAACAATACCTCATTGGTGTCGATTCATAATGATTCATCCTCTGATTCCATGTTTCATATTTTGATGTGCTACTCTGATTCCATGCATGACCAAAGTAGTTATTATTTTTCTTCCATGAATAAGCATATTTATTTCCCCACTGATTCCATGTTCCATACTCTTTTTCATTAATTAGATTTTGTACATGACCATATTAATTCTTATTTGGATTCTAGGCATAGCCATAGTGATTGCTCCATCGATTCTTTTTGTATCTATAATGATTAGCACTCTAATTTATTGTATAGCCAAATTGATTTCTATTATGACACTCCTTGACATACCTCCATGATTTTTTCCTCTCATGATGATGTGGGTATCTATATGCTTCAACCTTTTCTAATGCTTTTTACACGTTTTACTTTGGTAATGACTGTGTCTCTTGAGTAGCTGAAGTGTTATTATCTTCTTATATTATTTATTCATTTATGTTTTCATCTAAATATTCCTCATGCTCTTCTTCAACCACTTCAATCTCATCCTCATGCTCTACCTTGATTATTATTTATGCCTTTCCAACTATGATATCTTGTAAAATAACCTTCTTTTTCTTGTACCAAAACTTCATGAAATATATCTTCACATTAATATTTATTATTCCCAATGTCTCTAACCAAGGATATTTAAGAACCACATCCACACCATTCATATCCAAATCATAAAAATCTAAATCCAAAGCATACCTTTTCATAGTGATCTTCAAATATTTAAAAATTTGAATATTTTTAACATCTACTCGAGCCTCGTTGATATTATTTGCTTGAACATGTAGGTGTTGAGCCACTCTTGTGTTTATAACATTAGACTTGATGCTAGAATTTAGGGACACAATGACCTTATTATTTTTAATTCATCCATGAAATTTAAATATGGAAGCATCTCTCTTTGGATATAATCTATTTGAACCCTTATCCTCATCATAAGCATCTATTTCTCCATCGTCTTCATTTGTAACCTCCTCATAATTATTATGTTCATGTTATTTTTCATCTACATCATTAACTTAATATTATTTATTGCCAGCATCATCATTATTTTCTTCCTCATGATCATCTACCTCTCTTTCTATAGTATCATATGTTACTTCTTCTTCATCATCATTATGCTCTATGTTGTCATATTCATCACTTCCATGTTCGTCCTCATAGTCTTCATCATTACCATCATCATTGTTGCTTTGTTTCTCTTCTGATTATTTTTCTTTAGATACATTCAATTCATCATTACCATCATCATCTTTATTTTCTTCACCTTATTTTTATTTTATGTCCCATTGATCTCAAAAAACATGTTCCATTTCTTCCAATGATAATTGCTTCTGCACTTGGAGAATCTCAACACATGAAAATAGAAGACCATATATTTTGCATTCTAAACTTTTCTATCCAAGTTCATGATTCAAAATAAGTTTCATTAAATTAAATCCACCATTCTCTAGCGTCAATATCATCCTCTCGTGAAAATATTTGTAACTCCATTATTCACAAAAAATAGGGTTAAATAAACCCTAAACTTTTAATAACACATGATAAACTAATAAAAACAATCTATTTTTTTATTTTACCTTCATGTATAATCCAAAAATCAAAATATTTGGTTGAAATATAATCCATAAATAAGAACAACACAATTCAAATAATGTTATCTCTAAAAAGAGATGTTTTATTGATCAAAATTGCAGACCCAAACATATGCCTATCTCTAAGAAGAGATGTCTGATTTCCATTTCAGGTTAAATCTTCATTTATACATGTTTTGAAGGTGTGAGGAGTATGTGTAAGGTCACCAATATCTAGGGAGATTAAATGGTTCGAATTCCATGATTTTTAACAATACAAAATTCGAGGAATTACTATTTTTAGAAACTTACTATTTTTAGACTGCACTACTAAAATTAAAATTTGGGGCACTTTCATTGGGTTTTCAAGGGTAAAAATTCATTGAATGGATTTTCATGCCATCTCAAGATGTTCCCCTCATTATTATCTTTCCAACAATTCAAACGGCAAGTCAATTGGAGCTATGGTGAAAAAGTTATGGCTCCCAGAAGTTCTGCCATCAATTGGGGTGGACCCATCACCCAAATTGTCATCTGAATTATTGCCCAAATCATTTCTCCCTCCTTGAGAAGCAATGGTCCCCATTGCATCAATATTTTTCATCAAGTGTGGTAGTTTTACTTTGATTTGATTCTCGATGCATACTTGGAAGGGACTGTGATTTATAGAACTATGCAGGGCCCGATTGTTCACCATTTCTGTCTGACCATCAGTCTATGGATGGAAGGCCATGAACTTATTTAACTCGTTATCTATTTGATTTTTTTATTGTGTTGTTTGTGTATTCAGGGATGTAACATCAACCCTTTTGGATTCTTGTGGCTTGACCACCATGAGAACAAATTTCTTGGCACTAATCAGAGAGATAGATGTAGAAGGTGGTACCTCTAGTACCCTGTAGCGCCATGTTCCAAGAGTGAGAGTGATCCTTTGAGTTCTTGATTCATATATGCCATGTTAATCATACATGAATGGCTGACCAAAGAGTACATCACAAACATATAGATTGACCACATCACATAAGACCTCATCTCAGAAAGGTTTTATTGCATATGAGGGAAGAGATTGGTCAGTGACACAGAGGTTTCTCCCTGGACTCAACCATCCAATACTGTATGGCTTTGGGTGAGGCCTCATAGACAAATTTAGGATTTTCACAACATTATCAAAGATTAAATTCTTTTGACTTCCACTATCAAGAATGAAATGCAGAGGCTTACCTTTCACCCATAACCTAGAGTGAAACAACCTTTCCTTGTCATCTAGCATCTCGTCATGGGTCTGTGATGAAGAAACAATGGCTTCAGGATTAGCATCTATAATTTATTCTTCAACCTCTTCGACTATAGGGTCTATATGAGGTAGAGTAGTAGATGTTGAGGATTGTGACTTAGAAAGCAGTGACTTGATGTCTCGACATTCTTCTCACGAGTGAGTTCTAGATTTTTGATAATCACACCACTTCCCAATCTTTCCTTCCTTTTGCTTCCAATTTTGGCCTCGTGTTTGACCTTATTTGTCATTTTAGACTGTCGATTGAAAATCAATCACTCCACATGAAATCCTGCCACCAACATTTCCTGTTGATTTGCTTAGTTCATGTCCACCTCGACCAAGATCATCTGGATCTGCATGCACAACCACTACCCTTCCAACTATTGAATCTAGACCCTTGAGAGGAATCTGTCAGTGTTCGATCGACAACTGGGCTACACCATCCTGTCCAGCAATAATGTTACCCAAATCACCAGCATGATGATTTTCATCTTGAGGAGCACCATGTTGTTTGTTCAATGGGTTGTAATGTGGGCCTATGGAGAGGCAGCCATTGGTGGTATCACCCATTGCATGAACATGGAATCCATGAAGGCCAGGCTTGAGGCTTGTTACTTTGCCAAATACTTTTGTGGGTCCATTCATATGCTATGTAAATTGGATAACACCATCGACTTTATTTTGAGTTCCAGAAAGCACTGCTATCACCTTGAGAGTCCCCATTAGCTCTTCAACCTCATGGTTTTCTATACCCTGAACATTTTTTTTTAATGCAAAACCTTGGGCATGGGGGCATATCTCTAAAAAGAGATGTTTTATTGATCAAAATTGTAATAACACTTTTGCTCGAATCAATGTATGATAGTGTAACTGTAGTGGAAATATTCCACAAATTTTGACCTATAGAGTGAATCTATGGAAAATCATAAAATTGCAATAACACACACAAAATAAGTCAAACATTTCCAAAATTTAGAGTATAGATTTCCTATATGATGATAATAATTCAGTAAAAAAAAATTAAAAAAGTTTGTAATTTTGGCAAATACAAGGAATTTATTACAAACCCTAAAATAACAATTTCACCATCAAAAATGACCATCAAACCTTGATTTTTTTATTGTGACTTCCTTGAAATATTTTAAAACTTTATTAAAAAAAATTGTGTAAAAAAACACACCATATTTCAAGATATAAGTAATTCTCCAAAATTAAGGTTTCACCCTCAATATTTGCTGAAATTGATGCATGGGTACCACTTGTTAAGATCCACACTTATAATAATTAGGAATATGTAAAATATAATTTAGATCAAAACAACACAATAGATATATGTGAGTTAAGATGCCAAAATATTCAATAAATGCAAAAATAGAATAATCACCTTTGAGGTAGGGAAACACCATACAATACTCCTTTAGGAAAGAATAAATCTACAATGCCACTTCGAAGGAACAACATCCAATTTATTCTAACAATAGAAGACTGAATACTTGATTGATATCCTTTTTAATGATATCCATCTCCTTTATATAGACCTATATATAACTAACAGTTGATGGGTAACCTCATAATTCTAACGTAAGTTGACCATTACCCAATGCACTAATTCCACAAGTTACTCATTTATCCTAATATATTAGACCCATGTAACTAAACAAGGATGATGTGTGCCATATTTGGCATCTCCATCAACCCATATACATTAATATATCATATCCCTAGGTACATAATAGTCATGTTCTTGCTTGAGAAGATAAGGAAATTATTCTTCAATAACATGGTAGAGTAGGTTCCTTATCCATTACGATAATAAAGTATTTTATGCTTAGGATAAAATTTAAAAGTTTTCTTACATAATCTAGTTTTTTCATAAGGTTCAGTTTCAAGAGGATAATTTTGATTTTATATAAATTTGATGGTGTCTTTATACCACATGCTTTGTCAAATGATGACAAATTCTCTGTGGCATATAAAAGAATCATCCTTAGTCTCTAAGGTAGTTGAATATTTCCTCATGTGTATGATGAACTCTATATCATGTAATGTTGATGAGGGTGACAAAGGGAAGCTGAGGAGGTTAGAGATTCAACAACATCATGTAGTTCTCTCCTACATCTTGTCTTGTGTGTGAATCATACAATATGTATAAATTAAGTACAAGAGTGACCTAGCTTGTAACTTGTAAAATATGACGTTATGACTACTCTTTTATTACTTCAAACCTATAGCTGGGTTAATCCTTTGACTGATATCAGAATAGGAAAGCTTTTGGTAACTAGAGTGTTTCTTGAGTGTTCTTTTGGTTTGATTTCTAGGTGAAGAATGAATGAGAGTTGATATTATATTTATACCAATCTTATCAAGATATAACTCCCATTAAATCATTTAGGTCGACCATTGTAATATGTTTCATTTGATAATTGTATGACTTGAGGGCACTGGACACTTATGTCAAATAGGATAGTAATGCCAACACTACTGTCTATCCTAGACATTAGTGTCTAAGGAGAAGGAGAGCAAGCATGGACTCAGAACTTATAGAGTATAAGATAGATACATTTTAATAATTCTATACATGATGGGATGTTTGTGTCATCAATATAAGGCTAGTCAAACTAAGAGATAGGCCAAGGTGCACAAGTTAGAGTAGATGTAAAACCTGCGAAAGCAAGGCATATGTAGAACTAAGAGAAAAAATTAGGTTTTGAGTTTTTCAAGTGTACAATACTAAGGTAATACATAATCACAAAATATCATCTAAAATTTCCCCCATTTAATCTAGTAATAAAATTGTTAGTTTAAAAGAAAGCAATAAGTACATGGGTGTGTATACACACCTTGTCTTTTCTTGAGTTGAATTTGAGTGCCTTGTTGGAGCTAAATGTGAGTGCTTTGTTGGTGACTAACTTACAACCAACAACATGTTATAGTTTATAATCAATGCATATAATATGGGTCAAAAGTTATTGATATATATTGGAATTGAAAGAGCAAGGTTTAAGAATACACATGTGTGTCAATGTAACCATTATACCTATTAGCAAGTTATTTTTACAAAATATGTATGATTGTAAGGCTCTAAAACTGAGATTAGGATAAATATAAAAAAATCTTTTAAATGCATATATTCAAGGAGATATAGAGAGATTGGAAGGCACATGCCCCCAACTTTGGGGCAAAAGTGAGTTGCCACCTGCTAGTTGAGATTAGCTCAATCGTGCAACCCAATGATGCTTATAACTTGGTGAGTTTGGATGATCAAGTCTAAACTAAAAACTTGGTAAGATTGAGTGATTTAATCACCTCAACAATACCAAAAGGTGTACCAATTATTACAGTATCTTGGCTCACTAAAGTTCATAAAATTCTATGGGGTATCAGTACATGCAATAGTTTTGGAATCTAAAATTTATTTATATTTTAAAATATTAGCCACATGTTGCATAACATATGCACTTTATATATGTATCATTCTTAAACTATGTATAACAATGGTACCATGTATAAAATTCTACCACAACTGTGAATCTGAATCATATAACTTTATGTTTTGGCTAATTTGGATAATTATGTGTGGATGACATGCTTCTAAAGCATGCCTCCATTATATATGGAGAAATATAAAATTGATATAATTACCAATATGGAGAACATGTTTCCAAAACATGCCCCCATTGTAAACTAGAAATTCTAAAAACTGAGTAAGTGAAGAGAACATGCTTCCGAAGCATGTCTCCACTGAATTTGAAAACTATGAATGTGTGGAAGCCATGTCATCATGACATGCTCCCACTGAATCTACAAACTAGCGTAAGTACCATTTATTATGTGAGTGTGGAGAACATGCTTCTAAAGCATGCCCCCACTAAATCTAATAACTCTAAAAATATGTAAGCCATGTCATCATGTCACACCCCTATTGATATGAACCCCTTGAGTTGAGCAAAAAATAGTACTTGGTAGTTAGCTCACCTTAAAAGGGTAATAAAATTGTAAATCTATGAATGTAAACATGTAGCATGTAGAAGGAAACATGTGTACGTAAATGTATCATTGAAAGACATAGAACCAATGTGATCACATGTATGCCTAAGATGCGCGATAAATATCATGGAAACATTTAGATAATAATAGTATAAGCTCAACAAGAAAACAAGCAAACATACAAGATCACTCAAAATCAAGTAAAAAGGTAATGATCCAAAAAGATCGCAAATAAAGGGCATGTTTATATGTCATAAAATTGAATGAATGTGACTTAGTCAAATGTCTAGAAATCAAGGAATGACACATTCAAATGGTCATAAAACAAGCAATGACATATTTAAATGTTCAAGAAGGACAAACATAAGCATAAAGACCGCATATAACAGAGAATATGCAAATGTTTGAAAAAGCCAGACAATAGCAAGGCAAAACACTCAAGGAAGTGTGTAAAGGAAAATAATAAGCAACCAGCATAAACATGTCATAGTGGCCCATGGATCAAATGTGTTAGAAAAAAATGTCAAGTACATAGTATATCAAATACCCTATATAATGTATAATCATGGATAATATACATGTATATATACACATGATAGTGTAGAGTTGAATTATATAACCTGTGTGCATCAAGATCATAGAAGATGGATGATCCTAACATCTTGGTGATGTGAGTAGAGGGAAAGCACAACACCCATAAGTGTATCATGTATCTGTGTATGCCTATGTATGTTTATGTAGGATTAAATGGTATGCTAGTCCTCAACATGGAACTAACATACAGATGTCAAAGAGCCAATAAAACATGTAGGGGCTAAAAATGTTTTTGTTTTTTGAATTTTTTGGGGTATTTTTGAAATTTTTGAAGTTTTAAGAGTTCTAATAGAGGAAGTCATGATCATTGAAAGGTGTGGGATCATTTGAAAAAAAATAAGTGATGTTTATAACAATCGATTGCCTCTTCTTCAATATACTTATTCAATGGCTTACATGAAGCCAATGGTGTGGGTAGATAATCGTATCCATCATGTGGTATACAAATATTTTTGCCCATATCAAGAAAGGTAATAAACATATTGTAGTATCCAACTTGGCTTGCCATTTTTCTATCTAATATTGTCCAAGCTTTAATTTCAAATGAGAGTCATGGTCTAGTATCCATATGGTTGTGTTCACCACATGTGTACCATAAACAATAGGTAATCAAATATATATGTGGGATTCTTGCATCAATGGAGAGTATATGAGTTCATTTATAGTATATCCGAAGTGTTTAAGGAATCTAGTTCCATAAGTTATATCCCACTTGTTTGTATCAAACTAGAGATGGTGGAAATATACCCCATCAATATTAGCAATAATCATAACCTCTTCATGCTTTGGTCACTTTGAAAGATAGTTCTCATTCAAAAGATAGGAAGGATGTTGCCTTTTGGTAGGTTGTGACTCTTCTGGCAAAGACTCCACATTGTTCACATGGTATAGTTGCATTTGACCTTAATAAGGTTGGCTCAATGATTTTAACCAAGAGGGGTGAATTGAGTAACAAGCATTTATATGCTCATTCGTTATGGTTGTATTCCCCTTATTTGGATTCAGTGTTGTTTCTTATATAAGTGGATTTATCTTATATGTACCACGACCCATGGGTTCTAATAATTTATGTGAAAGGTTATCAAGTGGATCAAATTTTAGTGTGTGTGTTTTTTCATATGTCATATCATTATTGGTATCATCATCATTATCAGAGTAAGTAGAAACATGCCCATCATTTGATCAGTATTAACCAATAAAGGAAGCTCAAATAAAGGAGATTCTTGCAGTTTTAATGGTTACTATGGTAATGGTTCTTACTTTTTAAGTGCATATGTGTGCACCTCAACATACAAAACCCTATTTGTATCTAGAGATGGAGGATCCACTATACTTGACTCAACTATTTCATAAGTGTGTATGTGCTCAATAGGAATGCATTGTTTAGGTGGTACCACTATAAGAATGCCTTCAATTTTATATTGTATCATTTTGAAAATTTTGAAAGGTTCATCATCAACAAACATTGTTAATAAAGTCCCATTATGTATGAATTTTACACATCTATGCAATGTAGATGGGATAACTTCCATTGAGTGTATCCAAGGCTTACCCAAAAGTACATTATAATGCAATGATTGAGACATTACCTAAAAAAAAGCTAAAATAGTTTCTAGTCCTAATGTCACATCCAATATAATTTAACCAACTAGAGGATTATGTTAATTATTGAACCCTTGGATATGCATAATCAATTTTTGAATCAAATTGGTGTTAATGCCCATGGTGGTTAAAAAATGGATACTATAAATGTTTAGGCTTGACCCTTTATCAATGATCACCCTTTTAATGCCCTTATTTTGTATTTTCACATGTATGAACAAGTAAACTCCTTATCAATAATATCCTTAGATGGTAAGTCAGTTGCATCAAAGGTAATAAGTTTGGCATTGTTTTTTAGATCTTCCATGATATCTACAAAATAAGTAGGCTCAATATCATTTGGATCCTGCATTTCATGCTATGTCTCATAGATGATGTTCTTATAAACATTAGATTGTTTAAGAAGATCAATGGTTGAAATTTTAGTGTGTAATTCTCAATTGGTCAATAAGATCATATCCCTTAGATTTTATCACAATTTTAGGCTTAGGGGGCACCTATTGTATATTAACGATGGTTTTGTAGGTTGAAAAACCTTACCTCTTCCAGTAGTAACAACATGGACCACATGATCCAATATAAGATGTGGGCAAATAATGGGTGTGTGATGGTAATTGTCACTCAAATAAGGAATGGATAGAACAAATGGCTAAGAGCATGCAAGTTGTAATCTATATTCCAACTTTATAACATTGTAAGAGGACTTATGGAAAGATATCAAAAGTTGTCTCTATTTTAGCATTCTCTAATTATGTGAACTAATTTGCTTAACATTTTGACAAGACAAGTAATGTAGAAAAACCATAATAACTGTAAGGTATTGGATGATGTAATAATTTATAGTTGTGTCCCCATTACAAACATGATTTCAAGATTTATCAATTAAGGGTCACAAATAGGAAAATAAATTAAAAAACCCTAGTTATCCTAGGGTTTGATGTTCAAAGATTGGGTTCATCAAATGTTTAACCCTAATTTGGATTAAAGAATCCTACTTGGGTAAAAAGGGTTAAGGATATAAAAATAATAGGGTATAAGGGTGAATATCATTTCTACAACAAGCCAATTAATGTGTTAAACTCAGATGCACAATATGTTGAATTTATAAAACTAAGATAGGCTATTAATGAAAAGTATAGATATGCTAAATACATAAATTTTATAAAATAAAGTACTTATTTGTTTTTGATGTTAATACAATTTTGGATCTAATACAAGAAGGAAGTAGGTAGGAAGATAATTCTAGATCAATCATCAGATTCTGGATCTTGTGCCTCTCACTCTCTAGACACTTGTGTCAACCTAGAAAAGTGCCTCGATGCTAGTTTCATATAAAATAATTTCTCAAACAAGATGCGATCAATGCATGATTCTAGGTTTGGCTTCATCTTCACTTTATTGCATTCAAATTTGGGTCATGGACTGTCATTCTTAGTAAAATGGAAAAATCTAGCTTTTCATCTTCAATGTGACCTTAAAAAAATGGGTTAGTGGGCGCACAATGTCAAGCTAGCCTAAAATAACCCTATTGTCAAAGGGTTATGCCTACATAGCCAATACTCTAAAATAGGGCCTCAAACTCATGTAATTCTCCCATACGTGTTAGCTTATGTGTGAATCATGCAATATGTGTAAACTAAGTACAATAGTGACCTAGATTATAACTTGGTAAATATGACCTTATGACTACTCTTTTAGTACTTCAGACCTATCACTAGGTTGTTCCTTTGACTGATATTAGAATAGGGTAGAATGTGATTTTTTTAAATAACTTGAGTGATTCTTGAGTGTCCTTTTGGTCTGATTACTAGGTGATGAATGAATGATGTTTGATATTATGTTTATACCAATCCTCTAGGATATAGCTCACATTACAGCACTTAGGCTAACTATTATAATGCATTTCATTTGTAAATTAAATGACTTGAGGGCACTAGACACTTGCATCAGGGCAGGACAATAAAGTTGATGCTACTATCTATCCAAGACGTTAGTGTCTAAAGATAAGGAGAGAAAGCACAGGTTTAAAACTTGTAGATGTATAAGACAAATACATTTTAAGCATTTTTGATAATATGAGATGTTTGTGTCATCAATATAAGGCTTGTCGAACTAAGAGATAGTCCAAGGGGGACAAGATAGAGTAGATGTGAGGCTTGCAGAAGCAAGGCATGTGTAGAGCTAAGAGGAACAACTAGTGTCTGAGTTGTCAAAGTGTACAAGATTGAGGTGATACATAATCACAAAATATCATCTAAAAAATATAAATGCATGATTGTTCAAAAAATATCAGCAAGGACACCTTATGCTCTAACATCTTAAATGCACTTGGGTTCAGAATAATGGAGTGTCTAAATATCCTTGTCAAAATTGATGGTGACCCCAAGTAACTCTTCCTATTAAAATAATTTCATAGAGTTTTTGGGATTAGAAACTACAATCTTAGTTTCTTTGAGGAACTGAGCCTCAAGGTCAAAAATGAAATTATGGAAGTAGTCATTAAGGGTAATGGCTTGATTGATGCCTTAAATCAATATGAAATATTCATCTAGAAGAGTATCCTAAAGATGTCACTAAGCTAGAATGGGTGGGGAAACAACATAATCGATGATCACTTGGCCTTTGAAATATTTTTGGGTAGTTATCCTAGGGTCAAACTCCATCAAGAGTGTCATCCACTTACCAAATTGATATCTAGGCAAGAAAGCCTTAGATGATAAATTATGAAGAGGGTTTGAATGGACTATGACATAGGTAGTATGATAAATCATATAGTGTCAATGCTTTTTGGGTAAAATTAGATGGTGATACATTCATGCTAAACCTTGGTCTAGTGGGTCTCATATTCTACCGAAGCATGATTAATTTAATATATATCATACTAACTAAACTCATCTTGTTGTGAAACAATTTCCCTAATTGAGATGGGGTTAAAAGATGTGTACAAGATGATGGTGTGATTGCTATAATGTGGCCAAAAAGAGGGAGGTTGAATTAAGTATTTATTCATGTTTTCAATTATATTTTTATAATCATCAATCCACTGAAGATTAACACCTTTCTTAAGAAGGCAATTTACCAAATGAGTATGTTAAGCCAACTCGTCAATAAAACTATAAATTTACCCAATCTTCCCAAGGTAGGTACGAATATGAGGGATGGGATAAGTTTGAGGTATGTCAATAATAAATTTTATATTATAAGTATCCACATCAATCCCTCATCTAGAGAAAAAGAATACTAAAATCTTTCTTGAGGTAACATTGAACACACACTCTTTAGGATTAAGTTTGAATTTGTATCTAATGAGATTCTCAAAGATGATAACAAGGTCACGAAGATGATCTTCACAATGTTTGGATTTGTCTATGATGTCATCAACATAAATATTGAATGTTTTGTGAATAAAATCATGAAAAATGTGACTCATTGCACGTTGGTATGTTACTTGAATTCTTTAATTATTGAAATCATCTTAACGTAGCAATACATACCCCACTCAATGGTAAAGGTAGTCTTATGTTGATCTTTGTGGGCTATGAGAATCTTGTTAAACCCAAAAAAAACCATCCATGAGGGAAATCATCTCATAGCCAACTGTAGAACCAACAATTTCATCTATGGAATGTAAGGGAAAATTGTCCTTAGGACATACTAAGTTGAGAATATGAAAATCAATACAAATGAGAATGACCATATTGATTTTATTATGAATGGATACTATGTTAGAGACCCATTTAGATAAATCTATGGGTTTGATAAAATTCACATCCATGAGCTTAATTTCTTCCTTATGATAAAGCTTAAAAACCTTAGGACATAATTTTCATTGCTTTTGGGAAACATGGGTTGCATTATGGACAACTATGTTAGGGTCAATAACTGATATGTCCTCATATGACCATGCAAAAAAAATCATTGAATCTATTAAGGATCAAACTAAATTTGTTTGTCTCTTCAAGGTAGATCTCCTTAGAGATAAGGATAGGTCAAACATCTACAGATGTTCCTAAGTTGGCTTCCTTAGTTTCCTTAATGAATATTGCATTTCATATTGGAAGTTATATGGTGTGGGAGGAAGCTTGGAAAGGAGATGAGGCTTAGGATCAACACTAAAATAAAACTTACGAAATCAAGGAGAGGTATTCTCAAAATGGCCAAGCTTATGATATTGGTGTGTAAGTTGCGGGCCTCTTACAAAGAGGAGTTATAAGATGGCTTTATCATTAGGCAAAGTAGGTAGTGGGCTATAATACTCAATATCTACATCAATTCAACTATTTGTTTACTTTTTTCTTAAATTCTAAGTGGATATATCTCATAGCAATAGCCTTGGAATTTAAGGTAATTTTTGGACCTTTGGGAGATGTTTGTAAATTTTGTTGACACTTTCAACCTAGTCAATACAATCTAGTGTATAAGAACTAGTTTGAATTATATCAAGTTGTCTGGTATAGTTAGGATCATGATAACAAGAAATGACTACCATATTGGCACTTTCTAGGTTGTGGTTAATGTAGTTGTAATTATATGTAAATAGTGGCAACACTCTGAATATTGTCTAAGTGTATGCTATTAAAATTATAAGTGTTTAGAGGTAGTGTTAAAATTGTATTGACACATTTTTGTGTTGTATGATGTAGCTAGGCAGCTATAATTGAAATGTTTTTGGCACTTTATGAATGATGGTTATTAAAGTTAGGAAAATTTGAGTGATTTTAAATTGTATCAAGCTAGTCGATATAGTTAGAAAGATTAGATTGCATCAAAAATGTATCAAGTTAGCCAATACAGTCATAAATCCTAAAATGGATCTAAATTGTATCATGCTGACTAGTACCGTTAGAAAGGTTGAAATGTATAAAATTTATCTCAAAAATAGTTCGTTGCTAATATTTTTGGGAAAAAAATAGTGATTTGTAGAAGAACCCAATGATAATTTTCTATTGGTGGATTAGTAGGAGGGACATGGCCTTCAGATTACTCCTCATCCTCTTCATCACTTATGTAATACCCTTCTCAAGCTCTACCATGTTTTCTCATTGACATGTCATCATTTAAATTACCAGTGTCGAGTGTGTCCTTGCGCATGACATGCAAGCGAGATGTATTGTAGCTAAATGTTAGTCTTGATTTGGTTACCCTATTATGGTGACATGGAATCAAATTCATTGCGACTCATGTAGGATCACCTTGGATTGAATGTGTTTAATGCTAACAACAATTCATATTATCACATATTGTGTAGCTTATGCCTTCTAAGGGTTTCCATGTTGATAGGACCGAGTTTACATTAAATCAAACAATCTGCTTGAACCCATCGAGTAACCATGTTATGTTAAGTTAGTTCTAATTATTTGACTTATATCTTTCTTAGTATTTTGACAACCATATATGGTTTTAAAAATGGGAATAATAACACTGTTATGTTTTTGACCAAGCCCAAGTAATACTTAATAATGGGCATAAACTAAGATTATATATAAATACATATTTATATAAATATATGCATATTAAATGATACTATGTAGATTAATAAATGTGCATATTTATTCTTAATTCGGTATAAATAAATAATGTATTTCAAATATTTCTATTCTAATATTTGTACGTACTAATATACATATTTAATTAAATGTATATATACTTATATTAATTAAATAGTATTAATGGATTGATATTAAATTTAATATATTATGTTAATTTTTTTTCTCAAGGTAATAATTAATCTAATCAAATGAAAATAAAACTAATGACAAACTCATTAAAGAATTAAAATAAAGGATTGAAATCTTCACCCCAAAAAAAAAAATAATAATAATACAAGCATTGCCTTCCAATAAAAAGTTACCTAATGGAGAGAGAGAGAAGCTATTTTGGAGACTTGCCAAGGAGAAGAACATGTGGAGGGAGGAAGATGGAGGAGGAAGGAGTGGTGAAGGAGAATGAAGCAAGGAGCTTCAAGGAAAATAGGTAAGGAGCTTCTTCTTCCTAAATATTTGAGTTTGATTTTTTCAAATTAATGAAAAAATCTGATATTAAATGGAAATAATAAATGTGGGTTGTTGTTTTTTTCATGTGTGTGTATTTGAACCCTAATCCTCTTAAAACCCTCCTCATTTATTTCCATTTGCCTCTAGATTGAGAATAATAAATTTATTTCTTTTTTTAAAGAAAAATATGTGTTTATGTGTGTATACATATATGAGGGGAAATATGTATGTATGTATGTATGTTTTCAATAATATATTACATAAGTTATTTATTTAATTTTATGGGTTTGAAAAAAAAATGAGAGTTTTATATTTTAGTAATTATTTTTATTTAAAAATAAATATTTTATTTTATTTTATTTTATGGGGGGCAATGATTGAGCCATCCCAACCCCCTCCCATAATAGGGAGGGGAGGGGGATGAGCTAGTCGATCTTCCCCAAGCCTGCTATGACCAGGCCGACAAAGATGGCCGCGACCACAACTTTAAGCCCCAACTGTCGACCTTCAAACCTTAAGTAGGGTTTATAAAAAATTTTAAATATATTCATTTACATTTTTTTATATTAAAAGAAAAAAAATTAATGGATAAAAAGGTTTTTTTTTTAAATTGTTATCTTAAATGTTAATGTATATATGAATTTACACATATATTTAATTATGTATAAATTGGTTAATGTAAATTTATTATTAATTACATAGTAAAAGTGTGGCACATAATATATAAAGATAATTTTAAAAAATATATGACCATATACTTAAAGATATGTTTATGAAAGAGGGTGAAAGAAAAAATGTTTTCTCCAAAGGCATTATATATATATAACGGAAGAGGGTGAAAATTTTTATGACTATTAATATTTATTGAAGATTTGTAAATGCATGGTTGAAAGTACACAAGTAATAATTTTCAAGATTACCATTACTATGAATAGACTTGGCTATAAATATTAAATCAATTTTATCTAAGCTAAATTAAATATGAATAGTCATCATTTGATAATAGTCAGAGTTTGAGATCTATTTTAGGGTAAATAAATATTTTATGTGTAAAGGTGCAAAGTTGAGGTTTTAACTCTCTTCAATGTAGATGTGGGATTTTAAAATAGCAATATAATTGATTCTTGTCTTAATAATTATTTAATCGATTGATCCTTTGATTTTCAAATGGAAAGATTTGCAAGTGGAAACCGATAAAATTATCCTTTGATTTTAATATTATTAGCACAATTTATGGGAACTAAAGAAAACAATTGGTTGATATAATATATGAGTCGTCAGTCTATTCATTTGGACATAGTGCAATTATTTAGTAGCCTTATTAGTAAGTTGTTATTTTTAGTGTAATAAAATTATTATTATTTAATGATTGGGATTGGGTATGGTTACCAATAATTCTTGTATCGTTGACGTTAAGTGTAATATTATATCCTTCTTGTTGGATTACTTGTAGATTTGTCATACTTGTATATTTAATTTAATTTACATATTTATTATTTAATTTGTTTATTAATTTGGGAAAGTAATAGTATTTAGGAGGGAGAAGTCACTTGTTCAATTTTTTAGTTGACCCCTTGTTGTCTATGTCATAATACAGAAAAATGAGAACTAATTCAATTTTCACAAAGATATTAACTATTATTGTTATTATAGATGTTTGTAAAATAAATTTATTATTTGGTATTAATTTATTTCAAAATTATGAGAAAGTTGTTGTAACCCAGATTATAGAAGATATAGATTTTGAATAGTTGTACCAAATTTTACTATTTTAGTAGATTGTGCTTGTGTTGGCCTAATTAGTTTGAGCATTAGTATAATCTTGTAATGCTCTCATTTGGAGTAATGATAGAAATAAAGCTTCTCATGTTTTAACAAATACATTTTGTAATTATTGTTAACCTAATTTGGCATTGAATAGTTCTTAGAACCCTTGTAAATTTTGACACACTATAATAAATTCTTGTTTAATCTTTAATCTGAATTATTAGTCTTTAGACTCCCATAACTATAGATCTAATGTGGGTGATTGGAATTAAGTATTGAAGTAGTGAAATTGAATTGATATATCTATGGCTTTATAGCAAATTATTAGTGGTAAAACATGATTTTTTAACCAAAAGAATGTAACTTGCGCAAATAAAATTAGAACCATAGGCTTATACATCTAGATTTATCATACACTCAGAATAAGTAATGTAACAATAATAAGGCAAAACATTATATAAATATTTACTTTGAGCACTAAATCATGAATTAACCTCATTGATATTAAAAACATAACAATTAAAACAAGATAATTAAATTGAGAATTAGCTTAGGTCAGTCGATAACTAACTCAAATAAACAATTGTACTGATTGATTTGCATAAATGAAAGATTGAAACACTTACCTCTATCCAAATAGAATTTGATTCAATGACTTGTATAAATATGCCTCATCTGTTAGTTCTTCATCAGAACCATTTCTAGGAATAACTGTAATCTCTTGCTGATTTTTTCTTAGCTTTTAGAACCCCTTAAGAAACACCCTACCAAAAGAAGCTAGAGTGATAGTATCTCCTATATGGGGGTTGATTGTGTTTATTATTATGTTTAAATTAACATAGGTAACTTGAAATAACCAAAACATGATTGTTTACTATTTTTAATAACTTTTTTATAAATTAAATTTATTCAAAAATATTTTATTGTTCTAATTTTAATCTACAAAGTCGTTCTAGAAACGGGATCAAATTAATAGAACTAAAGATTTTTTAAAACTAAAACTTCCGGACTCTATAATTATATAATGAAAAATTAAGATATGCAATAATTATTTTTTTAACCCATCCTGATAAATTTTTGTGGGATTATTTATAGAGGCTTTTGATAATTTTTTGTACTTGGTTTTTTATTTCAACCTGCAAAGCCATTTCAAATTGAGTTACCAAAAATAGCTATAAGAATCATTAATATAAAACTAGTGGTTGGTAATGATTATTTTTATCCTTAAATTAATTTAAGAACTTTTATTTACAATTTTAGATGTTTTAACTATTTTTAGTGAATCAATTCCAAACCCAATTTATTCAAAAAATTGCTTAGCAAAATAATTTTTTTCATTAAAACCCATTTGAAATGCTAAGTTATTTTATCATTTAAATAGGTATATATTATTTTTTTAGATTCTTAGCAGTATTTTGTAGCTAATAAAATATAGAATAACTTTCATAAATATTTTTCACCTTGTGGGAGTATTTTATCCATTGTCATTTGATAGGCAATTTAATGAAATTATAAGTTGATTGTGAAGTGAGCTAGTCAAGTTTAGATGCATAATGGTTTGAGAAATTTCACTTCAACAAGAATGGTTAACCTTGAATAGTGTACTCATGGGTATTATGGTAATTTTATTTAAGGTTGAGCTTGGGAGTTTGGTTGCTTATGTAGTTTTATCGTGCTTACAAGCTGTAGTTGCAAAAAGTAATGTGTCAACAAACTATTGACAAATTAATTTCATATCATTTAGGACAAGCTTTAGTTTTAATTTTATTAGTCCGATATATACCTGATATACATTAATTATCATTTTGAATGTAATTTTTCACATCAATTTTTGTATAGTCAACACAACTTAGTCACATCTATCTTGTCGAATGCCTTATGTTTTTTATTTTTCAAAATAGATGGTGAGCGTCTAAGTTGTATATAACATACCTTGAATGTGTTTTTATACCTTTAAAGGTTGTATTTACTTATGGATAAGGGATTAGAATGCATGTGTAGTTACTACATGTATTAGTATGGTTGTGTTAATGGTTGAAGTGTTATTTGTGCAGAGCTAGTGTTGCACAAGAGAAGAAAAAATAGTGTTTTGATGGGTTTTATTTGGGTGAATTTTTGGGGATCATAAATTGAATCTAAATGAGAAAAAAGGTGGACTAAATGGGCATCCCAATTAAAATCATGAATTCTAATAAGATATTTATGATAATGTAATGCATCCAAGTTCTATGATTGAGCTTGGGAAACTATATAATCATCATCATCATCATAAGATGGATAAACATTACATGTTCATAAGTTTTTGAGATTTTTCATCAGAATTATATCTAGTAGATACAAAAATTTAGCTAAAGGCTCTTGGAGATAGTAAAAAAGGATTTTGTAAAAGCTTGTGCCACCAAGGTCAATGCATTTTAAATCATCTTATGTACAAGAAGCTTCATTAGTATTACAAGGGTGTGGAATCTCACTTTCATCTTCAAGCAAGGGAAGGGTCTTATCTCATGGTATAAGATATGTGGGAATCCATTCTGATATGTAAGGAGGTAATAAAATGGCATTAAAAATACTTTGGAGTTTATCGGGTTCATCATCATTAGAGTCAATGAGAGTGACTTGCATATTAGGATGCATGTTGACAAACTCAAGTAAAGGGCTATAAATGCATGGAATAGCCAGATTATGATATTGAGATGTAGGATTAAGTAATTTGAGATCCTATGGATTGAGATCATCTTCATTTTTATAGCACTTACCATCATGATTGAACTTTATGCAGTGGCTATCATAATAAGTGATAGCCCTCATGTAGTGAATTTAAAGACGACCTAAAATAATATTGTAATAAAGTAGAAGATCCAATACCATAATCTTGGTGTGTACCGATTTGGGTTCAATAGTAAGAGGGATCCAAACGAAATTGATAGTATTTTAGTTAGTCTTTTCAAATCCATGACATGCAAGTATAGTTTTTTAAGACCATATTTGGAAAATCTTAGTTGTTGGATTAGCTAAAGGGAAGTGAAATTAATTCCTAAATCATCATCCACCAAAATTTTCCTTATTTAGATATCATTGATCACGATTCAGAAAAAAAGAGGGGGTCATCATCTCGAAAACATACTTCATCATTAATCATGTCATCCCTTGGAAACTTTATGGGGAGCTTGTTAGAAGGGGATGATGAGAGATAGTTGCAATGGTATGCAATTCCATATGTACAAGGGCTTCGTAAGGTTGAGAAAATGGTTCAGGTTTTCTAGATGATTATTCGATGTCTTGTAACTATTGCATGACAAATTCTTGATGATATGGTAATGTTCTCATGAGTTTCATTAAAAGAATGCTGCAAGGCATGGAGTTGAGCTCAACTAGGAATTTCTGTTGGGATGACTTTTGGTAAGAAAAGTAATGATACTTATATGGGTTTGGAATATTGATTTTAGGAGGTAAGATAATACAAGGATTTTGACTATTGGGTTGGGACTCATCACTAGGCATAAAATCAGAAGAGATAGTAGTGTCTTTAATAAGCATTTATTTGGGAGAAGGCTTTGTATGTTTAGTAACTATATTTTTTCAATAGACTTACAACATTAGTTAACCTTGGCCACATTCATATATGAATAATAAGTATAGGAGCGATCATAATTGGCATAAATAACATAAATGAATTCATTAAAATGATGTGTATTGGGATTAAATGTTTGAGGGGGTCTTTGAAATTTTTGGTTTATATTGGTTAGCTTGATGATATTGACTAGAATTACGAGATTTATTGCTTTTATTTTTAGAGGATTTTGATATTATTTATAGTGCTATTTGGAGATAGCTTTATGGTTTATTTTTTCCCCAATAAAATATCAAAGGTAAGTTTATTGAATCCATGACATGTCTCATGAGAATGACCTATATTTATGTGGAACTAACAAAACTTGTCAAGATTATACCATGGTGGTGGTTAAGAAGTATGGATGAAAGGTCTAGACAGTGATAGTAACTTCCTAAGTTCTTTAAAACTCAAGAGAGGGAGGATAGGGTTTTGATTATGTTGATTTTAGGATCTCACTTTAGATTTTTATGTAGTCTCACTTTGAGATGTCTTAGCATTGATTGCATTAGTTGAGGTTTGAAAAGATTCCTTCTCAAGGATTTAAGATGGTTCAAATTGCCTCATAAGGAAGTCTTGTCTTTTTTCTTGATTGAAGGCCTCTTAGAAAGTATCTAGGGAGAAGATCCTAACTTTGTATTGAAGATGAGTTTTAAGAGAGGTAATAAAGAGTTTGACGATATTTTCATCACTTATGTTATGGTTCACTTTGTGCACCAAGTATTTCTAGAACTTGATTAAATCATTGGTAGATTCCTTAGGTAATTTCCTAGAATTAATAAATTTTCTAAGGTTATTTAAGAGAAGTTCATTGTGTTGGAATTCTTTAACTAGAGCATTGACTAAGTCCTCTAGTGATTCGAGCAATATTTCAGGTGACAATTTAGGTGACGGTTCTACCCCAATTGGTGGCAGAACTTCCAAGAGTCATAACTTTTGCACCAAAGCTCCGTTTGACTCCCTATTTGAACTGTTAAAAAGCTAAGAATGAGGGGAACACCATAAGATGGCACTAAGCTCTGCTTGATGGGTTTTGACCCCTAAAAACTGAAATGGAACTACCCTAAATGTTAATTTAGTAGTGTAGTCTAAATATAATAATTTCTCAAATTTTGTATTGTTGTAAATCGTGGAAGTCGAACCACTTAATCTCCTTCAAGATTGGTGACCTTCCACATCCTCCTCCTACCTTCAAAATATGTATAAATGAAGATGTAACCCAAAATAGAAATCAGACATCTCTTCTCAGAGACAGGCATATGTTTGGGTCTGCAAATTTGATTAATAAAACATCTCTTCTCAGAGATAGCATTATTACAATTGTGTTGTTCTTATTTCTTGAAATATCTTGCAACCAAAGCTTTCAAGTTTTGGATCATCTAGTTGTTTAATTGAGTGAGTTGGAAGTTAATTATACCATTCTAATATATCTCCAACTAAATTTTTGGCTAGATCTTGGTATTTGCATAGGTGTTAGTTTAAATCCATTCCTTATAGAGATTACCAAAGGATTTGATATGTAAGGTAGGATCAATGGTCCCATCATATGTGATGGTTGGAAAAATAATTTCATTAGCCATGGACATAATGAAGCTAGTTATAGGTTTGTTTTAAATATGTTGGAACATTTTATTTTGGATTGGTGGTTGGAAATTTCCATTAGCATCTCTAATAGGAGGAAAGTAATTTTGGCTTGGTTGATTTAAAACAACCTAAGGAGATTTATTGATTATTTTCAAAATGTGATCTTTTATTTGGTTGTTGTTGGAAGCTTACATATGGGCCATTTGTTTAACCACTTATGCAAGGGCTTGGGAAGTATTGATAGATAGATTTTGATTGGAATTGGTAGGATTGTTGAGATTAGGACTGATAGATGGAAGATTCCCAATAGTGGTGTTAATAATAAAACAATTTTTGGTTACCCCAGTCATTTTGGTATAGGGATTGACAACACTAAAACTCTCATTGTTGTTTATGTATAAATGGTACCAGTGTCAAGAATCTTGATATATTGATTACAATCTCTTAGGTTTGATGTTGGGTTGATTTGAACAATGTTATTGTAGATGATGTTTATGGATTATATATCACCTCAGTCTTGTACACTTGGAAAATTTAGATCTTTTTTGTTCCTCTCAGTTATTAACCTTCTCACTTTTAGAATTCTTGCATCCGCTTTATCTTGTACCCATTGGCCTATCTCTTATTCCTACCAATCTTATGTTGATGACCCAAACCTTCTATCTTATCGAGAATGCTTAAAATATGCTTATCTTATGCCCCTAGAATTTTTGAGCCCATACATCTTTTCTAACTGCCATGACACAAGCCTCAGTCCCAAACCCCTACATCTATGCTAGTGTCCTACCCTGACGTAGGTGTCTAGTGTCCTAAATTCATCTAATATACAAATGAAACATATCATAATGGTTAGTCTAAGTGCTTTAATATGATTTATTTCCTAATAGGAGTGATATCTATTCATAATTACTCATCATTCATTCCTCACCTAGAAACTTCTTACCTACTCACTACGCAACTTATAAAAAGCATTCTATCAAGCACCCATGTTAGTAAAGATTCCTTATTTTCTCCTATTTTCATATCAGTTATAGGGATAACACATACATAGGTCTGAAGTACTAAAGGACCCACCCAAGAGCCATATTTTCTAAGTTACAAGTTAGGCCATTGTTGTACTTGTTTTTCATATATTGCACAATTCACATACAAGCCAACACACAAGGAAGAATTACACTAGTCTGCGGCCCTCTTCAGAGTATTGGCTATGTAGGCAATACTCATTGATAGAGGTGTCTTTAGAGTTAGCTTGACACCATGTGCCCACTAACCTTTTTTTTTCAAGGTCACCATGAAGATGAAGAACTAGGGGTTTAGAATTTCATGAAGAATGTTAGTCCATGACCCAGATCTGAATGCACCAAAGTGAAGGTGACAAAAAACCTAAAAGCATCTAGGTTATCATATCTTTTTTAGTAGGTATTTCATATAAAAAACTTATATTTGATTCAAATAGTAACATTAATGTAATCGTCTAAGGTTGACGTTAGTGTCCACAACGTTATATGCACTCAATCCAAAATTTGGTGATTGTTCTAAAATCTTCTTCCAATCTATTTTTTGCCTATTCCAGATCCAAAACTGTATTAGTATCCAAACCAGTTAAGTACATTGTTTCTTTGTCATTTCTTTATCTAGCATAGTTGTACTTATTATTTGTAGCATATCTTATTTTAATGAATTCAATATATGTTATATATGAGTTTATCAATTAAATAGTTTGTTGTAGATCTGATGATCACTCTTGTGCATTGTAATTTTTATATTTCTAACCTTATCTACCCAAGTAGGATCCTTATCCAATTTAGAATTAAATATTTGGTGAAATCAAACTTTGAACTCCAAACCCTATGTCAATTAGGGTTTTCTAGTTTTTCTATTGATAATCCCAAATTGCTATAAAATATGTGCAACATGGATGCATCTATCACCCATTTTGGGTTTCAATTTGTGATAGTTGTTATGGTTTAATACATTACTTGCCTTATTAAATCTATTAATCAAATTAGAGAGAATAATGAGATGGTTTTAAAGCAGAAACAACGTTTAATCTCTCTTCAAAACTTCTTTTGCAATGTTATAGACTTAATATCTAGATGTCAATGTGCCTTTTATCAACCATTTGTTATACTTAAATCTTATTTTAATGATAGCTACCATCCCATACCCATTATTCACTCATGGATTATATTAAATTCTACGATCTATTTTGTTACTACTCAAAGAGGTAAGGTTGCTCAACCCATTCCACCACCTGTTAATATACAACAAGTGCCTCCTAAACCTAAGCTTGTAATAAAATATAAAGGATGTGACGTTATTGACCAATTGAGCTCCTTGTACACATACTAAGATTGTACTTGAGCTCCTAAAGCAATCTAATGTTTACAACGATATCTTATATGAGGAATTACATGAGACACAAGTTCTAAGTGATATTGAACCTACTTATTTTGTGGATATCATGAAATATTTCAAGAACAATGTCAACCTCATTATCTTTGATCCAACACAATTACCATCCAAATATATAATCAACCAAGAGTTTTCATTATTCATACAAGTAACCATGAAAAATAAGGGTATCAAAAGTGTGCTCATTGACAATGGATTAGGCCTAAACATTTGTGGCCTAAATATTTCTAACCACCATGAGAATTAACACTAATCTTCTTCAAAAAGCAGTTATGCCACTTAAAGTATTTTATAATTCAAATAGCCCTCTGATTGATCAAACCACATTGGATGTGACTTTGGGACCAAAGATGGTTTCAATTACTTTTCAAGTTATGTCTCAATTTTTACATTATAATTTATATTTGGGTGGACCTTAGATACATTCAATGGAATATATCCCATCTATGTTGTATTGATGTGTAAAATTCATACATTATGGGACATTATTAACTATGCATGTTGATGATACACCTTTTTAATTCTATAAAATGATATATTATGAAATAGAAGGTACTCCCACAATAGTACCACCTAAATAATGCCTTCTTCTTTAAAATGTACATACATACAAAATAGATGAATCAAGTATAATGGTTCCTTCATCTCCATATGAAAACAAGGCACTAAATACTGAGGTACACATAGATGCACAAAAAAAGCAAGAACCATTACCAAAAGAGTTAGTAAAACTACAAGAGCCCCTAACATTTGAGCTTCTTTTATTAGTCAATACTGAAAAAAATATGGCCATGTCTCAGATTACTATGATAGTGATAAATGACATTGCTTATGATATAACAAATGAGAAAATGTGAAAATTAAAATTTGATCAACTTGATCATCTTTCATATAACCTAATCAAACTTATAGAGCCTAGTATATATAAGCTAAATCAACTTCCAGAAGATAACATACTAAATCAAGATAAGGGAAAAGAGAAAATAGAAGGCAAACATGTAAATGCTTGTTACTCCACATATCCTTTTTCGCTGAAAACATTGAGTCAACCTTGAAAGGGTCAAATGCAAATTCGTCGTGTGAACAATGTGGATTATTCTCATAAGGCTTCATAAGAGACTTTACAGATCAAAACATAATAAAATACTCCAGATACCATGTTATATATGTTACTTGAACATAGAATCATTTTCTTACCTTTTTCCAGACACAGATCATGCAGTAAGCTTCTATCAACAAAAGACAAGATATCATATTGTATATATTATCAAATCATTGGCCAAACTACAAATAAATTTGAGGCATTGAAGAACCTAATTCAAAAATATAAGAACTGTAACATCCCTCTCAGATTCATTAGAATGCTCTCGATGATGTGTCATCTTGTAGATGACCAATGTGTCAAGTGTGTCACTAAGCTTGACATATGAGCAAGATATATTATAGTGAGTGGTTGGTGTTGTTTCGGTCATCTTGTTATGTTAGCTTAGTATCATGCCCATTACTTTTCTTATAGGACTGTCTTGAGCTTGGTGTGTCAACTCTTGTAACATTCATATTTTTTTCGTATTAGTCATTTTGACTTCTAGAGGTTTCCTTGTCGATGTGTTATTTTGACAGTTTCATCCTATTAAAATTGATTATGTATTTTTTTAACGTGTATGAATCCATCATAGGATCAGGTATGTTAATTTGATCTCGAGTAATTGACTTGTATCTTATAGGTACTTTGACAATAAAACCTTATTTAATACATAAATAATAACTTTATTTCATTTGTATCTAGACCTAAGTAATATCTATTAATAAACGTAAAAACGTTTGTAAATGATTGTATAAAATGTCATTAAACTAATATTTTATAGATAAACGAATTTATTATTCATAATATTAAATAAATATATGATTGGTCTCAATTAGCCAATCTTATTCTTCTTAGTATTTGACAACATATTTAGTTTTAATATGGGAATCATAATTTTGTTGATTTGACGATCTAGCCCAAATAATATTTATTATTAAATATGAATAAATTTGTAAATAATTATATAGTGATATAAATAGATATTAAAATAACATGAAGTGATTACGGGAGCTAAATAAATAGATGTGTCTATTGATTCATAATTTGAAACAAATAAATAATTAATTATAAATATTATTATCTCTGAATTTATATGTATCTTTATATTAATAAAAATTAAAATAATACTTTTAATTCTATAATAAACTTATTTTATCTAATTCAATAGTGTTTTCAAGAAATTAATTAATTTGATCAAATAAAAGTTAAAAAATGACTAACCCATTGTGAATAATAATATTAATAATAATAAAAATAAAATAAAATAAAAGTGAAAACCTAATCCTAATCATAACCTTAAATGAAAATAATAAAATAATACATTTCTCCATTTAAAGTCAATCAAAAAGAGTAGAGACTCATTTTTGCAGGCGTGGTTAAGAGAGAGGAGAAGAAGAAAATGAAAAATGAAAAAATAGAGAATGGAATGAAACTTCGATAAATCAGGAAAAATATTTTTTCTCTCAAAAACCCTCTTATTTTTCTAAATGAATAGCAAATAATAATAAGAAAGGTGTCTTAGAATGCTCTGTTCGTAAAATAAATAAATAATAAATAAACAAAAATACAAACCCTACATTCTTATAAATCTCTTGATCTATCTCTTTTATTTCTGAAATAAATATAACAAATTCTTGTTTATTTCTATTTTTTTTTTTAAATGTGTATATATAAATATTTGTATACAGAAAAAATTATATAAAATAATATATATATATATATATATATATATATATATATACAAAATTATAAACTGCTATTTTGCTACACAATATATATATAATAAATATATATTATAGAAAAAAATAATAACAAAAAATAAAGAAATTGGTTTGTTTATATTATGGTGAGGGAGGGGGTGAGGGCACGGCTGTGCCGTCCCAGCCCCAAACTCTTTTGGAAGGGAGGTCGACGGCCATGGCCAACTCTAAATAGGGTTTCATAAAAATCTCATATATATAATAATAAAAAAAAATTAAATGAAATCATTTTTATATATGAAATTATTTTCATAATTTTGTTAGAATTCATAATTTAAAAGATCAATGTTTGTTTATTCTTTTTATTTATATTACAAATTTAAAATTTATAATATATTTTATAAAGTACATTTTATTTATTTATATATAATATATATTATATATATTTTTTGGTATAAGAATTTAGATTGTTTTATATTTTGGTATTTTAGTTTAGTATTAGTTCACCGTATATGTATGATAAAATTTATTTGAGAATTTAAATTTGTAATTTTTTATATTCAGAAATATAAGTTGAGAATTAATTTGGAAGGGGATGAATAAATACAATATTTAATTACATATAAGAAGGTGAGATTTATTGTGAGCTAGTTTGTATTTAAATTTATTTTGTTATTACTGAACATATATAGTTATATATTTTAATGAAAAAATGAAATAATATATATTTAGAAGAAGTGAAATGATGTTGTATTATAACAATATTAGATTAAATGATAGTTATAAATAAAAATAATATATTATATATTAAACACTTGTATGTTATTAAATTGGGTATTATATAGATTTGTATGTTTATATGTTAAGTAAATGTATAAATATATGTATGAATAAAATAATATTTTATATTATTTCACGTGGGTATACACATATATAGATAAATAACAAAAAAAAAAATTATACGATTTTGGATAATT
Source organism: Torreya grandis (assembly GCA_037957365.1). Lineage (NCBI taxonomy): Eukaryota > Viridiplantae > Streptophyta > Pinopsida > Cupressales > Taxaceae > Torreya > Torreya grandis. The sequence goes on from JARHVA010004131.1 coordinate 160,194, forward strand.
TTACATAAACATTAAATAAATGATTGCATATATAATATATATTCATATTTTCAAAATATTGGTAGAGTTTATACTATAGTTTTACTGTCAATTCCACTCTTTTAACATCGTACAGATATTAGATTTAAAAGTATATATTAATGTAAAATTTTCTTTATGATGTGGAATGGAGGATTGATACAGAAGCAAACTTGTATATCTATAAGGTTAAATATATGATTGATATAAGAGCACATTATAGAATTAAAACACTTATTTATTTTAGTATAAAGTATTTGAGTATGGTCCTTTCTATGTTATCTTTCAATATGAATTTTAATCAGTGAGAATTTTTAGAAGTGTTATTTTGGTTGTTAATTATACAAGTGCATAAGTTCAATAATAATACTTTAATGAATTTTTGAAAGTTTAGTTTGTTTGAAAGAACTTTTATAATGAAGTTAAAACTAGATCTTGCATCAGTAAATTTATGACTTGACATTATAATTTATAACTCGTGAAGTATTACAAACAATCTCAGTAGTATTCCTATTGATTTTATAATTGATGAAAACTTAAAGGACAATCAGTTATAAAATGGATAGGATCTTCAGCTTGATATATTACCTTGATTAAGTTATGTAATTATTTGTAATGATAAGTTATTACCAATTTAATAATAATTACAATTGATAGATGTGTAATAGTAGTTGTTACTGATTAGTCATAAGTATATTATCATTAGTTGTTAAATCTAATATTTAAATTTGTTTATTAATTTAGAAAAATAAAATGGTTTAGAGAGAAGAATTTCTTTGCTCAGTTTTTTCGTTGATCCTCTTTGTTCACCATGTCTTAATGCAGGTGGAAGAATTTCAACATTGCAATCAGTGAGATAATTTAATACTATTGTTAGATATGATTGTAGAGTAAAATTGAGTTATTTTATTATATTAGTTTTCTATTCAAAATTTTATAAAAAATTTTCTGATAGACCAAAGCGGATATAGTTGTAAGTCTTATTTGTATTCGTAAACGTTTAAATCCTTACAATGATAGCTTTAGCATGACTTTGTATTGATTATAAATAAATTCATATTAATATTTTTGTATCGTAAATATCTTAGTTTAAATTTAAAAAAATTGGATAATAATGAGAATTTATTAAATAATTTAAGACTATTAAAATACTTATGGTAAACATTATTCTAGTAACTACTCAAGTTAACTCCATTTACATTTAAATTAATTAAGTGACAATTCTTAAATTTATTCATAATGTAATCTCTTATAAAATATGTTACGTTTATGAAGAGTTGTTTATAAATAAATAAAAATTAAAAATTAAAAGGTCTTGAGTTTAATGAAAGGAGATACGAAGTTGTTAGAGAGTGTGTTTACATTTTTTATATTAAGATCTATGTTTAATTTTTGGAGTGCCACTAATAAGTTAAACATAAAAGATAATTTAACTTTTTGTAAACCATTTATCAATAAGTGATTAATATATTTTTTTCTAATTTAAAAATTAAATAATCATTAAGTGAGAAATTAATTTCCACCACCACCTATAATCCAAAATAAAGATGAAAGTACTTTATTGCTCTCTATGAATTAATCAATTAAATAGTTAACAATTGAATTCTACTAGAAGAAGCAATGTATATTTAAGTGTTATAATCTTCATACCAATGAAGGTATCTTTGACAAGTAATTAAAAGGTAAAGTTTGATGAATATTGAAGGTAAAAACATCAAAAAATAATAATTGACTACAAATGAATTATGATAAACTTAAGCAAACAAGTTACTAAGTGGAATAAAAGTGTATATAAGATATATGTTATCTGTAATCATTGAATTGTAACAAATTAAATATAGAGTATGTTTAACTCCATAACATAATAAAGAATAGTTCATAATCATAAAGACAAAGACTCTTCTTGAGATAATATTATGGAAGAATTAAATATAATTACTATAATATAAATGTTATAATTGTATAAGTAAGTTATTCACAATGTGTTATGTTTCAAATAATAAGTAACATTTAAATATGATTTTAGATTTTCATAGACATAAGGAATGTATTAAAAGTGAATGTAATATGAAGTAAACATGCATATTAAATGAATTTCGCTATAGTTTAAAGAAATTTAAGTATTTTATGGATAATTTTTTAAATTATGTGTTCAACATGAGTACAATAAATTTGACTATAGAGGTTAGAAAAATTATAGGAGGAAAACATAAATAGTGATTTGAACCCAGTTATGAATACAACATGATAAGAAAATATTTGTAATTGTATCTCAAAGTAAAATGAGGCTGATTAAAATGTTTTTAACAAATTAAAGGTAAATATATCATGTTGAATGGAAGAAGGCACATAATAAACAGGTGTCCCAAAAGATAAAATTAAGGAATAAGAGAATATGATTCATATAAATATATATAGAACAATGATAATAGATAAAATAATCTAGGTTTATGGGGAAGTTTAAAAAAAAGTACTAAAATTTTGGGTTTTTATTTGAGTGAAAATTTTGGGCATTACAAGAACAAAGGATGCATACACATTGTATTTGACATGAGAAAAAGTTAAATTACTTCTTATCTTTCAGAAGAAAAATATCTTTCAAAATGATAAAAGCATGAAGATTTAACTATTATTGTTAATATTGATGGGGTATATTTCCACCATCTCCAATTTGATAATAACAAGTGGGATACAACTTGTGGCACCATATTTCTTGCACATTTAGATATATTACAAATAAACTAATATACTCTTCATTAATATTAGAATATTGATGATACATTCGGTTACCTATCGCCTATGACCCACATGTGGAAACTTCCACCATATGGATATTAGACCACGAACCATATTTTAAACTAAAGTATGGACAAATTTGGCTAGTCAATTAGAATACTAAGCTAGATGTTACAAACATGGGTGTTACTTTTCTTGATATGGTTAAAAATATTTTCATAAGGCATGATGAGTATGATTATCTACCTTCACTATTGGCTTCAAGTAAACCATTAGATAAAAACATTGAAGAGGTGGTAGTACATTGATATAAACAAAGCTTGAAAAATTTCTAGATAGTCATACACTTTTTGATGATGAGGACTTCCTTGATTAGACAGCTTCACATATTCCAAAAATACTTTAAAAAATTTTAAAAAAATCTTCAAAAATCCAAAAACATTCTCAACACTTACATATTCTATTGGCTCCTTGGCATTTATGTGTTAGTTTCATGTCGATGGATGGCATATTAGTTATTTATGGATACATATGTGTCACACTTCTATTTGAGTGTCATACAGGGATACACAAATACATGATCTATTCCTATTTTGGATGTTGGGCCTTCCCTCTACTCATGTCATATAGAAATTGGGGCATCTGCTTCTTTGATTATAATACTCATAAGTTATATGGCTCGAAGATCACTTTTCATTATCATGTTTGAACTTATGCGTACTTACACATGTTTCTATCCGTGATTATATATTTCATAAAGTTTTTGATATGTTATGCATGGGACATTTTTTGCTAACACATTTGATCCATGTGCTACTATGATATGTTTATACTGGTTATTTATGATTTCCTTTATCCACTTCTTTGAGTGTCTTGCCTTGACATTGTCTTGCTTGTTTGAGCATTTGAATATGCTCCTTTTTTTATGGTCCTTGTGACTTTGTGTGCTTTATTTGCTTTGTGACTTTGTGTTCTTTATTTGAAATTTGAATACATCATTGTTTGTTGTATGGACCTTTGAATATGGCAACTTTGATTTTTTAGACATTGGACTAAGGCATGTCCCTTCGATTGTATAGCTTTTGAACACGCCCCTTGTTTGCAGTCTCCTAAGACCATTATATGTTGACTTTATTTTGAGGGCTATTGTATGTGTGCTTGATTTTCTTATTAAGCTTGTATTGTTACTATCTAGACATTGCCATGATTTTTTTCATGCATCAGAGGCCTTCATATTATCACATTTTTCTATGTACTACAATGCTACATTTATCTAGACAAGTTATGTTATATGCTACATGGTTCTATTCATAAATTATATAATTATTTTATCTTTTTGAGGTGAGGTAACTACAAGTTTCTATTCTTTCCTCCCTCAAAGGGGGCCATATCAATGGGGGAATGTCATAGAGACATGGATTTCACACATTCACAACTTCATATATACAGTGCAGGCATGTTTTGTAAACATGTTTCACCACACTTACTCAGTATTTAGCATACCCAAATTATAGTGTAGGCATTTTTTTGGAAGCATGTTCTCCACACTTATTTAATATTTGGTACAGCTTTTAGATTCAGTGGGGGCATACTTTGGAAGCATTTTCTCTACACTTATTTAATATTTGGCACACCTAGATTCAATGGGGGCATGTTTTGAAAACATGTCCTTCGCATTGGACTTATTTAAGTTTTTAGATTTTTCCATATATAGTGGGGGCATGATTTAGAAGCATGTTTTCCACACAGTTTTTGAATTGGCCAAAGCACAGTTATATAATTCAGATTCATAGTTGTGGCAAATTTTATACATTGGTACCATTTTTATACATATTTTTATTATGAGACATATCTAAAGTGCATATGATATGCAATGTGCAACTAATATTGTAAAATCTAAATCAATTTCATATTTTAAAACACTCTTAAGGTCTATCACCAATGACCAAATTAATTTTTTATGGACTATAATGAGTCAATCTACTCCAGTAGTTAGTTCACTTTTTGATATGATTGAGGTGATTAAATCACTCAATATTTCTAAATTTTTAGGGTGGGTTTGACATATCATCTAGCCTCACTAGTTTGATAGTATGAATTGACTTTGTTCACTCATGCTGACCAAGTTATAAGTATGATTGGGTTACATAATTGAGCTAATTTTAATTATTGGGTGGTAACTCACCTTTTCATCAAGGTTGGGGGATTGTGCCTTCCAATGTCTCTCTATATCCTTAGATATATGTGCTTTCCATATTTATATATTTGTTGTAATCTTAGTTTTGTTGATTCATAATAATACATCTTTCAAATCAAGTTGTCAATAGACAAGGCAGTTGCATCAATACATAAGTGTACTCTTAAACTTTTCTCTTTCAATTTCAATAAATCAAATAATTTTAATTTCATATTATATGTATTGATTATATATTATAATATGCTCTTGGTTGTAGGTCAGTCACCATTAAAGAACTCAAGTTGGGCTCAAGCAAAGGCAAGGTGTCTTATACACACTCAGGTGCATATTTCTTCTCATTTAAACCAGTGATTTTATTACTAGATTAAATGGGGGGTTATTGTAGATAATATTTATGGATTATATAGCACCTAGATATGGTACACTTGGAAAACATAAACTTTGATTATTCCTTTTAGTTCTAGACCTTTCTCACTTTTGAAAGTCTCACATCTACTCTATCATGTGTCTCTTGGCCTATCTCTTGGTCCAACCAGTCTTATGTTAATTATCCAAACTTTATATCTTTCTTAAAATGTTTAAAATATGGTTATCTTATGTCCCTATAAGTTTTAATCTTGTACTTATTTTCTAATTGCCATGACATAAACATCAGTCTCTAGACCCCTACATTAATGCTAGTGTCCTACCCTGATGCATGTGTCCATTGCCCTAAAGTCATCTAATTTTAAAATGAAATATGTCCTAATGGTCTGTGTAAGTTATTTAATATGAATTATTTCTTGATATGATTGGTGTATATTCATAATCACTACCCATTCATTCCTCACTTAGAAACTTCTTACCTACTCACTAGCCAAATTATAAAAGACATTCAATCAAACACTCAAGTGAGTAAAGCTTCCCTATTTTCTCATATTTCCATATCAATCATAGGGACAACACATACATAGGTCTGAAGTACTGAAGGTGTTGTCTAATATATATCTTTGTTAAGTTACAAGCTAGGTCACTGGTGTACTTACTTTTAATATATTGCATGATTCATATATAAGCCACTATGTAGAGGATAACTACATCAATTTGAAGTCCTCTTTAGAGTATCGATCATGTAGGCAATGCTCATTGATATAAAAAAAATTGGGGTCATATCGACACTGTGTGCCCACTAACTCTTTTTTCTCAAAGTCACTATGAAAATGAAGAAGGATTTTGCAAATTTCATGAGGAGTGACAATCCATAATGCAAATCTAAATGCACCAGAGTGCAGGTGAAGACAAACCTAGAAGAATCCAAGTGGTGATATCCTTTTCTAGTAGGTATTCCATATAGGACACCTACATCTAGTTCAGATAGTAGTGTCAGTGCAACTGTTTAAAGATGACACTAGTATTCATGATGTTAGAGGCACTCAATCCAGAACTTGAAAACTGTTACAAAATTTTATTCTAGTTTGCTTTCTGTCTATTCAAGATATAGAACCGTATTAGCATCATAACCAACTAGGTACATTATTTATTTGTCATTTCCTTATCTAGCATAATTGTACTTATTATTTTTAGTCTATCTCAATTTAATGAATTCAATACATGTTATATTTGAGTTTGGAATTTAATTAGTCTATTGTAGATCTGATTATCATGTTTATGCATTATCATTTCTATTTTATTAACCTAATATACCCAATTAGGATCCTTATCCAATTTAGGGTTAAACAGTTGTACTCAGTGGACCTAGTTTGAGATTGAGAAAATTACACCATGTAGAGTTGTCATCAATGGTGGCCATGAAAGGAATGAGAGAGAAACCCATGTAAAATCTGAATGGGTTGAGATTTGATAGAAATATATTAAGAGGAGACATTATAATGGATAAACTATAAAGCTTGAAACCTAAAGATAATCCAACTAGTGGTGGGATAGGTTTCACGTTGAGTTCACTAGAATATTTGTGTGGTCTAAGATGACCAATATAACAATCATATTTATCTCTATTTAATAAGATACAAAAAAGATACCATAACGTAGAGCATATGTATACTTGGATGGTATAGCAATGATATTCAAGGTACTAGGTCTAGTAAAAAGGCTTCCATACTTAATGTCAAGGGTATAGGGTTCTAAAGTCTATGTCTAATATATGGGGTATGATTCTAACTAGATCCCAAGATAAATCAATGATATAGTAATTGTAACAAAAAGGGGTATCAAAAATACAATAAGGAAACCACATTTTAAGAACTAAAAAACAAAGGTAACCTAGATCCAAAACACTAGTAACATTAAACTAAATAAAAGGTAAATGTTGCAATGGTGAACTACAAATGTGATCTGTCTAGCCTAAAATCATAAAGGAAAAACTAAGTACCCTATATTATACTAACTTATTTAGTATAAGGACAAATTAATCAAAGACAATACTATATATGTTACCATAATAATAATAAAATAAAATTTATCTTCAAGTAAATAAATGAAATAAAATAAAGATAGAGATACTTAGCTTTGGGTTGACTAGTCAGTGCATCAATATCCCCCTTAGCTCTAGTGATACTTTACAATAAATGTTGTAGCATGCAGACATAAAATGGTAAGAATAAACCTAGATGTCCTTAAATTTGGGGATCCAAAGACTATGGGGTACCTCCTTGGTTCCACTCCTATTAAGCTTCAAAGATCTTAAACAAGACTTGACCTCCAAGAATAATACTTTAGTCCTATAACTCCTTTTAGTAATTAAGGGAACAAATGTGAGCACAAGCAAAGAAGATGAGTGATGTGTGTGTTGGGAATAATAATCATGACCCATATATATATATATATATATATATATATATATATATCCAAACCCAAGAACTACATGTGACTGTAAGTCAGTGGTATGGGCTAACTCGATACACTCAAATGGATGTCGATTGACTCAAAAATGTATCATCCATACCAATATAGTAGGAAAGACAAAGAGAAACTTAGAACTGTATTAGCCAAGCTAATACAATATAGGGATCAACATGCAATAAATAGACAATATCAGACAAGCAGATATAGTAGGAATATAGGGTGGCTAGAAAAACTAGACAGAAGGAGAAAGAGAAGGAATATGGAAAGAAACTCAGAGGAGGTTAGACTAATAGTAGTGAAGGTGTGACATAATAGTATATAAACATATCTTTTAAGGTGCAATGATCCGACCCCACCCATTTTTCGATGCACTCTTAGGATGTGCACTCAAGGAAATTAATGTGCCAATAAATCCTACAAGAGAGATTGTTAGTAAAGTGATAAAGATGAAAAAAATCAAGTGTATATAGAAGTGTGTTTACATATAAAACTTCCATATATGATTGTGTGATTGGTTTTATAATTGTTAGATTACCTTTCACACACAAGTTTATAATTTGTAGTTTTATAATAAGCTTAACATTATCTAGCGCATTAGGGCATGGGCCCTGTGGTGTGGATAAATAAGTGTGAAATGGGCATGATTCCATTGGAATCATTGGATTTGTGACGTCTCACAATTCTACCATATACTATTGGAAGTTAGCCACCAAACCTATTTTATTGATTGTGTGAGAATAAAAGTTGTTATAATACACACATGCAGTTGAAATTATAAATATTTTTTATTAATTTCTTGATGTGTTAATTTTGAAAAATAATATCATTATAATGTCAACTCAATGTCCAACTATTTTTAATTTCGTCGATAAGCATTCTACAATGGTAACATGGTAGTGGTGGGGAATTGTAATGTCCATGAGATGTTAACAATTATTGACCACCTTAAATATGACATCCATTTGATCATCATAGGATAATGTTGATGTTAAATTTGATGTAAATTTGACATCATATGGAAAAAAAATCATCTTACTTGGAATTCAATCAAAAAATTGTAACATTTTGGGCATATGGTCGAGTTTCGAGCCCTTTTTCCCCTAGAAATTTTTTTGATGTCAATACAGTGGCATGGATAGATTAAGGTCATTTATTACCAATTAAAAGAAACTTTTCTAAAAAATTTAATAAAGTCATTAATCAATATGATATGTGACAGATCTAAGACAAATGCCTCAATTCTAATATCTCTCTTGTTTTTCATATAAATGTATTTACGATACTTGTACTAGTTACTATTAAAAATTATATAACTATATAAAAATGTCAATCATAGATATTCCCATATAACTACCCATGCACCAAAAAAATCCAAGATAATGTATTTGTTTTTGAAATTATTATAGATAAATATTAACATGGATCTATAATCTTTGATTTTTTATTGAAGGTTTGCTTTAACCAATGATATACAATTTTTTTACAAATCAATGATAAATCTATGTAATATTTATCAAGAGGCATCCAAAATATTATAGGTATCGATTTCATAAATATAAGACATAAGAATCAACACCTCAAATATTTGGATACCTCTCACTGCATATCAAATACATCTCAACATTGATATGCACTAATTTTAAATGATATGAAGTCATTTTTAAAAAATGTATAACATTGAATGATGAGCTTTCACTAACATACCTAACATTATATTCATTGTAAGATCAATGTGTAGCAATTTAAAAATAAATGCATATCATTGGTTGATGTGGACCTTCGATGAAACACCAAACATTATAGTTACTTCTTGTTTGACATGCTCATAAGTTTATATAAATTATTAAGATAAAATTAAATTTTATGTATATTTTGATACTTTGAAGTATATCCAAGATGATACATAAAAATTTAAATCAATGCAAAAAAAATTATTAAAAAAAAATTAATATCATAATCATCAAAATCATTAAAATTCTAAGTCTTAAAAACCTAAACGTCCATTCAATGGAAGCCCATAAATAAGATATCCAATATCAATATATAGATTCCTATTAAAGATTCATATTATGTTAAATTGAACTTTAATAATAATAAAATTTTACCTAAATCTCATTAAAAATAGTTTTATACAAACTACAAGCTTTCATAAGTTATATATCTAATATTGATTTAGAAGTTAATATATACAAAATGTTATGGAAAGCTCAACTCCCCCCAACATATTCTTTGGGTTGGAGAAAGATGAAGAGTTGATAAAAAATAAAAACAAAAATCCTATTTAAATTTGTCATAAAAGGTGAATGATGAGAAATGAGTTATGCTAGGGTATGGAGCTAACCTTTTCTAGGTAATCTGATTCTTTTTTATGAGATCAACCAAAGATATAGATCGATTGATATATTTTTTTAATGAATATTTCAATGGGGATCATGCCTCCTCCCCTATCCGCCCGACCCCCCCAAAAACAAATCCTTCTTTCAGACAAATTATGGTTGGATCAAATAGTTTAGTTTCATAAATGGAGATCAATGCCCTTATGAAGATGGAAGGTAAAAAAAAATATTCAAGAATTTAAATATGGGGGAAACATGCATGCAAACATTATAAAAAAAATTGATCACCATGCTAGATCTGGAAAAAATCAAGTGGAATATCATTGGACCACATGATCGAAGTCTAATCTATAAATTCTTGAGATCCCAACTACCTCTAGAGGAATTGCATGCTTGGACAAGAAAGAACTAGAAAAAAAATGGAGAATATGAGTTAAAAACTTACATATAAGGTTAATTCATCAGGGTCTTCAATAATGAATTGGGCAAAGACTTTTTTGAGGAGGGCTATATTTATTTAGAAATGTGGGTCTTTTCATAAAACACTAGCACACTACAATCAAGCCTACTGAGGAACTCCCAACCACGACACCAATCTAGATCCATTTGTATGCACTACCACAATAATTTTGGTCCAACTATGTATTTGAAATTATAGCTAATACCAATAGAAAACATGTTGATATTTCAAAACCATACCATGGTAAAGGTCTCTCTAGCTATGCTAGAATTTGTGTTTAGTTTAATCTTACTCAACCTCTCCCCAAGAACATTACATTGAAAGTAGAAAAAATGGAATGGGTGCAATATCTGGATTACAAGGGCATTCCCTTCCACTACAAAAGTTGTCATGAATATGGACATCTTTTTCGAGAATGCCCAACACTATAGAAAAGTAGCATTCAATAGAAAGTCCCTAAAACAACTAAAAAAGACTTAGATGGATTTATGAAACTAAAAATAAAGCACATAATCAAGAGTAATATTAATATGGTAAATAAAGATGTCCTAAAAGAAATCAAAATAATAACAAATGAAAAATCCCTCTTCATAGAAGCAACAAAATATATACCAAAAACACAGCCTCTTAAGAAACAAAGCAATATAGAACTTGACAATATTACCATAGATTATGGGTTCAAGGAGAACATGGAAAATGTTCTCAAATAACCAAGCATAGGAAACATAGATCAACAAAAGGCCAATTAGTATCAAGATAAAACACCAGTATATAAGGCATTAATCACAAGGAAAATTGGAAAAGTTAGGATGAAGAAGATGAGTCAGATTCAAAAATGGAAGAGACTAACATGAGAATCCTTCAAACACCAAACTTAAATTCTAAAAGAAAATTCTTCAAGAGAAATAGAGGAAGACCTAGTAAAAATTTAAAAAAAAACATGACAAATCGGTAGATCTATTAGAGTTGGGACCCTAATCCAAGTATATATCCTATAAGCGAGCACCAAATAAAAAAACCTTTCTTAATCAATATTATATATTGGAATATAGGTGTCTTAATACCCCCTCTAAGAGGAAATCATTGAATAATTTGATTAACTAGAACAACCTAGATGTCTCAATGTTTTAGGAAATTAAATTGAAACATTTATCAAAACACATCAATGGTTTATCTAGAAATATTAGAAGAGAAATGGTGAGGAGTGATGCCATAGGTATTGTCGGTAGTATGGCTTTTCTATGGGATCCCAAGACAACATGCCTAAAAAAATTTAGGTTCATAATCAGTATCTCACGTGTAAAATGGTGACTCTTGCTTCGGAGCTTAGCTTTAATTTGATTAACATATATGGATCCTAGAATATAGGAAAAAGATTAAAAAAAACTTGGCAAAAGATTGCTACTCAAATTAAGGTAGATATGAATCATATTGGATCATTGGTGGTGACTTCAACACTAGATTTTATGCTTCTAAAAAAAAAGGAGTAAATATGAGAGATAATGATAAGTTGAGCCTCCATAACTACGTGGAAAGAACAAAACTACATGACCTAAAAACTAAAAAAGGGTGGTTCACGTGGAATGATAGGAGAAAAGGAAAGATCTTATTCTAGAGAGACTTGACAATTTTTTGGCCTCTAATAATTGGATTGAAGGCAATAGTATCCTATAAATTTAGGTTCTCAACTTGACATGCTCTTACCATTGGCCAATAATCTCCATATTGTGCATGATACCCAGTCAGTCAAAGCTCCTTTTAGGTTTGAACAAATGTGGCTTGATCATCTTGAGTCTTTGTTATCCAAAAATGGAAAGATCCTAAAAATAGACATGACACCAAAATGTACCTATTCTTTCATAAGATTAAATATATAAGAAAACTTTAAATAAATGGAAACAATCTATCTTTTAAAATATATTTCAAGACATAGAATTTGGAGAATAAAAGTGGGGAGATCTAGGATGTTGGTAGAAGACATAAGACTGTAAAATCATAGAGTATAGATTAGTGTGTGATATATAGAATTTTTTAAAATGTATATCATTTTTTATGTATTCAACCTATGTATGTATATCAAAATACTATAGAATATGAAAAGAATATGTCAAACGAAGAAATGAAAGGTTAGAATTTGAAGTAGCAGAGCATTGTAAGTTCTACAAGTATAAATCATATTAAGGGAAATAGGGGTTTCGAATGATTTGAGATTAATAAAGAGATCGATTCATGGTTCTTTGAATGTCTTTTTTTTACTTATTCTATACACGGTTGTATTATTTTATGTTTGAATCTGTTTAATCATATAATAATAATGAATGATCTATACACTTAAGTCTATGTTTCTATGGATAATCATTCAACCTGAATAGAATGAATACTCATCTTGTTATATAACTTTGTCTAATATCTATACATGTAATCTAATTTTCACAGTAATAAGCATCAACATGTTCTTATGGGTTTTCCAAGAACTTCTACTGACAATGGAGTGGTGAGCGTGGATATTTCAAACATGCTGAGATGGTTACCTAGACAAATAGATTTGGAATGATGGTTGGATGAGAGAATTATTAATGTTGAAGAAAAGGAGGCAAAGAGAATAGGAAGATATACAAGAGAGGTTATAACTGAGCATATACATGGAAAAATATAAAAAAATATTTTGGTGCAAATTATTTGGGTTTCTAACTTCATGGTTGTCAAGAATTGAATACTATTACTTAAGGCTGAGATAAACAGAACACTTTGTTGGAATGAAGAAAATATATAAAAGTTATGAATCCTGGATACTAATTGGACATGGGAGATGCACCCCTAGATAAATACTACTATTGATAGATATATCATTGAGTTTATTGTGCAATGTTACGTTGTGTTTGAATTTATGCAAGATTTATTCATAAGAGGCATCAGAGGTAAATTTATACAACTACCTACTCTACTTAAAAAGTTGGTTGTGTAAAAGGCCATGGTGCCTATGCTCGCTAACATGGAATAGTCACTTTAGGGGTTATGGGGATGTGTGTGACGAATAAGTCAACGATAAAAAACTGAGAGGAGAAACTTGAACCTGAACCCAAAACAGGGAGGACACAGAGAAACATGAGAAGATAATTTCGGGGTTTGAGAGGGAACTACAATAACAGAGGAAATGGAATAAACAAAAGAACCTAAATGTAAATACGATTAGGATCAGAATAGAGAGTTTATAAGATAAAGAAGGAATGGGAGATCATATAGGAGCTAGAGATTACAGAGATAAGGAAATGAGAGGTCTTGAAATAGGATAAGTCACTAGAGAGAGCATAGAAATGGATAAATATTGGAAAAGAGATCCAAAAGATAAAGAATAAAATGAGGAGAATAAAATAAAATATATCAAAGGAGAAGGTAGAGTAGTTATAAGGTAGTTTTGGGTCACAGTTACAAGGGAGAATATTGTTAAAAGAAGAGAAGGGATAATATTTTGAAGAATTTATGCTAATTTATAGGATTAAAGTAGGTTCAAGTTCAAATGAGGAATAAGTCATAAACAAAGATCATTCATTTGAAGGGTGCACATCCCTAGTGCCTATTTATCAATAAAGAAGAGAAAGGGTGAAAAAGTTAGTAAAGATAGTAAGTGGTTTGATTGTTTCATAGATAAATTTGGAGGACTTAGTGAAGAAACTAAGAAATTGTTGGATAGGAATAAATAAAGGGAGGTTGGTTTTCATGTCGTAGTAAGTTTTAATACACTGATAAAGTCTAGTCCACAAAAATGGTTTCAGGGGTGAGCACAAAAAGCATGGCTCCCAGTGTGGGAGTTTTTGTTACTTTAGCACCATATGACAGGTCTTCTGACCTTGAATAATACATGTTAACTTGTGAGATGAAATGGTATGTTAAAGGTGTAACTACGAAGGATGCAAAGAAGTGTGAGCTCATAGGAGCCTTAATAGGCAGAGATCTAGAATTCATGTATAAAAGGGATGTTTCCAAATTAAGCCTTTAGGAAGTCAGAGATCAGTGAATAGGAAAATTTTAAATGAATAAATATGTGAGTCAAACAATTCAATACTGCACCCCACCAACCAATCCAATAAATGTGTGTGAACCCCACCAACTGATTAGTCTAGGCCCTTTTTAGCATTAAAAGCCATTCCTTTAAATTTATTAATTTTTACACCTCAAATGATGCCATTGAGCGCACTCATTTATGGTGATGGGTTTTGGATGATCTCCCCAATAATCATTGTGTCATATGTGGTGACTTTAATATGGTGGCATCTCTCGAAGACAAAGTGGGCCACCTACCAATGCATTGCGTAGTTGGTGAAAGGGAGGTGTGGTATTATATGTGCATTAAATGGGGTTTTTATGACCCAAATTTAATCCATCAGCCTGTAGACAAAGTGTGGTACACCTAGAACAATCTTAGGGATGGCCCCGCTTAGATACTGAATCACCTAAATAGAGAAATGATATCTACCCAATCATATTTTTACTTTGATAATGTTTTTTCTCCTCCAATGTAGGCATTGTTATATTTTGGGCTTTCTGATCACTCCCCCATTTGGTTTTGAGTGACATGGTAGTTCATAAAACCCAAGTACATAAAACCCAATTCTTTCTTAATACATCCATGCTCAAGTATGGGCTCACTATGATGCACATTCATAGAGTTTTGAATTTGGATCCCCATCCATCCCAAGATTCTAGTTGGATTGTTTGGTGGAATGATACCTTCAGAAGGAATTCTTTCTAAGAATCTATGGATGCCAACTTGTTAAATTTTGACGACACTCTTACTCTGTTACTTCCTCAAAGTTTAGTTGTGCAACTTTAGCCCTAGAAAAAGATCTCTTCAATGAGATCTTGCAGGTTAGAGTCTCTTATTTATAGCATCGCATCTAGATTGTAGATAATTACAATGCCCAAGGAGCTCAAATCAAAGCTAGACTCCATTGGCTCAAGATAGGGCACAAAGCCTCCAAAGAATTCTTTCAAATTCTTCGAGCTAAAAAATCAAAGAAGCAAATTTAGGATATCTCTGATGCTGGTATGAGACTATTAGAGACACTACAAATTGTTCAAGCCTTTTTCCACCAATATCAATAGGTTTTCAAATCTCAAGTATCCTCCATAGAGTGTGACATAACCCTTAACCAGTGTCTCACAGTGGCACCTTGCAAACTCACTCCCACTCAGTGGATGGCTTGTGATAAGCTCCTCACTATGGATGATCTTCATGAGGTAGTGGCTCATATGGCGAATGATAAAGCTCTAGGAATTGATGGTTTCCCATGTGAATTCTATAAAACCCTATGGTATCTTGTGGGTGCTAACTTAGACCATGTTTATCAAGAGGTCTCTTGTACACATTCTCTAGGGAAGAATATAAATAAAGGAAACATTAAATTCATACTTAAATAAGGGGACCTCGAGTTGAACTGTAATTGGCAGTCGATCAGCCTCCTAAATGTTTCCTATAAAATAATTGTTAAAGTTCTGGCGCTCCAGTTACGTAATTTATTGCCACAGATCATTCACCTTGAGAAAATAGGATTCATCAGAAGTAGATATATATTAGACAATATTATTATGGTTTGGGAAGGAATGGATTGGGCCAGGAGATCTAAGAAAAAAGTTATGTTCATAAAAATTGACTTTGAAAAAGCTTATGATCGTAATGAGTGGCCTTTCATCTTGGCCATGCTTAAAGCCTTGGGATTTGGGCCAAAGTTCATTCAAACCATCCAGATGTTTTTTTTAGGTGCCTCAATCATTCTCTCTATTAATGGAGTCAACTCTAAACAATTTGGTTCATTTCTCTCTATTTTTCAAGGATGCCCATTGGCACCTGCCCTATATGTGTTTACAGCTAAGGGTTTTGGATATATTATGAGCAATGCCCAAGTTAGGGGCCTTGTTAAAGGAATCTATCTCCCTCTAGGTAAATAAGACCCTCATGAAGATATTTAATTACTGAATGGCCACCTTGTTAATAATTCTTTCCTTACTATTATTGAAGAAGAGGATAATGTGGACAATGCCTTGCAGTGTCTCAACACCTTCTGCCTTGCCTCTGGCTCAAGCATCCAATGGCAAAAATCTCATTGCTACACATAGTCATACCTCCCCCCACTGACATGGGCTACCAAGCATGCGTAGGCCTGGATCCAACATAATGAAATCTTTAAGTTTCTTGGCATTTCTTTTGTTTTTGATGCCTCTCTACCCATGTTGTGGCAATATGTTGTTGATAGAGTAGCAAATAAATTGGAATATTGGGTGACTAAGCCCTTATCATTAGGAAAAAAAATTCAAATATGATCAAAAGTGCTTATGACCACCGATGTTTACTACTCTTAATGTTGGGTGCCTTCCAAGAATTTTTATTAGAAACTTGAAAAACTTCTCAAGGACTTTCTATGGGCCAATTCTTCACATGGCCAGGGCTTTTACAGGGTTGCTTGGGAATATTGATACCTCATGTGGGATGTTCGAGGTATGGGGGTCATCAATGAAGCTCATCAAGGAGTTGCCTTATGTGCCAAATGGATTGTGCAGGCCATTGATGGCAAATAATCTTGGAAGGTGTTGTTTTGACACTACATATCTTAAAGCCTTCCTAGAGGCAAAAAAACCCTGGAAAAGGCTTGGCTTATCCAATTTGCTCATCAACAAAACCCCTGTTTAAATTACAAGGTCCTTTATGGCTAAAAGTATCTGAAAAGCATGGGAAAGATCAAACCATGGATTCTCTATAATGGCTCAGGGTTTTAAGATGGGTTATCTATTAACTCACACTCACTATAGTGGTCACTTATTATCAATTTTAATGAAGTCACTCTAGTCGAGGTTCTTTGGATTAATTCTCTCAAGTTATTATGTAGAGGCATTCATATTGTCCAAGACATCTTTTATAAGCAGTCTCACTCTTGGCTATCCTAAGAGGAGGTGAAAACCAAATTGCGGTTAGTTAATGCTAATAGAGAATCTTACGAAGAAATCCTTAAAGTTGTTCCACCTTTGATGCTTCACAAAATCTTTGTTAATTTTTCTCCTCCTTGGTAGAAGGACTGGAAGTGGTATGTTGAAACTCCATTTCATAATTACACCCCCAGCTTGCCTATGGGCGGCTTACTTCCCACATGCCTATGGTGGACAAGCTTAACTCTCACTAGGATCTGCATTCTTCAGTTCGCACCTAGTGCTTCCATTTTCATATTGTCTAGAAGGCTTGTTTTGAGCCTAAGTTAGCTCTCTTTGCTTGGTGTGTTCTATATTAGGGCCTACCTATAGGCAAATGACTTGTGCATTTAGGAATTTCCCTTCTCAAAATGTCCTTTCTATGGCCATCTGTAAATGCTCCCTCATATTTTTTGGCTATGCTCCAAATCTCAAAGGGTCTAAACATGGATTCATGATCTCTTCAAGCCTTTATAGTCTAAGTTTTTTTATGGCAACATATCCTTCTTGGAAATAAACCTGCCTTGCCTTTTAAATACACCCAAGTCTGGCATACTTTCATAGTGGAGATTCTATTTTGGTTATGGAAAGAAATAAATAATGCAATGTTTAGAAATGTTTCTTCATATTGTAATTTTTCCACTCTCAGCAAATCCTCTATTATTTCCAATATGCTTTTGCAGATTCAAGTGTAGGCAAATAAAGTTGTCATAAAGCATGGCCATCTTCAGGACCTTCTCACTCATTAGGGAGATGATCCTTGTGCTATGGCACATATTCCTCCTTCTTCACCCAAGGATAACAAAAATGATAAAAGAATTGCTAGTTCACCTTGAGGTGGGCACCAACACATCCGATCTTGGCACCACTCTCATAGTGGCAATTTGTATCAACACATGTTCCCTCCTAGACAGTAGCAAGGGAGGAAACCATTGCCTCCTTCCCCTGCTGGGTAGGATGGTTGGGGTGTTCCTTCTCCTCCTCTATATTCATATGTTTGGGGGGGTGCCACCTAGAGGCTAGACAGACATGATGGAAAAGTTCCCCAGATTGTCTTTGCCCATTTCTCTTACTCGACCACAAGAAAATGATAAAGACACTACTCAAGCTTCTAGTTGGGAGCCAATTCTAGATGGCAATGACTTGCCTAGCTCGAGTTGGATTCTAGATGATATGGATCCTCTACCTTTTGGCCTTACTCTAATAGCTTAATGTTCTCTTTTATGATGTTATGATGACTCATTTCTAGGTAGGGCCTAGTGTTGTTTTTTGTTTTTGTTGTTTCTTATTCCTAGGCTTGGCCTAGTTTGACTTTGAGGCATGCTTCCATACCACCTTTTTTTTTGTGAATTATTTGTATATTATATATTTTTTTAATATATAGATATATTTCATCAAAAAATAATCCAATACTTGAAAGAGATTCACCCAAAAAACATGCGAATTGGTATGGGACTATAATCTTAGGTTCTCTAATGTGATGAACTGAGTATACTTTTTGTTTTAGGATATAAATAACGCCACATGGTTTTTATAAGGCATGAAAACTCAGATTAATATTACCATTGATCAAACTAATTTCACTAATAAGGCAGATGCTTAAGCAGCTATGATTTAAATAGAGTAAATAGAGGACTATGGGGATAGTCTACAAACTACTACGACAATTAATGCAAACATAGACATTATTATGCAGAATATGAGTGAGTTGCATGAAATTAGTAATCCAAAACTAAGCCTCTAGTGTATGGAGCAGGGAAAAGAGGAGCACCACAGGATTTACTGCCCAAGAATCAAACAAAATTCTATGAAATTTGTCGTGTAGTAGTGCATGCGATTGTGAAATGTCATCTCGTATAACATCACATGCAACCACCTCAGAATTGTAATATAATTTATATAAGTCACATAATCATGATGATAAAAATTGTCAATCACTCTAAGAATTAAAGGAAGACATCACCAAGAATGTCTTCATAGTAGCGGTGTAGCAAATTCCATATATAAAACCAAGGGTTCCAAGCCTAGATGTAGATATGATAACTAAAACTCAAGTTACTTGTGGATGGGTGCCAACCTCACCTCAATATTGGCCTCATGAATTATCATGTTGGACACTGTAGTCTCCATAGTACCAGACAAGATGGACTTCTCCATCCCCTCAGTATCAAAAATCATGGAATAATGTTTCACCCAAATAAAAATAAATTATATGGGACCCATCTTCTACCTAAAGACCATATGGGGGATATGATGGACAATATAAACAAGGGTGGGGTTCCCTACAACCATGAGTAAGATATGATGGTTAGCAGTAGAAACATTCGGGTCTTCAATAGAGAGGGAAGATAGAGGTTGATACCAAGGAGGTAATCATAGACCAGATGAGAGATAAGGTTGTCAATTGATTATATGTTATCTGTGTGGAGAATCTAATCACTTCACATAAAATTATCCAACCAATCTGCAAAGATAATTTAAATGTGATTATTGTAGAGTTATAGGGCAACATAACACAGAAGATTTCTCGGTGTTAGAAAAGAAAATAAAAGAAAAATAATGCAAAATGTAAATATGGTGAATTCACACCCAAAGGATCTTGCCTTCATGCAAGTCATCACCCAGCATCACCACATAGAGTAAGGATTACCACTTTTAGAGATGTTTCAAGATCATAAAATTAGAAAGGTGCAATAGGACAAATATATGGATCCTACAAGGGAAAAGGTTTTGATGTATCAGGAAGTGTAGGTATTGTAGAATGTACAACATTAGATTGCGTCTAAAGGCGATGTTGCGGTCATCAACGCACAGATGTATGGTCAAAATGTGTGTATTATGAGGCAAGATGGAGTAGTTACTAATTTAAAAAATATAATTAAATTGGTAATTAATAGATGTAATGAACATATATAGTATAATATCACAAACATTTTTCATAATTTAATAGACTACACACAAAGAGATTAATAGTGTGTTGATAGTGTGGTATGGTATGTAAAGATGAAGAAGCCATGGGATATTGATTATTGAATGGATACCAAATTGTTAGGGTATGAGGTTCTAAATTTTGTATTCAACTTTGGAAGTATGGTAAATATGATCCTTTGATCGACATGGGATTACATTAGATGACATGTTCTAGGTTGCAGTCCAGTTCATTGATTTTCACAGACTATAGAAAGGTAGAACCTATTGGGGAATTAGAGGATGTCAAAATTAAAAAATTTGATTTAATTATGTGAGGTGACTTTGTAGTCATAGATATAAATACTAATGAAACACACTACCCTACATTGATCAGCAAAAAGTGGGCATACGAGGGTCAGATGGCCATCAACATAGTGTGTAATCAATTGGAGTCACACCAAGGGGACAATATTATCATCATACATCTAAATAAAGTTGAGATCAAGCCCTATATTATTACTAAAGATATTGATTCACCTTATGTATATGGGGACTAGTTTAAGGTTAACACAGATCCCAAGCATAACGTACTACGAACTTGAGAGTAAAAATTTCTCCATCCAGAGATAGAACTACTTTGATAATTACATCAACTTGGGCATCCTTCATATAGACTTGTGATAACAAATGAATAGGTTCCACATTTCCATAAAGGGGAGTGCAAGTCACCATCTATGCAATCACCAATGAGGTCTGAAGTAAATTTGTTATATTAAGTGGGTGACATAAACATGGATTAAATTAAACCAAATCAAGAAGGTGTTCTACATTGGGAAGTTGTGTCTTCAGTAAGTGGTGATTTAGATACCCATATGCTAAATTAGGTGAGAAGAGACCATGAGGTGAGACCAATGTAAATGGTTTTCACTACAAAATGACAATTACCTCAATACTTTACAACTGAGGACTTTAGGCAATTTATTTCCATATTGAAACATGTTTCAAATATAGATCAATGATTTAGTTCATTGAATTATACACTAAATGGCATTGTTGAGCATAGTGGGTAGTTCACAGGTCAAATCGATTGCACTGGAAAAATGCTTGTGAATTAATACAAGTTCAATTTCAAATATCACCTATGATCACGAGTCAATGGCCAATTTTCCTAGAAGGATTAATGCCTTGAAATTCATATTAGTAGACATGTAGATGCATGGTCCTCGCAAGGTGTGGAACCTAGATATTGGGTACATGTATTTATCTATACCCTAACACCTATTCCAATGGCCTGATACATGCACCATGAATGTAGGCTTGAAACTAAGACTTGGCCACAAGTCCCATAAGATTTTATTCAAACATATGTTTTTGAGGATGAGAATTCCATGGTGTAGAAAGCTCTTTATAAGCTAAATATATTTTTATGTCATGGATGTGAAGAGGATCTAAGCATTACACAAGACTACTCTTCATAAGAATTAACTATAAACTTGAACACAACTCTCAAAAATTACAACGCCAGTAAATAAAAAGAGTAGTTTTGGTGAAACCTTGAAATAGGATCATGGACAATAGAGAATAGATAGACTCCAATGAGCATAATGAGGACTTGGATTTGAAGGGTTTCTTTGAACCTGAGTGAGAGGCAGAGGAACAAAAAACAAAAACTACAGAGCAAATTGAAGATGCATGGATGTGAAATTTACACATTCTAGAGAAATAAGGGTAGAGGACATTGTGAGACTCTATGTCAAGTGGGTCCAACAAGATATATTAAAAACTGTAAAATAATTTGGTAGGGAACATTATTACTGAGTTTGTACCAAATATTGTAACTTTGGATGACTATTGGACACAACAAGAGATATTAGAAAATCTTCATTGCTACAAGATTATTAATATGTGTTCCCAACAAAGATTTCATAAGTCAAAGGTGTGGACCCTTCATTTGGAGAGATACACATAGAACTCAAAGAGTGTACATGGCCTATCAAGAAGCATCACTACAGGGTAAATTCCAATATGAATCTTAAAGTTAAGACTGAAATTGATCAGATGTAGAAAGCAAGGATTATTTATCTGGTAGAAAAAGTAGATGAAGTAAGTCCAATATTAGTAACCCAAAATTCAAGGGAGATCCAAGTCTATGGGAACTACATGGCACGTAATGATGCCTATGTTAATAACCCATTCCCAATTCCCTTCATGGATAAATTTCTAGAGTCAGTCACAAGGCCTGAAGTTTATTCCTTCATAGATGGCTTTGGTGGATACCATCAAATACTAATTACAGTCGAAGATCAGGTTAAAACCACCTTTGCAACAGAATGAGGCTCCTTCACATATAAGGTAATGCAATTTGGTCTGAAGAATGTTGTTGTTTTCAATAGGGTTGTGGTCACATAATTCATATATTTCAAAGAAACTAGAAGTCTATATTAATGATTGGGTTGTATTTTCTTTATTTAAATAACACCTATACAAGTTACGACTCATGTTAGAACGATGTTGAGCTCTATGAGTCACTTTGTTTTTGAAAAAGTGTTTTTTATTTACATTGTTTGGTGTTCTCTTGGGTCATGTAGTATGCAGTGATGGTATATTGGTTGACGAAGACAAAATCACAGTCATTGTAGGTATGTCACCTCCTTCAAGCTCTATTTAAATGTGATCTTTCATGGGACATATAGTATATTATCGCAAGTTCATCAAATGGTATGCAGCTATATCCATTCCAATGGAGAGACTACTGCATAAAGATACAAAGTTTTAATGGACTACTAAGTGTCAAGCATCTTTTGTGGATTTGAAGTAGAGATTGGCAGCATCCCCAATACTGGTGTTTCTCAATTGGATTAAGCCATTTCATGTGCATGTAGATGCTTAGATAACCATAGTAGGAACTTTATTGGATCAACTAGGAGACATAGGTTTGGATCACCCCATTTACTTCACATGTAGGAAATTATTATCAGTAGAGAATAAATACACTACCATATAGCAAGAGGATATGGATATGGTTTTTGTGCTACAAAAATACAGGGATTACCTCTTCGTAACACTTTTTGAATTATTTACAGACCACCAACTTCTTTGATATTTAGTGAAAAATCCCATGCTAGGTGGAAGGATATCTAGGTGGCTAATGATATTCCAAGAATTCTAGTTTAACATTGATTTTAAACAAAGAAGAGAAAATGTGGGACCAACATCTTATCCGAATAAGGAACGGTGAGGAACCAAAAGAATTTCAAGATGAGTTGATGGATGCACAATTATTCAAAGTATTTATGATTCCAAGGAATATGGAAGACATAGTTATTTTCTTAGAATGAGGAGTTTTTCCTGTGCACTATGTTGAGAAAGATAAAAATCAATTGGTCATACAAGCCATACCATTTAGTATTATCAACAGGATTCTGTACAAGATGGGATGTTAGAGTAGCCTTGGAACATGAGAGGCCACAATTTTTGGAAGAATCACATCAGGTCATCGTGAGAGGACACTTGATAAGAGAATCAACTATGGGGAAGATATTAAAAAGTGTTTTATGGTGGCATACCATATTCAAAGATACGCATTAAGTCACAACACACTGAGACATGTGTCAATGAATAGGAAGGTCGAATCAAAGGGATGAAATACATCTAAACCCAATGTTATCAATACAACCATTTGAACAATGGGGAATTGACTTTGTAAGACATATTAATCCACCAAGTAAACATAGGCATGCCAGATATATAATTAATATGATGCATTCCTTCACAAAATGGGTATAAGTTTCTATGACACCAAGTTGCAACATTAGAGATGCAGACAAATTTTTGTATGAGAATATCATAACCAGGTTCAAATGCCCTATGAAGTTGGTTAATGATAGAGGAATGCACTTATTCAATAATATTATCAAGACTCTAACTGAAGATTTCATGACATCATTCCACAAGTGCATATCATATCATCCTCAAGCAAATGGGAGGCAAAAGCATCCAAAAAATTCCATGAGAATATGATTACAAAAATATGCAATGTGTAGGGAGACGATTGGCAGAATTAAATTCCTACAATTCTATGGGCATACACAACTAATTATAAATGTGTCAAAGTTTAATACTTTCTAGCTGGTATACAAAATAGAAGCAGTTATGCCTATGGAATATATAGTTCCTAGTTTATGAAACACATTGATAATGTGACTAGGAGATTAGGATTCACTTCAAGCAAGGTTGCTAAATCTAACTCGCATGGAGGAAACTAGGCAAAGAGAGAGTTGGACATAGGAAATAAATAAGCAAAGTCAAAAATCTTGGCATGATCGCAAAATGCAATCTAAAGAGTTTTATTTAGAGAATATGATATTATTGTATGATATAAAAATTTGTGCACAACTAGGTAATTTGCACATTCGGTGGAAAGGATCATCTGCCATCCATGAAGTATCATAACAAGGAATACTAACACTAAGGGACCTTCAAGGAACTGGGTGTGCACATGGATGTAGGCTTAAGCCTTACTGTTAATGATCTCTATCAATCTCATGCTGAAAGTAGATGAGTGTAGAGTATCACCTAGTAGTTAGGTGTTTTGTTTTATTTTATATTTTTCTTGTATTTTTCGAGGTTTATAGTGTATCTTGGTTTACTTAAATCTCTATATCACAAGAAATTAGAATATACTCTAAAAATTCAACATCACAGAGTATGAAAGGAAAGTAATAGAGCAATGAAAGAGCAATAGAAAGAGTATTTAACATGAGGTTAATCAATTAAGTCCCTGAATGAAGCATTGACAAACAGGGTATGAAGGAAATGAAATAAACAAGTCACTCACAAAGTGGTTAATGATAAATCACTTCAAAGAATACATCTTTTCCAAAGCAAATCAGTGTGTCAGACTTAGGTTGTGTATAATAAAATAAAGTTTATAAGAAAAAATGTGGCATGTCACACAAAAGAATGTCATAAGCCAAAACAATGAACCTATCAAGAAAAATGGAAACATCACATCATAGCAATTGATGGCATTTAAATCAAAAAGGATAAAGGCATGAAGATATCTTGGAAAATTCATTACGAAGTGGAAAATAGGTACAATTAGGAAAATATATATAAGGAAGGGCATATATAGCAAAAACACCATTGTAATCCTTTGACAACAAGAACCCTTTACGATTTGAGATTGATTCATTCACATACTTGCAGATTTGTCAACAACACAAATATGAGCTATATTCATGTATCAAGTATATATAGAGTATAAATAATGGATCGATCACAACTTTTGATACCATTAACAAACTTTCAAAAGGAAGAAATAGGGGTAGGCCTTGAATTGTATAATATAATATACCATGACCCATAACCCTTTGCTTTTATTGATGTGATGAAAACCAACCTATTTTCCACATATCAAGCTATAAGTGTACATCCATGAGCCTTAACAATCCATCATCATCTATGAGGGTCTGATATAGAGTGACTCATCAATATTCCTACCTTTAGGCCACTAGACTAAGTAATGATGACTCTTCTAAGTCAGTATAACGAAGGGGGAATCCATGTGTCAAAGGATGTGACTATATTCATCGATGCAATGACCATGGCATAGGCAATAGGATTACTAGCAAGGGGTAAATTCCTTATGCAATATAAAACCAAGATCCCTGACCTTCACTCAGATAGAAGGGAGAAGTATTATAGGGCATCTATAGGGATCCCTATTGATTTGGTTGATGATGTTGTAGTGTGAGAGCTTTCAAAGTGAATCACCAAATGATTCTGCTACACTACAAAGAATCTGAGGTAGGTGACAAAAAAGGACATTGACATTGCATATTGAATGGTCTAGTTGCATGAGGATTTAAACTGGCATGAGTTCTTATTGACTAATATAATAACCAACATTAAGAAGGTCCTCATTGGAGACTTTCCAATAACAATTTATAGTATTTTTATTAAGTTTCACACAATGGAAGTCCCCTGATGGCTTTCTCAAACCAAATGTCAACTTTTGTCTTGTGTCCACCTTTACCAACATTTCATGGACCAAGATAGGGCAATACTATGAGCAGTTGCGTTGATTTAATGTGTGGTGGGTGGAGATTATGGACCTCATTAATTCACACCCTCAGGTGCCTATGGATGTCATGCAATGTTTAGGGCAACATTCAATGATGGAAAAACTCCATGATGAGATTCAAATTTGAATCCATGAACTTCACAAGGAGCCAATCATATTTTTTCACTTTTTCATATCCATGTTGGATGCATAGGCAAAAGTGTTACAACAAAAATCCATGATAGCCATAATTGTACCACCACTATGATCCATGCCTTTGGGAACACAACAAACCTTATCAGAATAGCTAGAGACAACCAAAATAAGAAGAGTAGGCACTACTAGATACATATGTGGACCATTCACAAACTTCTATAAGGAAAATGAATGCACCAACACAAAGGACAATACCACCTCTAACACCAAATAAAAAGACTCATAACACCAACCCCTAGATTAGTGACAATAATGTTTTGAATATTATTATAGAGTATGATTTCACACAACTTAGAGTCACTGAAGAGGAAGTGTATATGTCTATGTTAGAAGACATGGGCACTTAAGTTTATGAGGATGAAGATTAAAAAATCTTCTGAAAATTAGTGTGCACATGCCAAGTGCACAATAATGTTCCAAAAGGCATAGTGGTCAGCAATCCCACACTACTTGCATCAATCACGATCAATATTATCGCAAAGGATGAAGCGATAAAACACAAAACATCAACCATATTTCAAGGAGCATTGGGAGCAAGATCCTTAGCACCGTAGATAGCCCCAATAACAACTAGGGGAAGAGCAAGGTGAAACACAAAAATAAAGTCTTCAACAATTGTTAATGCCCAAGGTAAGGACACACACAACACCAAGGATCTCTCTTTTCATAGTATAATGCATGATATCCTTTATCACACTGTGAATGGTGGAGGTGATCAAGTCCAAAGAAGATCAAGCACCAAAACAACCTATTGTGATGATCCACTCACATAAGTGTTTGAAGCTGGTCCTGGTTCCACATGCCCGTTCCAAGGTGCCAATTAGCAAACATGTAGTGGTGACATCTTCTCCATCTCATTCCCCTCAACATTCACCCATCCATATTCCCATTCCCTGACTCATTCATAGTAGCAAGACATCGCAACATGAGGAAGTTGCATAAGACAAAATAGATTAAGAGAAGGCCCAAAAATAAATAGATAAAAAAGAAAGGAAAGAAAAAATAAAATAAATAGGAAGTCGAATGCAAGGATAAAAAATAACAATAATAATAGAAAAATATCAAGAGGTAAAGGAGAATCTGAAGGAAGAAGAAGTTGCAACATAGAAGAAAAAGGAGGAAAAAGAAGTTGCACATAAGAAGAAGTAGGAAGAAGAAGTGTAGAAGAAGAAACAACATCAACAAGAAGGTAGGAGAAATAATAAGGAACAAAAAGAGAAGGAAGTGCAAGATGAATAAAATAATGAGGTTGAGGCTGACGCAACAACCAAAGAAAAGGAGGAGAAAAATAAATAATCCCTATAAAAGTAAGAAGAAAAGAACCAAAAAAATTCTGAGGAGCAAGATACCAAAGATGTTGAAAAACAAGAAGAAGAAGCAAAGGTGTAAGAAAAAGTAGTTGTTAAGGTAAAAGAGGAACTATAGATAAATAAGAAAGTTTAATTCATAATTGATACTTAAAAGGCCAAGCAGTCAGGGTAACCTACAAAGCCAATAGAAGAGATCAAAAAACAATCGATTCCTGATGCACCAAAGCCTTCCTACACATCATAAGGCTAAGGATGGGCACTGCTAGGTGCACAAGAAGAGGCATCACAATAAAAATTTAAAACAACCAAAAAATGGTTATGGGATGTGAAAACCCCACCCCTATAAGGAATAAACTTCACACTCTCAATCATGCAAATCCAACACCAATCATCCCCAGCCATAATTGTTGACTTTTCTCACTTTCACCACAACAAGTCAAGATGCATCACTTGATGTTACCCAGCTAACATTGGCAAATTAGAATGATGGAGTTGTTTTATTTCAAGAGTCTATATTGTATAAGGCCATTGATATGGATCAATAAAACCTCCAGCTAAAGGAGGAAAATGCATATTTACATGTTCGATTGACCAAAGCTAGAAATGTCATAGATAACATTTCTCTAAAACTAGTGGTACAAGTTCTAATAAACTAGGTGATCTCTGAGGAGAATTAACTCACTTCTTTACTCACTCAACTTACCAAGGATTCAATGGCTACGTATAGACTTTAGAAACTTTGAGCATAAGGTCAACCCCTAAAAGCTGAAACAAAATTCATTTTTGAGTTCCTCAAAGAATATGATTAGGTGTTGGACATTGTTGCACAATAAACCACCCAAATTTCTTGAAGTATGTTAGACTAAAACCAATAGCTAGAGGATACACTTGGTGAGGTAAATCCATATTTTTCCAAGGCAGACAAGGACAAGATCTTCATGGAAGATCATATGGCCATGTCTAAGCACATGGACAGTATGCTCAAGGAATCCCTTAATTCAAGAGATAATGTCATGAGAAAAATGATTGCATGGTAGAATAAGATTCTTCATGGCACATTCACTATCATCCAAACCCAATAGGTTGCAGATAGGTTGGAGTAAACTTTGCAAGACATTCAATAGAGGCTCTCATAGAACAGGGTTATCATTGGGATCACAAAGGATGAAGACATTCATACAATCATGAAAATTCAAGACCTATTGTGCACACTAATCAGTATGGTTTGGGAAGCATTATTTTACTAGAAGCAATTTAAGAAAGATATTTTACCAACCTAGCTTGCACAATAATTGAAAAATAAGAAGGTGACCAAAGCAGCACTACAAATAATCCAACCACAACAAACACCTCCAACACCTGACTCTATGGTTGTATCATCTTCATCCACGATCCCACTTTCACCATCATTAGTAGCAACAACACCCTCTAACTCAACCCTAGTCTCAAAACCTTCTTTGTAGCCTCCTCTAGTTCCAACCATACACCCCATGCCTTTTCCATCTCTATAGGTACTGTGTAGTTCTTAGTTTTTAAATTTTAAAGAATGTGGAAGTAGCAAAGGTCATAAGCATTAGGTGTGGGTTTAGGGTGGTTGAAAACCCATAGAGGGTAGCCTCTTTGTTATGCCAATCTATTGAAAACCTATAAGGGTAGTAGATTGGTACATTTATTAGTTGAAAACCTAAAACGATGGCTTAATATTATGCAAGAGACGAAAACTGGTAAATAACACCTTAAGCAAGTACCACAAGTAGTGTTTTTTTACCAACCCTATATCACATGTAATTTCAATAGCTCCAACACTAAGCACACTTCCTACGACTTTATTTTGTGATGAGATAGTTGTTTAAGTCTAGGAAAGTGTTGGTAGGAGATCTATGATTGTAAAATTAGAAAGTATAGATGAATGACAAGTGTGTGATGTATAATGTTTGTATAATATATATCATTTTGTGTGTATTTAGCTTATGTATGTATATCAAAAGATTGTATAATATGAAAAGACTCCATTATTGGAATAAATGAAAGATAAGAATGTGAAGCAACAAAGCATTGTAAGTTCTATAAATATTGATAATATGTAAATGGAAAAGGGGCTTTGAATGATTTGAGATTAATATAGATATTGATTCAGGGTTCTTCTATTGTCTTTTATAATTGTTCGATAAGCATTTTTATTTTTTGTGTTCGAATATATTTAATCATATAATAATAATGAATCTTACATACACTTAAGTCTATGTTTCTATGGATAATGTTTACTAAACCTAAACATAATGAATACTCAACTTGTTCTATAATTTTGTTTGAGTTCTAAACTTGTGTTCTAATTTGTACAGTAATAGACATTAGCATGTTCTTATGGGTTTTATAGTAACCTCTGCTAACATAATAACTAATAATGGAAGGTAAGAATTCAATAGAATTGTTGGAAGAAGAAGAAATCATAGAGACACTTGAGAACATTTATAAAAAAGAGGAAATTTACTAGAAACATAAATCCACAGTGAGATGGCTAATGGAGAGGAATCAGAATACCAACTTTTTCACCTCGCATGTAATATTAGAAGACAACAAAACCATATTAGGAAATTGGAAACTATGGAAGGTACTGGTGTAGAAAAACCTAATGAAATTAAATATTATATGGTGAGATACTAGGAAGATATTCTCAAGCATGATGACTTGGAAAATTCACCAACTGGAAACTCCATCAAATAACAAAAACTTGATGGATCATACTTTCATAGAAGAAGTCAAGAATGTTGTCTTTAACATTGCAGGAGACCAATCTTTGGGTCTTGATAGGTTCCCTACCCTTTTCTTCCAACACATTTGGGATCTTATTAGCAATCATATCGAGGAAGTGGCACAAGAATATAAAGAAATTAACTCTACTTTTCTTGTTCTTATTACTAAAAAATCTAAAATCAAAACACTAGAGTATTTTTGCCCAATATCCCTTTGTAATAATATCTATAAAATCATCTCCAAAATTATTGCTAACAAACTTCAAAAAATCCTCCATAAACTTATCGTAGAGGAACAGGGTGGCTTCGTGAAGGGAAGACACATTACTTATGTTATTATCATTTCTCATGACATCATTCATTCTATGAGTGATATCTAAAAGAAAAGGTATTGTGATCAAGCTAGACATTTCTAAGGCCTATGCTAAATCCAATTGGTCCTTTTTGGATGGGTGATACAAAGGTTTGGGTTTAGTAAATAATAGAGAAGATGGATTCAAGGTTTTTAGTCCTATTTCAAGTTCTTAGTGATGATAAATGGTTCCCCAGAAGTATTTTTCCATTCCCATATAGGTCTCAGAAAAGATGAACCCCTTTCTCCTTATCTCTCCATCCTCATGGTGAAGGCTCTAGGAAAACATATTAAATCTCTAAAATACAAAAACAAAATTAAAGGCATTCAATCTAATATTGATGGAACATCTCAATCTCACTTGCAATTTGTGGATGATACTATGCTCTTTGCTCTTTCAACTTGTCAAGAAGTTATGGAAATAAGGGACACATTGTGTAGTTATGAAAATGCCTCGAGGCAGTCAATCGATAGAATTAAATCTAATATATGCTTTATCAATGTCAATCCCAAGCTTCATATTTATGTAGCATAATTATAAGCTTCGAGAAGGCTACTCTCCCAAACAATTATCTGAGTTTCCCCCTTTTAGAGGCATTAGAAAAAATAAAGTTTGGAAAAATATCATTGATAAGATGCAAAGAAAGTTGAGTAATTATAACGTAGACATTTTACATACTCAGGGTGGATCATCCTTATAAAGATGATTCTGTAAGCTACCGCTACATATATGTTTTCCCTCATAATGACCTCTTCACAAACCACTACCAAGATGAATATAATCATTCAAGGAATATAGGACAAAGCTAAATTACCTCTCTTCGCATGGGAAAAAAATTTCAAACCAATCACACAAGGGGAAGTGGGAATAAAAAAAACCTTTAAAATGTTGATTTGGATCTTGTCGATAAATTAGTGTTGATAATTAGTTCTAACACCTCATAAAAATGAAGTAAATTTCTCAAAGATAAATACCTTGATGAGGGGAGCCCATAGAGAATCTTCACTATGAAGGAACTACCATTGGATATGCAATTTGGAATAATATAAGGGAAACTAGAGAGATCCTTATGAAAGGCATATTCTAACAAATACATAAAAATGAATCTATAGATTTTTGGGAAGATAGATGGATCATTCATCAACACTTGAGATTTAATCGTAATCTGGACAACATCAGAATGAAAAGCATAAGATAATGGGGGCATAAAGATAAAGACTATTCGATTAAAAATGCGAAGAATGGCCACATTACATTCAGTTGGAAAACTTTTCAAAATGAAGACAAAACACAAGTGGAACCCCAAAATAAGTTAAATAACCTCCTCCAATGATTCTGGATCCCTTGGAGCTCTAAAATATATTCTTTGAGTTGGAACCGTAGTGGCACCGGGATCTATTTGGTAAAAGAAGGATATAATGCTCAGATTGAACCCCATAACATTGCATCTGAATGTTCCTTCTAGGGTAAAATATGGAGTTCAAAAGCATAGCCAAAATCCAAAGCTTTCTTTTGTTATCTATGCATGGAAAGATTTTAACTTAGAAAAAACTAATGAAGAAAGGTTATCAAGAACCCTAAAGATATGTCATGTGCTACAAAAGTGAAGAAGATGTGGATCACCTCTTCTAATGCAATTATGCCTCCTCGCTATAGAATAAATTATTTAACATGTACAATTTGAGGAGGACCTTGTACTACACTCTTTGTGATTATTTTTTAGCACGGTAGTGTAATGAAAGGTTAAACATCTTAAAGAATATATGGGAAATGGGGTCAAGCTTAATAATTTGGAATCAAAATGAATACTAAAATATTTGAAGACAAAATAAGGCACAAACACCAGAATAAGTTTGGAAAGAGATTGAAGTCAGCATTGACAATATTGTTTTTTCTTCTAAGAAGATTTAAAATAAAGAGGGTAACCTAGATGAACTTAAAATCCTTCAAAATTAGGCATTGGTTAGAAAACATTACAACACTTTGAATCCAAGTAATAATTTTTAAAAAATAACAAGAAATAGCATCATATGGACTCCTTTGGAACAAGGCTGGCACAAGCTCAACTTTGATAGGGTGGTGAAACATAATCTCAATAAATCAAGAACTAGAGAAATAATCAGGAAAAATAATGGTTAAGTAGTTTTAACTCCGCCTACATCGTAATTATAATCAATAATGTCGAAGAAGTAGAGGGTCTCATTCTAGGGCGTAATCTTGCCTTGGAAAATGAAATTAAGAATATCATCATTGAAGGGGAATCACTTATGATTATTAAATCCATGGATAA
Organism: Torreya grandis; assembly: GCA_037957365.1. Lineage (NCBI taxonomy): Eukaryota > Viridiplantae > Streptophyta > Pinopsida > Cupressales > Taxaceae > Torreya > Torreya grandis. The sequence continues at coordinate 193,635 of JARHVA010004131.1, forward strand.
TATAAAAATCAGAATTGGAGAATCTAATAGATGATTGACGAAGGTAGAAGGTTACAAAATTTGTTTGAATAACTGAAAATCAATCACATGTATAGACAAGGCAACCATGTTATCGATTGGTTTTTTAATTACTATCTCAAATCTCACTCTAGGAACAACAAAGGCAAGATGCTAGACATCATCTCTAACAAAGAGTGGAAGGTTTGAAATAAATCATTAATGAGGAATGTATAGTTTCTTAAGTAGTCATCTCAGGACAGGTACTAACAAGTAATGTTGGAAATATTGTCATTGATGTCAAAGGTCTAACATTATTGGTGATAAAGGCCCCATTGCATTTAATGGTGTTTTTAATATTCATATCTTAGCTAATGTGTGTTAATATTTATTTAATATTAATGAATATATTTGTTGGTTGCATATAAGTCAAAAGAGGGCCCATGGAGAAGTCAAAGAGTCATAGGGTAAAAGACAAAAGAGGAATGGAACGCATTTTCTCATGAAAAGTCATCTTGAAGAATTCCAAGAGTCACCATGTGAAGACAAAGAGGGTATGGCGCATTTTTCCATGAAGGGACACTTTGAGAAATATGAAAAGTCACCAAGATAAAGACAAAAGAGGAAAGGATGCAATTGCTTATAAAGGGTCACCATATGACTTTTCAAATACAAAGATACAAAGGGTCATGCAAGTTTGGCACCATTTTCTATAAGGATTGAAGGGTCACAAAGGGTGAATGCCAAAGGTCATTTGGAAAGATACAAATAAAGGTTTGAGAAGCCATTTGTAATATGCAAGAGAGTGCATGGTTTGTATTTGTTTTTGAAGAGATAAAAGAAGGAGATATTGTAGAGTTATATCATTTGTTGAGTAAGCAACATTGAGAGAGTTGTGTTTTATACATAAAAGGGGTTGGAGCTCCTGGGTTGGTGCTCACAAATCTTTGCAAGGGGTTGGTGCTCCTATGGGTTGGTGCTCACAAATAGTTGTTGTGTTGGTGCTCGACAAAGGAGTTGATGCTTGCGAACTTTGTATTTTGAGTTGGTGCTCATTCATATAGTTGAGATTTTTTTTCATGGTTTTTCCCACTTTGGGTTTCCACGTAAAACTCTGGTGTCTCTCTCTCTCTTGTGTGGTGCATATTATTGTTTCAATTTTATTGCATACTTTGAATGTGTGATTAAGTTGTTAAAGAAAAGAAATTAGATTAAGTAAAAGATATATAATATACTGATTCACCCCCCCCCTCTCAGTATATTTCATGCTTAACAGGTAAGGTTGGACAATCTACGAAGGATGAGTTCTGCTACAAAAACTTTTTGTATACCTCGTTCTCTGCCCTATCAATCTTTGTGATTATTTAGGCACATTCATCATCGTTATATTATCAAGTTGGATACTATAGAAAATTGGGTTCTTTCTTAGTTTGGCATCTAATTAAGAGGAAAAGTTTAAATCTAAAGGCACATTGAGACAAGATGTATCTGATTTCACAAAAATGTGTGCTTCTATAGTTGGTTGCATCCTCATATATTCCCATATAAATGTCTCTTTTGTATTGCCATACTAAGCATTATCCTCACCTTCTTATCAAAATTTCCCTTTTATTTACTATTACCTGGAGATGGGTTTCATTCAATTATTCATACTCTTACTCTTTATGACCATCAACGACCTATAAAAATTAAAGCTTATCATTGAGGAGCTTGCTAATGGGATGTATCAGGCCTAGTCTAAAAGGAATGGTGTTCGGATGAATCAAATACATTTGGTAGACCATTACCTATTTAGTCAACGTGTTAGAGGTAAGGATGATATCTCCCCACACACAGCTAACCAGGACATTATGAAGAGAGATAATACCAAGGGACAAAGGAGTATAGCTGATAATCAGGATAACAAGCTGAGGAATAAGATAGAAATCAACATGGAAATGTGAAAGACTGCCTCTCACTCAAAAAATGAAAGTGGGAAAATTAATATTGGTAGGCTCTTCTATGAAACCATTCATGAAGGAAGAGGGTTGATTAGATGTGAGGCTCATGTCATAAAGTACATTGATAAAGGTAAGTTAAAGATGGATATAAATATTAAGGACAAGATGAAATATACTAGCAAAAGAAAAGAAAGCATGAAGAATAGAGGCCCTATCAATAAGCAATATTATTAAAAATGAAGAACCATCTTATAATTGTGAATGGGAGAATGGATATACATCACATCTAAGGGAGAACCAGAACACTCATGGGAGTAAGCTTCTGGATAACCTCTAAGATATGGCTAAAGTCATCTATTTCATCAAGAAAGTTTCGATAAACATAAAAATTCTTCTTATTAAAAAAAGCAATCAGTATTTAGACTTCTAAAAAGATATTAATACTTTTGTCAAAATAATCTATGACATTTTGATGATGAATTATAATATGATCAAGGTGGATAATGATAGCATGATCCACATTAAAAACATCCCTAAAAATAATGGCAAAGAAGCAAGGTTGCATACTCAACTATTGACCATGATCTGCATAAACATAGACGAGATCAACAGGATCCATAATATAATGAACAGGATACTTGATAAAACTATGACTATGAGGAAACATTTTCATCACTAGCACTTTGTTCATAACAACAATACACCTATATTGAATCATTCGGGGGTAGTAATGGAAGAAGAAGAAGACTAGATCGGTCTTGTGTCTATTGTCTTGTATAACTCGAACTTTTGGTGATATGGGTGTAATATTGTAAGTTGGTCTTTTATTTTGACTAAGTTATGTTTCATCTTGTTTTCTGGTCGATGCATTGAATGTTATTGTATCAACACCTTTTTATCAATGAATTTTTTTTTTATCCAAAAAAAATTGTCATAAAAAATATTTATAATAAAATAAATATTTTTTAAGATTTTAATCTATAAATTGTGTAAATATAACTTTGTAAGTGGTGAGTTTCATTTGTATAACTTATTTTTTAAAACTATATATAATATATATATATATATATATATATATATATATATATCATTACAATATTTTACTTTAAAATAATATTATTATTTATGTATAATTAATAATAATAAAATTATTATAATACACATATAAAATATATTAGAAATCAAACTTTCTTTTAATTGACCAGGTCTCCAGTTTAATACCAAATACTTACATTATAAATTTAATTTGTTATCCCAATTTAATTTATAATAACCATCATTATATTTTTTAAATATTATTATTAAGTATTATTCATTTACAAAATGTCAAACATCAATGTTCCTCACATATCCATACACTAAAAAAATGGCAATTGTTTTATTAGCTTAATACTAAACACTTTGATGTGCATGAAGTTAGTTTGGAGGGGTGGGAGGGTAGACTATATATATAAATAAAATCATTCACTTTTCTCCACACTATATCTCATCATATTATTATTTTTTTAACTAATATTAATATTATAATTTACATTTATGTGTAATGATTATCCACAAAATTATTATAATAAACATATGTAACTTGCATTATAAATTTAAGAAAATGATGAAATAAAGTTTATAACTTTGTTACAAATAAAACATGTACAAGACTATTCACAAAAAAGGCCATAGAGGGCACACCACCAAAGTCAAACTAGGCAATGCTTAGGAAATAAAAGGTTGAAGGCCATAAAAGCAACGAACAAACTAATTTATGACTAGAAAAAGCTCTAGTACATTAAAAAAGATGGCAACTTAAGAAGCAACAACAAATAAACCAGTTGGGGGCAAGTCATTATCAGGAGGACCACCCCACCTAGAGCCTAGAAGATCTTTCTCGTCATCCACGGGGTCCCATCCAGCATCAGCATCCACTTGGTCAAGATTATATTTTTTTTTAATAGAATGCAATGGAGAAATGGCTAAATTAAGCCACATGAAACTTTTATCAAAAAGTTGTAAGGAGCCATCTTGGGAACTCCTAGATTGTAACCTCCCCTAGGGCTAGGCCATAAGAGGTAGGGAACCCCACTAGTGACTGTATCAAGGTGGCGTAGGTGGAGAGCCCTAGACAACACATCGATCAATAAGGGGGAACCCTAACCACCATGTTTCATCAGAGGGGGGAGTGACATTGTTTCAAGGCAACAAAGGCCTAGGAATAGTGGTGAGGTTGGCTACGATGAGAGCCACCCCTAAGCAAACCATCCCCACCGTGAGGTAGGGTGTCCCTAGGAGGGGAAGGTAGCACGTGATAAATGGTGTAAGGTGCATCACTCCAATAATGGAGGAGCCACTACAAGTGATCAAATTCCATAATCACTTTATTTTTTTGCACTTGATCTGCAAAAGAACATAAGAAACAATGGTTGCTTTGTCATAAGTAGCAAACAAAGAGTCAACAAAGTTATTAGAAAATATCATTGAATTACATTCTTTTTAAAGCCAAAATAAATTTTCCATTCTGAAAGCATTCCAAATTTGTGTGAATTGAAGAGGCAAACTCGGGTTACCCCCAAAGATAATATGGTACCATCTGAAGGGAATGGAGATAAGTGGTTGAAAAAATCTTGAATCCATAACCAGGCACACTGGGCCTTTGGGTAGTGCCAGAAAATGTGTAATATAGTTTCAAGGTGGCCATAAAAGGGACATTTAGGAAGATAAATCCCCAATTGGACCAACTTTATGCCAATAGATAAGCCTTGGTAAAACAAACACAAATTGAAGTGAGCAATTTTGGGCTTAGTACAAGCAAAACAAATAATGCAAAATCATTTCTCCCATAGAGAAGTGAGGAATGCATATCCCACATCTAGTTGAGTTTATCCACCATAGGCATATGTGGAGAGATCCATTCATATCCTTTTTTGGCAATATAATTTTGGAATGGAGTCTCTTTGTACTATTTCTAATCCTTCGACCAAGGGCAGGCAAAGGTGATGGAGATCTTCTAAAGGAACTCCATTGGCATAATTGCCATAATATCATTATAAGATTTTTTGTCAATCAGAGAAAGTTTATTCTTAGATTGGAAGGCATTCTAGGGCATACAAAATTGATTTTCTTTGCATAAAAGGTCTTGCACGGTGTGGATAACTCTATGATAGAATTTAAGTGCATGAATCCAAGGCACTTTTACCAAGGGAGCTGCCTACATGTTTATGATCAATGACCACTAAAGTGATTCTTGGTTGATGGATAGCCCATCCCTAAAATTTGAACCATTACATAACAGCCAAGGTTTGATTTTTTGCTAGTCTTTACAGATACTTTAAATAACAAAGGTTTCTACCACTTTGACTAGGTGGCTAGAGTAAGGAGACAGGGAAAACCAAGCCCTTTCCAAACTATGTGGTTGTAGGGGGAACCTTGAACAATTCAATTCCTAACAAGAAACTTCCAAGCTTCATTTCCCTCCACTACGTTAATAATCCACTTAGCGCACAAAGCAGAGGTTTGATGAGAGATATCCATGATGACCATACCACTAGCCTCCCTCAAGAGACAACAATAATCCCAGGAAACTCTATGGAAATGCTTATTGGAGGAGGCATTGGCCTAGATGAAGTCCCTCAATAACTTATCAAGTTTGTTGACAGCCTATTTGGTGGGCACCTAGCATGAGGATTAATACACATGGGTGGCAACAAGCACTTTAAAGCAGATTTGGAATTTGTCAGCCAAGGAAAGCGGCTTAATGATCTAATATAATATTTTTTTATCAACATGGTCGACCACATATTGCCAAAGCTGAGAGGGGGAGGCTTGAAAAGCAAAGGGGATCCCTAGAAATTTAAATATATCATCATGATGAATCCAGTGCCAATTTTACTGCACCATAGAGGCAGGTTGTGGAAGATAGGATTGCTTGTAGCACTAGGTTTTATACCATTGAATGGAAGAGCCAAAGGTGAGACAAAATAGCTCTATGTAGTGCATTTCATTGGCCACAACATCCTCATCCTCAATGACCATAAGAAGAGAGTCATCAATGAAGTGGCCATTGATAAGTTGTTGGGTTTCTTTTGAAGGAAGGGTTAAACCATGCACCAAGCCTTGCGATTGAGCATTAGCCAAGAGAGATCCAAAGCCTTTTCTTGTAAGAACATACAGGAATGGGGCTAAGGGACAACCTTGTATAATGGATCTGAATAGGTCGAAAGGCTCAGAATTGACTCCATTAATAGAGAGATATGTTAAAGCATCAGAAAAAAGTATGTGCACAAAATTAATGAGAGTGGAACCAAAACCCATAGCTTGTAACATGGCAAGGTTAAATGACCACTTAATCATGGTCATTAGTTGTTTTCAAGACTATTTTGATGAACAATGCCTTTTGGTGTGATTATCGATCCCATTCCATGCCTTCCCATACCACTATGACATTATCCAGAATATACCACCCTTAAATAAAGTTCATCTATTCAAGTTAGATGATCGATGGTAGTAGATGCCTAAGGCGAAGATCCAAAGCCTTGGTAATGATTTTTTAAGAGATGTTAAGCAAAACGATAAGATGCCAATTACAAATGAGTTTAAGGTCACTAGATTTTGGGAATTTGATATATCTTTTGTTGATGGTTGAGCCCAAAGTCTATGGGTGTAAGGCTTCAAGGTAGACCTAGTAAAGGTCAACCCCTATAATATCCCACATTTTGTATGGGAATCCATCACAACCTAAGGCCTTGTCATCGGCCATTTACATCATAGCTTCGAACAGATACTCTAGAGATAGGATCCTGTCACATGCAACCCATTTGGTGGAGGAAATTTTAGTGAGAACCACTGAGATGCATTGGGTTAGGGCCTATTGGCTTTCCACAGATGGCAGTTGGGCAGAAAAGACTTGTTGATAATGTTTTGCAAAAGCCTTGACCATCTTAGGTGTCTCCATCAATTGTTGCCCATTATCTTGAAGGGCTACCATTTTTTGGGTAGTGGATTTGGCCTTGAACATGTGGAAGAATTACTTGGAGACCCAATTGCCCACTTTGAGCCAATGCATATGAGATCGAAGTTAAGCACCATAGGCATTATATTGATCAATAATTTGGAGTCTGTGATGTAATTTGGCCACCCATGGCTACAAAGTTTCATCGAATGGGTGTTGCTCTAGCGAGGCCACCACCTGGCTTAATTTGGAAGAGGTGGAAAAGTAGGATTGCCATCGAATATTTACTAGTTTTCACCTATAAATGCACATATATGTAACCATCTGATTGATAGCATCCGCCCACCACTAGGTCCACCCTGGTTGCTAAGTAGGCCTAGGAAAAACATTCCAAACCCATTTGATATGTGCCAGAGTGGGCCCAAGATCTAGGAGGGTCATATTAAGAAATAATTATACATTATGAAATTTAGGCTTTTTTAATAGCCAAGCAATATGAAACTTGATCGAAGAGTGGTCAGATAAAGTAAAATCTACTAGGGCTTCCACTGGCATCAAGAAAGTGGTATTAAAGGAGAAGTATGGCTGAGAAGAAATCATGGCATGATCAAGCTGTTTAAGGACCCTATCAGACCCACCTCAAAGATTGGACATAGTATACTAAGCTTTTGAGTGGGGTGTTGCCCAAAATTAGGGACATGAAAGCCAAATTTATTTTGTATGTATAACCATGCCTCCCTTTCGCCAATGGCCCATCTCATAGGTTGATTACCAATTTTGTCAGTTGATTGTTCAACCATATTAAAATCCCCACAAATAACTCAATGGGCATCAGGAAGAGAATCATCAATCCATCACCATAAAGTTTTATGTTCATGAGCATCATTTGAGGAATAAACATTAATAATGCCAAACAAATGATTCTTGATATTGAATAGGGCCCATATGACATGGTGGGAAGGGTCCTTTCCAGACGTCACAAAATGAGGTTGTCATTTAAGCGCAATAAATTTCATAACGCCACCACAACCTACTTGGAAAGCACTAAACTATTAGGCAAGATAAATCTGGAAATAGTCATGAGAAGGAAACTTATCACCTTGACTTCTTGAAGGCAGAGAATGTCCAAATCTACAAACTTACTTCTGAAATCTTGAACCACATACTTGTGGACTGAGTCTATCAAACCCTAAACATTTCATGAGAAATAATTCATAGATTACAGATGTCGAGAGATATATCTTTTATATCTATCTCTTTTAAAGGGATTAATATATATTCTTCAATAAATGCTCTGAGTTATCCAAGAGAAATTCTGACTGCTAGGAAAATTCTATCCCATACTCTGAATGCTCAAAAACATCATGACAAATGGCTCTTCGAGATCAAATCAGAGAGTTTTGGGAGGGGTTGCACGATCACTTACTACCACTAGTCTAAGTGAAGTGTGATGGGAAATTTAGACCATCTATAGAGATGTCTAATGAAACTTGAGAACTATAAAAAACATTCACCGCCATGGGCATGCTTTGAAAATGAGGCTGAGATGATGTTATTTTCATAGCCACTGGTTCCTTGATGGGGATCATGTTACGAGGCACTTATTTGTTCAACAAAGCTAGGGGTTTAAGTGCCTAAGGAACATAACTAGAGGAAGGCTTGTTAATATTCCCATTACCTATCTAAGCAGGTCTCTTGTTGTGATTATTTTTCTTCCCCCTATAGTTTTCCATCCGTCTTCCTAGTTATTCTTAGGAGACACAACTGCCATCTTGGTATGGGCCCTATTGTGGTGGAGGTACAATGGCCAGTCTTTAACCTTTTGGCTATGGCTTGGTAACAGAAGCATGTGTTAGGCAAGTTGACCTACAAGAATCTTTGAGAGTGTCAGGAATTACCAATTTGCATTTTGACACATTCTTTGAGGTCCTTAGAAAGATCAACTTCCACACATACCCTCCTTTGTCGTTGGGCTGAGTCAAATCACTAGGATTAGTGAGTGGCAATCTGACCTATGGAGCCAGATATGTGGTCCAAGAATGGCTAGCAAGGTAGAGGTAAACCTAGGAACTCAACCCAGACTTTCAGAATAGCTTTCTCTGAGACAACAAAGGAGACTTTCAGAATAGCTTTCTCTGAGACAACAAAGTCTCTATTCCAAGGGGATAGTAATAGGAGGGAGTTTTGAACATACCAAGTGGATGACTTGTTTAATACGACACCTCCATGGGTAGGGTTAGCAAATTTTAACAAAAGAAACCTTTGGTCATGTTCTGGATGCTTTCAAGCTTAATTCCATGGGTCACCAAGGTAGATTAAACTTAGGATTTGATCATGCTTTTAGAAATATTACAACCAACAAAGTAGCCTATGAAGAAGAATTGTTCTAGTCCTTGACAAGCAGAATCAAAAGTAGGTTGAGAAATAACAACATCAGGAGGATAATCCTTACCTTGTGATAAACATTTAGGATTAATTTCCTCATATGCTTGTTCAATGAGGCCATTGTTGAGCATTCCTGTTTCAACCATCATGACTTCAATAGCCAAATGGGAAGGTGGGGATGCCATTAAATAAATTTCCCAAAGGGAAAAGCTATTAAATCTCAATTAATGTTATTATCTCGCATGGATGCGGTCTCGCAAGGAGGTCCAGTGGTGAAAGGATTGTGGCTCTCGACACAAGGCATAAACAAATCCTGTCAAACCCTATCAGAGTGAAACTATATTAATAATTTTCAATATTTTATCATGTTGAAAAGTTTAAATTATAATATTAATTATATTTATTATTATCGCGTGTTACGTATTTTTTAAAAATTAATCATTAATGTTCCTCACTTCTCCTTATGCTAAAAAGGTTTAAAATGATAATTAAGTAAAATTCATTGAAATATAGTAGCTCACTATAGAAACTTAAATTTGGCTCCAACGTATTTATTAGTAGTTAATTAGCATGTTTTTAGGGTGTTTGTCTATTTATCAATTATTAGTCCAAATTAAACTTTATTGCTATATTTTTCAACTTTTAATGTTTCTCGTTTCTCTTCTTAGCCCCTAAATGCGTGCTCTCTTCCTCTCTCTCCTATCTTGGGCCTTGATTAAAAAATGTCCCCAACATTGTTGGGCCCTTCCAAAAATGCCCCCATCATCTTTTGAACCTTCCAAAAATGACCCCAACATTCATGTGCCCTTCCATAAATGTCTCCACCATTTTTTAATATTTTTCTTAGTTTTCTCTTTTTTTAATTATGGGTAAAAAGGGGTTTTTTTCTAACTAGGGACCCGACCCTTTACAATAAACTACAAACAAGGCCCACAAATCGAAATTATATATTAAAGTCTGCAATAAAGCAAAGTATAATAGAACAATCAAAAAATAACTAAAAAATGTCACACAAAAAGCACAACTATAGTTTAGATTTTTTTGCCACGTAAGATGTCCTCCCAATGCACAACCATTCTTTCCTTCTCCATGTCCAAGATCTAAAGCATCTAGTTCGGTTGCCCAACTTCCCTGTCAAAATTTCTCCATCTAATTTTCTTGTTCACCTCTCCACCTTGGTTGAAAATCCCCAAAAGAGTCATGAATGATGTTAATTCTAAAATCTTGTCTTTCTTAGAGGATTTGCTCACTTCCATAATAAATTTGATGTTTTCCTTCAATTCCTTGTTCTCTTTGGAGATGGTTCTTACATTCTCTTTCAATGAGGAATGATCCCTCATAAACCATCTAAGGATGGAATTTTGAAGTTGGATTTATTCCTCTATCTTCATAACCCTGTTCTCACCCTTCAATGATTCAGAAACTTGAATAAAGTCTTCATTAAGGACCCTTTTACTAGTAGGGGAATCCACTACAGGTGGGGAGTCTTCATCGCTAGATTTTTTCCTTTTCTTGGAAACAAAAAACCTTTGCTCTTTCCCATCCCCTTCCAAGGGGCCAGCTTTCAATCTTAGCAAATGGAGACCTTCGACAATCATCTCCTCACTACCATAATCTACTTGAACATCACTTGAACTAGTTCCCAAGACCAGCATTTCACCCCCATCATGACCCTACCTTTTTCCCCTTAAAGTGCTTCTCAAATTACATTTTATGCTACCCGAAAAGAGTTTATTATTATGTAGTATGACAACGCAACATGGCAGGACAAAAAAGGGAAGGCTTAGGGGGATGTGGTGGTAAAAATAGTGCAAGAAAATGAAATGAGAAAAATGCACAATGTTTTTCCTACCTTCCATATTTATGTAGAGCATGACTTACTTTGAGATTTCATCAAATGAATGAGGGAGCTCCTCCTTGGAGAGGCCATTGTGTAAAGGAACAAGAACTTCCCTATCCAAGATAAATGTATCCCTCTTCTTTGAATTTCCTTCTAGTTTTGAAGATTTTAGTTACCTCAATTTTGAGCCCAGTTATCTAAGCTATCATATCCTTAGTCATCTCCATAGATACACCATTGTAAGTCAGCATCCTATTATTCCAATTCTTCACAAAGGTGTCTGAAATAAACTTGTCATGACCCTCCACCCTCTGCATGAAGTTGGCCAAATGATATGTCTATCAAATCTCCCAAACCTCCCTATCCTCCTTGACATAATCTACCAAAATGGGTTCAATCCTCTGAATATCCCCACCCATCCCTATCAACCCAAAGTATAAAGTAGGTTTAGAGAGAGGAGTATCTTCACTTAGTAGAAACATGTTCTTGTGAAATGAACAATCTCAAAGCCCACGCCATTACACAATGATACTACATGAGTAGCATTCATGATTACTCATAGAAATGATTGAAATTAATCTTGAAATGAATACACAATCTAACTTTGAGTGCCTCCAAAAGAGTTTGATTATCTCATTCCCATAAGCTAACATTAAAAAACTACAAAACACAAAAATTAAGCTCTAAACATAAATAATCTCTTGACCATTATTAAATACCTCTAAGTCAATCTGTTGGTGAATAATATCAGGAAGCCCTTATTTATTTAACCACCTTTTTAGCCCTTGGTAGGAAACTCCTTTATTAGCAAACCAATCGACCACAAAATTACATTCTCTATAGATATGTTGAATGAATACTTCATGAATTGACTGAATAATCAACAGGGCCTCCTCCACAATGTGACTTATTCTTCAACTTGTTTAGTTCTTTCTGGAGAGACACTTGATAATATTAATCAAATCTCCTTAAATAACCAACTTAATGACTCCCCACTCTTTGGAAAGTCTCAATCCCCACAAGACAGCAAGAGCTTCAGCCCAATGATTAGTTTGTATACCGATACCTCCTTTAAAATCTACAACCAAATCTTCTTTGTCATTCCTAATAATCCTTCCACCTCTTGAAGACCTAGGATGCCCCATCGCAATTGAGTTTCACCCATCCTGGAGATGGAACCAACCATTTAACTAGTATTTTTACTTCAGTTCTTAGATCACATACTCTACTAGTATGGCCTTCGATATGATAATTGATAAAAATCCTAGACTCCTCTACATTCATGCCTTTAGTTTTTCTAGGGGGGAGCTTTTGAAATTCTCCATAATACCATCACAAACCTATTAGCCACCATAAAATTAGGGTGGTGCCTACCTCTGAAGATATTATTATTCCTTTCTTTCCAAATACCCCATAAAATATGAAGTAGAGACAATTGTCAAATCTTTTTTACAAACTTGATTTTTAAGAGAGAAAACCAAGACTACCAAAGAAGAATCACTGAACAGGTTGCCCCCAATTGATTATAGATTTATCTAATAACACACTCCATTCCTCATAGGTGAAAGATCACTCACATAGATGAGAAATGTTTATAATTATCAAACCCCTCCTAAGGTTATATATTGTCAATATATTATTCTGAATAGATAGCCAAAGAAAGATGTTGATTTAGGGGATGAGATTCATATTCCATAATTTACCCCAAGCAATATCCTCACTAGGATGATTAGCTATCAACTTATACCCTGATCTCACACTAAATTACCCATCAAAAGAATCCCACCACACTAATTCATCCTCCTTCAAAATGTTAGGAATATGTAAATAATTTATCATAACATTAAATTCTCCCAAAATAACATTACCTTCCATTCCTTAAAAATCACTCCTTAGTTGTTTCCATGACCTAATTCCTACATGGACTTCAAGATACTCCTACACTTTAAAACTAGTTTCAATTTGCATTGTGGCTCTGATTTGGTTCCAAGGATCTACATTCATAAGGGGTTGATCTAGTAACCATGGGTCCTCCCAAAATCTAATATTCTACCCATCACCCATCTTCCATTTGCATCCTTTCAATATAAGATCTCTATAAGAAATCAAAAAATTCTAGAAAGGGGATCCATTAACAAAGTGTTCCACTTCAATGAAGCTTACAGTTTCTCTTGAGTTTAAATACTTTTCCTATAAAATACTAGATAAATATGAGGGTCTTGTGATGAAGCACTAGGCTACTTTAGATACAAGGGCTTTATTCATCTACTTTTCTCTCCTTAGTCCCAAGCCCTCATTTCCCTTTGGGATACAAAATATGTCCCATGCCACCAAGGAAAACTTATCTTTTTCTTCAGTGCCTAACCATAAAAATCTTCTCTGAATTTTTTCTAATTTTTCACTACACTCTTGGGTATTTTAAGCATAGACATTACGTCAACCACAAAGCTTTGAAGTGTACTCTTGATAAGAGTGAATTTTCCTGCTAGGGATAAAAGCTTACCTTTCCAACCAGCTAGTTTCCTCTAAAATCTTTCCAACAAAGGAATTCACACTGCTAAAGAGAGTTTCTTGCTAGAAATTGGCAAACCAAGATAAGTGAAAGGGGTCTCTTTAACCTAATAGCCCAAAATAGAAGCAATCCCATTCTACCTGACCAAAGGGGTATTAAATAAATAGACCAAACTTTTCTTGAAATTGATTGTTTGTTTAGAGGCATCATCATAGCTTAGAATGATTATCTTCAGTTATTTGTCTTCCCTAATTGAAGACTCAGCCAAAAGGATTGTGTCATTTACAAATTGTTGATGAAGGGCTGGATCCAAACTCTAAGTTGGTTTGAAACCCTTAATCACACCTTCCCTGATAACTGTCAAAAGGGATATAGTAATGGATTCAGTCATAATAATGAATAAGAAATTAGAAACTAGATCTCCTTGTCTAATTCCTCTATTGCTCTTGAAAAACCCTTCCAAAACCCCATTTATGAGAACAAAGAACATGGTAATAGCAAAACAATTCTTAATAATTTACTTGAATTTATTTTAGAAACCAAATTGTAACATTACTTTGTCCAATAAGTTCCAATATAACCAACCATAATCCTTGTTCATGTCAAGCTTAAAAACCATGACTATTTTTTTATTTTTATCCATTGAGTGGATAGTTTTAAGGACAATAATGATTCCATCTTGGATTTACCTACCAGGGACAAATACCCCCTACTAAAATCTAGTGACCTTTTCCATAACATGCTACATACAAATCGATAATATTTTTGTATAAATATTGTAAATAGAATTACAAGGTTAATGGGACAAAAATCTTTAAAAACTACTAGTTCCCTCCTTTTTAGGTATGAGAACAATAAAAGTATTTTTGAACACTACAGTTTCCCAAAAGAAATGAATTTGGTTGCATCTTCAACCACACCATCTTCAATGATAACCCAAAAAACCTACAAAAACACAATAGGGAAACCATTGGACCCATGAGCTTTATCCTTATTTAGCAAAAAAATTGTTGCCTTCATCTTTCAAGGCTGGAGCTATCAAGTGCAAATTGTCCTCTTGATTGATAGTTATGGAATCTTAGCCAACAGTACTTGTTCCATCCTATTATTAGGTCTTGAATTCTCTTCAAAGAGCTTCTTGAAAAAATTGACACTTTCCATCTTTATTGAATCCTTGTCTGAGTTAATTTTGCCATCAGGATCTCTAATCTCCCTAATAATATTATGAGCTCTATGTTTTAGAGTAGTCATATGAAAAACATTGTGTTCTTATTTCCTTCTTTAAACAATAAAGCTCTAGACTTTTGCCTCCACAAAAATTCTTCTCTAGCTTCTACTAAGTAATATTCACATAACAGTTATTTTTCCTTTTGTAAGGTTTGGTGGTCATAACCATAAGAATCTATCTTTGTCTCCAAATTTGATAATTCCTCCCTTAAAACACTTTTCTATAGTAAAACATTACCAAAAACTTCTTTATTCCATATTCTGATTTTGAACTTAATATTCTTAACTTTAACTAATAAGCAGAACATGGTCGATCCATGCACACTAATAGCCCACCAATCAAATATTTTATCCTTAATCTTAGGATGCTTAAACCACATATGTTCTATCTGAAAAGGTGTTCTTTCTTTTTTAGACTTATTATCTATGATTCTCCAATGTATTATGATAAAAAACTATCATTGGTAGAGGAGACAAAATGAAATCCTTTTGAGAGATTAAATCCACTAAAATTAAAACTTTATCAATTCTTACATGAATTAAATTTCCCCCCATTATCCTATTTGTCCAATTAAATGGTAACCTTTCAAATCCACTTCCATAAGACCACAATCATGAAGCACGATCCTCCATATTATCCAAAAAAGTTTGATTATCAGCTTTCTTTTCTATCAGACACAATGGTATGTTGAAATCACCAACAATAACTCAAGAAAAATCTTTACAATTATTTCTAAAGACCCTTAATTATTCCCACAACCTTGTACATGCCATTATGGAATTAGGGGCATACACATTCGAGAATATCCAAAGCATATCATCCTCTATATTAGTAAAAATAATAGCTAGATGATGTTTATTTTTACACAGTAGTTCTCTAACCAAGAATTTTCTATTCTATAATGTTATTAAACCTCTTGAAGCTCCCAAAGAACTAAAACATTATCCTTCAACTTCTTTCCAAAGTCTGGGTCTATTCTTTAAAATAAACCTCTTATCCAATTTAGATTCTTGTATAGCTACCACAGTAGGACAATGGGTTCTTCTAAAGTCCGTAAAAATCCTCTGCTTATTAGGACTATTCATACCTCTTATATTCCAAGATAAAATCTTCATTTATGTCTTTTTATGTTGAGATTTTCTCCCTACAAAAGGAAGCGTAGCTTGAGTCCTATTTGTTATTTCATCTTCAATAATGTTTTTGTTTTTTGGCTTCTACCCAGCTTTTGGGGAGAACCAATGGCTTCCCCTTTTCCCCCTCTTTTGGTTGTCACTAATGAAGAGTCGATACCTCTTCCTTTTGAAACCTGATGTGGTGCTTTTACCTGTGGCCTCTTTTTTACTACTTTCGATTTCTCAAGTTTTGGATCTCTTAGATAGGGCTACCCGACTAATTTGAATCCATCTGACCCTCAACATTCTACTGCTTTAGATTTCCTTCTAATCCTTTAGATATTGAAGCCAATAACAACTCTTCCATAGAATGGAGACACTCAAATTTATTTGATATCGATGGAGATCAAAGGGAAGATTTCCTTGAAAAAATTCCCCCTCCATTTTTAACCATAGAACATTCCTTTTCATCATTTGATTCCTCTAGTTGAACTGAATATTCCATCCCACCAACTTCCAATGTAGTTCTAGCACAAACATTTTCCTCATTTATAGGGTTCGCTATTTGATCTTCCTAAGATGCCTGATCAAGGTTTTCTACTTTACTCATTAATTCTAGATGATCCTTCAGAGGAATATTCTAGAAGATTGTCCCCCTTGACTTGACCTCCATCACATTCTTATCATTAATAACATACCTTAGTTCCACCACAGGTCTCTCCTCTTCTAGGATTGCCTCAACAACGTTATTTCAGTTGAAAGAGCTGAGTCTATTTTCCCCAATCCTTAGAACATGTTGTCTATTAGGAATGGATTGAGGGGTATTTCTTGAACCCTCTTTTGTTTCTAGCATTTATGGTTTCTTGGAATCCTTTTATTTCCAGGGTTTTATCCTCTTTGACCACTTGTCCCCCCTTTATTTTTAGATGACGAAGGGCAAAGCTTAGGGATGTGTCCCAACATCTTACATTTAGTACAAAGTAAAGTTGAGTGCTTATACTCAATCCTCTACTTTTGTTCCCCTTTAGAAGAATGAATAAAGATTGAAGTGGGTAACTCTTGATTCACAAACATATTAACAAAAAATCTTACAGGAACAAATCTTGATCTTGTCTAGAGCTATCAGATATCCAAAAGTTTTAGTTGGGAGATGAACCCAAATGGGCATAACATTAATGTCTTCCTCCTCTAGATCAAATTCATATTTCCATTTCCTATGAAATAGACCAGAATGACCTAAGAACCAAGGCCCCCCCTAAGATTTGAGCACAGTCTTCAATTCTATTGAGATCGATTAGAAATAAACCATTGGTCATGGAAAAAATTTCCATATGTCCTTTAGGAGTCCATTTTCTTTTTGCATATTGTCTAAAAACATATATATTAGGCCTTGCTCCCATGAAAATTCCTACCAGGGAACATTCCATTATCTAAGAGGCTCTTTGAATAAATGAATCAAGAACCTTTATATAAAATCCCCTATTGTGAATTCATTAATGGTTGATTATAGTTTAAATTATTTATAATGTGGTTGTGAGTTACATCTAGTTCTACTTAAGTTCCTCAGGTAGAATAGATGTGTGAAATAAATCCTTTGAATTTGTGTACATGGGATATTGTGGTATTGAAGGCATGTGTTTCTATGTTTTCCTATTTTTTCCTGACAATGCCTGTAGATAAAGCTTAAAGGAGGAAGCACCTATTCTTATCAAATTAAACAAGCTCCCATCAGAAGCCATAAAAGTTATGCCCTCAGAAGTTGCATTCTGAACACTAGCCAAGGTAGAGGTAAGCTCTGACTATGTTCTTTTTAATGAACTTTCTCAAGAATCAGAGATAAATAATAGAGATGAATCTAGACATAGTTTAAGTCAATATTTGTTTGAAGAAACTCATCACAGTAATTAGAAGCTACCAACTCTTAAGTTGTTTGAAGTCTATAAAATAAATTTATTTAAACAAATGTTTGAACTAAGGTTTCCTTTAAATGTTTTACTCTAAAAGGCTTGATTCTTAAAAATTTAGAAGGAAACTAGTTCAATATACTTGTTTAAAATTTTAACACTTTTAGAAATAAAGGTTATAGGTTCGTTCATACAGGTCAGATTGAATGGTTTGTTGTCCCTTTGTTTCACCAAGACCTATATGTCCCTATTTTATCTATCCTAGTGATTCTCAACTTAATAATATTGCTCAGGCTATGCTAGAAGCCATAAATGATATTGCTCATAAATGAATAGTAACATGTCGTGTTTATCCTAACTTCATGGAAGATCTTGAAGATGAGACTAATCTTGAGATGCTTTAATTCAATCTCCAATTTACAAACCTGGATATGGATCCAAGGAGTATCTCTTTTAGTATTATTACCCATTGGGTTTTTCAATACTGAAAACATCTAATAGTTCTATTGAATTACCTTGATAAAGTCATAGCCAATCTGGTGATTATCCCAAGTTCTAAGACTGATGGAAAACTAGTCAATATCTCCCAAATAAATTTTGAATCAATATCATTACCTCATGGATGGATTACAAACTATAGAAAATGTATTTATAGGGGACCAAAGCCTAAAATTCAATATAGGTTGTAACTTACTCCTTATAGAGAAACATATGGTACATACCATCTCAAGCTAATAGATATAGGCCAAGAACATGAGAAGCCAAAAACCAGAAAACCTGAGATGATTAGGACTCAATCGACAAGGCAAGAACCAAATGTTACAAAAATAGATTGCCTAAATACCATATCCACTCCATCTAGACATTCAAATACAACTGAAACAAATTTTCAGAGTCTACCTAACTTTGATGATGAACGAAATAAGTTTTTAAATATAGTTGCTAACCATTATGTCAATCATCTTGACTGTGATGTGTGCATCATGTATGCCCAAAATATTTGGAATATGATCCACATAAACATGATGATAGGAGAATAAAATGAAGAAATAATCCTTCCCAAGAAAAAGGACCAAAAAATTGGACTTGGTAGTATCACTGAATCTAATGGTGTTCAGGTTAAATACAATGTCCTAGAATCTACAAGAAGATTTACTCCCAGGCAAATGGACATAAAATTATCTGCTAATGGACAATATGTATTTCAACATGAACCTAATGAAGTTGTTCCAATAGGAAAGCATAACACCACCACAAGAAGACAACTAAACTGGTGTAACGTTTCTCTCACAGAGATGGCAAAAAACATAGATGATCTCTACCTATAGATATGTAAAATGAAAGGTTACTTAGATAAAAGGGTTGGAATGTTAGAAAAGAGACTAATAGCAAAGACAAGATTTGTCTCCTATCCTATCCCTTCAAGACAAAGCTCTTGCTAGATTTGGAATTGTTGAGCTAAAGACTACTACTGATAACCTAACTATCATTGTAGATAAGGACTCAGGAATAATGAAACACTTACAAGAAAATATTGAAACACAAAATCTCCAACACTATGAAGAAGAAAGTGAAAAATCTAGGCAAAGAGTTGAAGAGATGATATATACACAAACTATGTCTAATGAATATCTTAAAGTGGTACAAGAAAAGGTTACAGACCTCAAATCATTAGAAACTAGTACAAACATTCAAACAAGAAATATAGACTATGTTCTGGATCAAATCCAGAAATTAATTGTCAAAATAGATATTGAAACCTCTAGAGAGATTATTTGAAAACACAACGCTTTGTGGCTGAAATAGAATTAAAAATCAATGAGCTCCAAGGTAAAGTCGATACCTTAATAGGATTCACTTCATTTATCCTTACACAAATACATGAGCTCCAAGAGAATGCTATGAGACCCAAGAAGCAAAATTAGTTGAGCTTAATAAAAGCTGAATAAAGCTCTAACATTCCTAAGATAGAACCACCTAGGAAGCCTAGTTCTAATGAGATATCTAATAAAGCAAGGCAATTTAGAATGCAACAATTTAGATCCTTACCCATAGGATAAATTCATCCATGGTACATAAACAACATCTATACATAATTTGATAATAATTATACTATACTTGAAAGACTTCACAAAAACACAAAAATCTTTATAGAGCTGATTGGACTTACTAAAGAATTTCATAAGCAAGAAATTATTAAAGAAAAATTCACTAGTGCATGCTTATACTTTAATGATCTTGAGACCCTTAATTAGAACATTGAGGAATTAGTTACACCCAAAGTAGAAATCCAATTTGATTGGAACGCTTTGTTGAATTGGCTTGAGCCCTTGCCAGTTGAACCAATACGTATATAAGAGGAAAAGGTTGTACTTACTGTTATACTTGGAAGCTCAGTTACTGCATACTCCCACAAGGAAGAGTCAGTCCAATTAGGTACTCCCATTATTAGGGCTACATTTCCTCAAAGAAAATAAAAACATATAGAAGAAATTGACCAAAGGGTTCAACAAGAGTATATTGATCTTATAAGAAATTATATGTTGAACCCTTTGGTCAGTTTCTTTTATATGTTTTGCTTCTCCTCGAGGAAATGTAGCTCTAATAGTGGGAATATCTAATTGGACCGACTCTTCCCTTAGGAAGTATGCACTAATTAAACTTCTAGGTATACCGATAAGTACAACCTTTTCCACTTGTATACTTATTGGTTCAACTGGTAGAGGCTCAATCCAGTTCAGTGAAGCATTCCAATCAAATTAGATTTCTACATTGGGTGTAACTAATTCTTCAAAGTTCCATTTAAGGGTTTCAATATCATTAAATTATAAGTAAGCACCAGTGAATGCTTCTTTAATAATTTCTTACTCATGCAATTCTTTACCAAGTCCAATCAGCTCTATAATATTTTTGTGTTTTTTTGAAGACTTTCAAGTCTAGTATAATTATTATCAAATTTTGTATAGATGTTGTTTATGTACCATGGATGGATTTATTTTATGGGTAAGGATCTAAGTTGTTGCATTCTAAATTGTCTTGGTTTATCAGATATCTCATCAGAACCAGACTGCCTAAGTGATTCTATCTTAGGATGCTAGAGCTTTATTCATATTTTATTAAGCTTAACAGATTTTTCTTCTTAGGTCTCTTAGAATTCTCTTGGAGCTCATGTATTTCTGTAAGGATCAGTGAAGTAGATCCTATCAAGGCATCAAATTTTCCTTAGAACTTGTTGATTTTTTCTTCTATTTCAGCCAAAGTCTTGTGATTTCAAACAATCTCTCTAGAGGTTCCAATATCTATTTTGGCAATTACTTTCTATATTTGATCCATAATAGAGCTTATCTTTCTAGTTTTCAAGTTTGTACTAGTGTCTAATGATATGAGGTATGTAACATTTTCTTGTAACACTTTAAGATATACATTAGACATAGTTTGTGTAGATATCATCTCTTCAACACATTGCCTAGATTTTTCACTTTCTTCTTCATAGTGTTTGAGATTTTGTGTTTCAATATTTTCTTGTAAGTGTTTCATTATTCCTAAATCCTTATCTACAATGATAGTTAGGTTATAAGTAGTGGTCTTTAGCTTAACAATTCTAGATCTAGCAAGAGCAATGTCTTGATGGGATAGGATAGGAGACAAATCATTTGTCTTTGATGTTGGTCTCTTTTCTAATGTTCCAACCCTTTTATCTAAGTAACATTTCATTTTACATATCTCTAGGTAGAGATCATTTATGTTTTAGCCATCTCTATGAGAGAACATTACACCAGTTTATGTTTTGCTTCTCCTCAAGGAAATGTATCCCTAATAGTGGGGATATCTAATTGGACCGACTCTTCCCTGGGGGGTATGCACTAATTGAGGTTCTAGATATACTGGTAAGTACAACATTTTCCTCTTGTATACCTATTGGTTCAGCTGGCAGGGACTCAATCCAGTTTAGCGAAGCATTCCAATCAAATTGGATTTCTACTGCGACTGTAACTAATTCCTCAAAGTTCTAATCAAGGTTTTTAAGCTCATTAAAGTATAAGAAAGCACCAATGAATGTTTCTTTATCAATTTCTTGCTCATGCAATTCTTTAGAAAGTCCAATCAGCTCTGTAAAGATTGTTGTGTTCTTGTGAAATCTTTCAAGTCTAGTATAATTACTATCAAATTCTATAGAGGTGTTGTTTATGTACCATGGATGGATTTATCCTGAGGGTAAGGATCCAAGTTGTTGCATTCTAAATTTTCTTGCTTTATCAGATATCTCATCAAAACTAGGCTTCCTAAGTGGTTCTATCTTAGGAATGCTAGAGTTTTCTTCAACTTTTATTAAGTTCAATGGATTTTTCTTCTTGGGTCTCTTAGAATTTTCTTCAAGATCAGATATTTGTGTAATGATCAGTGGAGTAGATCCTATCAAGGCATCATCTTTACCTTGGAGCTCATTAATTTTTTATTCTATTTTAGCCAAAATCTTGTGGTTTGAAACAATCTGTCTAGAGGTTTCAGTATCTATTTTGACAATTGCTTTCTAGATTTCATCCAGAACAGAGTCTATCTTTATTGTTTGCAAGTTTGTACTAGTGTTTAGTAATATGAGGTCTGTAACCTTTTCTTCTCTCACTTTAAGATATTCATTAGACATAATTTGTGTAGATATCATCTCTTCAACACTTTGCCTAGCCTTTTCACTTTCTTCTTCATAGTCTTTGAGGTTTTGTGTTTCAATATTCTCTTGTAAGTGTCTAATTATTCATGAGTCCTTATCTACAATGATAGCTAGGTTATCAGTGGTAATCTTTAGCTCAACAATTCCAGATATGGCAGCTACTATTTCTGCAAGAGCTCTGTCTTGAAGGGCTAGGATAGGAGACAAATCTTTTGTCTCTGCTATTGGTCTCTTTTCAAAAGTTCGAACCCTTTTATCTAAGTAACCTTTCATTTTACATATATCTAGGTATAGATCATCTATGTTTATAGCCATCTCTGTGACAACAGCATTACACTAGTTTTGTCTTCTTCATGTGGTGGTGTTATGATTTCCTATTGGAACAACTTCATCAGGCTCGTGTTAAAATACATATTATCTATCAGCAGAGAATTTTATGTACATCTACGTAGGAGGAAATCTTTCTGTATATTCTAGGACATTGTATTTAACCTCAACACCATTAGATTCAATGATACTAGCAGTTCTAATTTTTTGGTCCTTTTTCTTGGGAAGGATTATTTCTTCAGTTTCTTCTCCTATCATCATGTTTATGTGGAGCATATTTTGAAGATTATAGGTATATGTGATGCACACATCCCATTCAAGATGATTGTTGTAATGGTTATCAGCTAGATTTAAGAACTTATTTCATTCTTCATCAAGGCCAGGTAGACTATGAAAATATGTTTCAGTTGCATTTGAATTTCTAGCTAGAGTGGATATGGTATTTAGGCAATCTAGTTTTGTAACATCTACTTCTTGCCTTGTTAATTGATTCCTAATCATTTTGGGTTTTATGGGTTGTGGCCTCTCATGTTCTTGGCTTGTATCTATTAGTTTGAGATAATATGTACCACTTGTTTCTCTGTAAGGAGTAAGTTGCAAACTATATTGCTTTTTAGGCTTTGGTCCCCTATATATGCATTTCCTATAGTTTGTAATCCATTCACGGGGTAATAATATTGATTCAAAATTTACTTGGGAGATATTGACTAGTTTATTATCAGTCTCAGCACCTGGGATAATCACCATGTTGGCTGAAACTTTGTGAAGGTAGTTTTATGGAACTACTGGATATTTACAATATAAGAATACCCAAAAGGTAATAATACTAAAAAGGATACCTCCTAGGATCCATTTCCAAGTTTCTACATAGAATATTGCATTTAAGCATCTCAAGAACAGTCTAATCATTAATATTTTGCATGAAGTTAGAATAAACATAGCATGTTACCAATCCTTTTTGCACAATATAATTTGTGGCTCCTAGCATAGCCTGAAAAATATCATTAAGCTGAAAATCAACTAGGATAGACAAAATAGGGACATGTAGGCCTTGGCAAAAACAAATGGATAACAGTCCATTCAATCTGGCCAATATGAACAACCATGTAACCTTACTTTCTAAAATTCTTAAAATGTTCAACAACAAGTACAATGAACAGGTTTTCTTCTAAATTTTTAAGAATCAATCCCTTTAGTGTGAAAAATTTAAAGGAAACCTTAGTCTAAAACTTATGTTTAAAGAAATTCATTTTATAGACTTCAGACAACTTAAGAGCTGGTAGCTTCCAATTACTATCATGAGTTTCTTCAGACAAATACTGACTTAAACTATGTCCATATCCATCTCTATTCTTTATCTCTAATTCTTGAGAATGTTCATGAAAAGTAACATAATCAAAGCTTACCTCTGCCATGGCTAGTGTTCAAAACACAAATTCTGAGTAGATGACTTTTTTGGCTTCTGACACGAGCTTGTTTAATTTGAGAAGAATAGGCGCTTCCTCCTTCAAGCTTTGTCTGCAAGGGTTGTTGGGGAAAAATAGGAAAACATGGAAACGCATGCCTTTTATGCCTTCAATGCCACATATTCTCATGTACACAACTTCAACTCAAAGGATTTCTTTCACACATCTATTCTACCTGAGGAACTTAAGTAGAACCAGTTGTCGCTCACAGCCATTATAGAAATAATTCAAACTATAATCAAACTTAAATGAAATCACAAAGTGGATATAATTTATCCTATAGTTTAATAAACAAAGATGAAAAGAACAAAAAATAAATTATATTATCTAAAGAATTTAGGCTCTGGACAAATAAACCAGGTTCTGATACCACTCATGGATGACACACTCTAGTTTAGTCACACTGATACATAGTTATGACTAAACCAAGTCTTCAAGATCTAGATATAACCATAACTCTACCTAATACTTAGAATCTTCTAAGACTCTTAAATCTTCAATCTCTCCCTCTTTTAATCGATGGTAAGACTAAGCCTTGAGTTCTTCATATTGGAATCAAGAGGGATTTTCCATCGGTTCAAGTGGTAGGCAGTTCCATAAGATGAGGAATCTAAGTAACCAAAAGTTTGGATGATAGCCCCATCTAAATAGGCAAAAGGACATAAAGTAGATACCTTGGTTGTGTCATTGCTAAAAGCATATTGTCCATGTTGGGTGAATATTTTGTCACCAACTAACTGATTAGCAAAATAGGTCTCTTCAACCACAACATAGGGAGATTGGTCGGCCAAATGTGCAGGTTTACCACATCAGAGGTGGACAAATCTCTCCTCTCATCAAGGGGAGGTTCCCTATAAAATATGAGGAGCTATATATATATATATATATATATATATATATATATATATATATAGAAGAAGAAAATAACACTCAGGGGTAGGACAACACCATCCATCTCTCTTTTTTAGAGATGATGTTCATAGACAAAGGAGAAATCCTAGTGATAATACTGAAGGCACTTCTCTTCTTTCAAAAGTGGTCTTGCAGCCGGGCGCATGAGTTCTTTTTAGTTGGGTAACCAACAGGTAGTAAGGGCGTAATAACCAACAGGATGAAGTGTAACACAAAGTCTACACCTCAACTGCCCAAAGAGTGAAATATGAAGGATAATGGGGGCACAAAGTCGTCCCAAAATCCTTTACACAGAAAGAAACTAAAAACAAACACTGAAGACAATTGTGACAGCACAAAGTCTTTCCACAATCGACTTCAAGACACCTCCATGATTACTTCCACTAGTTCTGCTTGTTAAATTAAATAAACAAGAATGTTCCTAGGAAATAGACATAAGAAAAATCTCTTAAAATAACACAAGATATAATAGCACAAAGTCTGACAATAACTTGCTTTCACATTTAGATAAGGTAATATGATTAATAATCTGAGCTCAAAGTCTCAATAATTGCCTTTCAATTTGGGCAAAGTTTTGCTTCTATAATGGAGAGATCTCCTTTGCATAAAACAAGAGATTACAATATATAACAGCCAAGAAAATCCTAGTGCTTTGTTCCATGGAACAGCCCATGCTACGGTCAATGCCTTGAATGCATTTTCAGTTCTGTCACGGGGCCATGCTTGGAACAGTGCATTGGCCTTAATTTTGGCACGCCAATTCATCTCATATGTCTCCTCCAAAGTATAGGCCACTTGGTCCTTTCCTTCTCATTTGCGGAGCTATCCACTTTTGCTTTTACTTCATGGAAGAAAAATGGGTCGCGTCCTTGATTTGGTGTGTTCAGATGACTACTTGGTAGACTGTTTCACCTACCAAAAGTAACTCTCTCGTAGATATTTCAATATCTTATGTAACCTTCTCTTCTTCTTTTTTACAATTGGAGCTCTCGGGCTATCTTCTTCAGCTGGTCGCTTCATTCATCCTTCAAGTTCTGCACTATATTTGAAAATTAACGGATATTCCATTACCTTAAATTTGATGTCTACGGGGATGTCAATGGTTGCTAGTTGTTTGAACCATATTGAACCATGAACCTTT
Source organism: Torreya grandis (assembly GCA_037957365.1). Classification (NCBI taxonomy): domain Eukaryota; kingdom Viridiplantae; phylum Streptophyta; class Pinopsida; order Cupressales; family Taxaceae; genus Torreya; species Torreya grandis. The sequence continues at coordinate 220,004 of JARHVA010004131.1, forward strand.
AAACCTGTGAAAGTTCATTGGTTCAATATTTCAACAGTTTAGGCGGTCTTTATCGGTTCCTTGGTTCAATCGCTTCCCTATTCTTTGGTTGAACCTGATAGGACCGAAACTCTCCAAAGCTCTGACACAACTTGTCAGATTTAAGAAAACACATGACTACCATTGTATAAGCAATTGAACATGCGGAATAACCAGAAAAACAAATAACTATCAATGAGAAAACACACAGAATATGAGAGGCAACACACAATTGTATTCAACTCATTACAAAAGAAATTACAATAAAGAGATCACACTCTTCTTCCACCTCTGTGAGGCTTCCTCCTCAAGGGCTCCAAGTAATCTTCCCACCTGAGTAATCTTCTCTCATAGGTCACAACACACAGCTAACACAAGCTGTTGTTCACCTCATTGCACATCTGTACAATCGAGTAAACAACCGTACTCCAAGTAGATCTCTCCATGATCCTGCTGATGTATTGATGTCACCTTGGATCTAGCTCCCCCGTCGATCTCCTTTCTGACCCTCGCATACACACATCCCTGCATATCAAACCTGATCTTACTTATACATACATGAGGAATCCTACTTGATTCCACCATGGGAAGAACTCTCCAAGCTTCACATAGCTCTTTTCCAAATTCTCCACTTGACAATACAGCCCATGAGTCTATTATATAGATCTCATGCATACACAAATTAGACTTGTCGCTTTCGAACAAGTCTTTAACATGCAAACTTTCACTTAACTGACTGTTCGTCAATAGCAGTTCAAACTGCCACAGGCGACCGACGTCGGTCCCTACCCTCCTGGAGGTGACCGATGCCGGCTGATCTTCTGTCGATGCCGGTTTCCCTTCTGCGTCCCCTGACCGATGTCGGTGTGGCCTGCCGACGCCAGCGACTACATACGCTAGAAACCCTCCTGTTTGCCTTAAGGTGTAGCTTTTAGCTCCACACCCTAACAATCTCCCACTTGGAGATAAAGAGTTGCACCTGTACCCAAAACCAGTACTCTATTCAATCTGCCGCCTGGCTTGTATTCCTCTTCAAGCTCCCACTTGAAGACAACCCACCACACTCTTTGTGGTGTTAAACCTGTGCCTGATTTTTTCCATTCTCATTGTACCATCTTCTGCCTTGCTATACTCCCACTCAAATAGCAACCCCTGTGAGTAACCTGTAATCAACAAACACTTAACAGATCTGGGCCATCTGTTAGTCAAACTCGCTCTGAGAACGTCCAACCTCGCTCTGATACCAATTGATAGGACCGAAATTCCCCAAAGCTCTGACACAACTTGTCAGATTTAAGAGAACACATGATTACCATTGTATAAGCAATTGAACATGCAGAATAACCAGAAGAACAAATAACTATCAATGAGAAAACACACAGAATATGAGAGGCAACACACAATTGTATTCAACTCATTACAAAGGAAATTACAATAAAGAGATCACACTCTTCTTCCACCTCTATGAGGCTTCCTCCTCAAGGGCTCCAAGTAATCTTCCCACCTGAGTAATCTTCTCTCATAGGTCACAACACATAGCTAACACAAGCTGTTGTTCACCTCATTGCACATCTGTACAATCGAGTACACAACCATACTCCAAGTAGATCTCTCCATGATCCTGCTGATCTATTGCTGTCACCTTGGATCTAGCTCCCCCACCGATCTCTTTTCTGACCCTCGCATACACACATCCCTGCATATCAAACCTGATCTGACTTATACATACATGGGGAATCCTACTTGATTCCACCATGGGAAGAACTCTCCAAGCTTCACATAGCTCTTCTCCAAATTTTCCACTTGACAATACAGCCCATGAATCTATTATATAGATCTCATGCATACACAAATTAGACTTGCCGCTCAAGGCTTCGAACAAGTCTTTAACATGCAAACTCCGCGTTCACTTAATTGACTGTTCGTCAACAGCAGTTCAGACCGCCACAGGCGACCGACGTTGGTCCCTGCCCTCCTCGAGGTGACCGACGCCAGTCGATCTTCTGTCGATGCCGGTTTTCCTTCTGCGTCCCCTGACCAATGTCGGTGTGGCCTGCCGACGCCGGTGACTGCATACGCTAGAAACCCTCCTGTTTGCCTTAAGGTGTAGCTTTTAGCTCCACACCCTAACAGAACCATCTCTTTGAAATGGTCTCTGAAATCTTCTATTTCTTTCCTTTGTCTGGAGCTTCCTTTGAACTGTTGAACCTACGGACCATTGAACTTTGAACTCTTTTGGTTCAAGGTTCAATCGGTTCATTGGTTCATTCTTTGTTCCATTGCTTCCTTTATTTTTCTAAGTCTCTTGAAGCCTTGAAATTGCTTCAGCTCTATGTCTTTGGAACACCCCGAAGGGAAGGTGTCCCTTCAGGTCTTTGAAAAAGGTCCATTTTCTTGGTGCCGAGAGCCCCCGTAAGGGTACCTGCCCTTCAGGGTCCTTCGGGCAGTCTTTGGGTTAATTCCTTTGAACAAAATGTTTGAAGGAATTCCTTCGAACATTTTGTCTGAAGGAAACCTTTCCTTTGCCTTGTCCACTTTTCTTTGGGCTCTTCCTTTCGGGCGAATTCCTTCGGACAAAATTCCAAAGGAATTTCTTCGGACATTTTGTCCGAAAGAATTCACCTTGTCTTTGTGAAATTCTTTCACGAAATTTTTTTTCGAAGGAATTCTTTTGGTTCCTTTACTTGATAATTTCTTCGGACAAAAATCTGAAGGAAACCTTACCCTTTCAGCCTTCTCTTTGATCTTTGAACCAATGTTCCATGCCCTCCACAAGGGCACCTGCATTTAGTTCACTGTCCTCCGCAAGGGAACTTGTTCTTTCGGCTTTGGGGCAGTCCTTTGAATCGACCAATTGAACCGACTTTGGTTCAATGGTTCAATAGTTCAATCTTGCGTTTGAAGCCTTCTTTTCTTCTAAGTCTTTTGATCTCTTTGAACCCATTGAACTTGTTGAAACCGTTTAAACATTTTGGTTCAAGGTTCAACGGTTCATTCCTTTGTTCTTTGAAGCCTTCTTTTCTTCTAAGTCTTTCGAAGCCATTGAACTTGTTGGAGCGATTGAACTTTGAACTTCTATCAAAGCGCTTAACTTCTTTAAGCTTGTCGACGTCGTTGAACCTTTGAACCCGTTGAACCGTTGAACCTTTTTGGAAGCGGGGTTCAATGGTTCAAAGGTTCAATGGTTCAATCCTATGTTTGAAGCTTGCCGATGGATATTTTTGGATAAACCAAGGTGTTGAACTAACCTTAAAATTGCCTAAGTGTTGGGAACTTGTTCCTTTGTGAGAACTTGCCTATTGAAGCCGTTGAACCTGCTAGTCCCTTAACTAAAAAAGCTTGAATAATGAATAATTTGAATGCTCAGAATAATTTTTTGAAAAGGGAAGAGATAATTTTGGCTAGCAGGACCAAAATAGTTCATATGTTGTCCCAAAAATGAGTGACAGATTTTGGGAACAACAGTCCAGATGGTATCTTTAGTTAAGAGCTCAAAATAGTAGACAGGCCACCCCCACCACATATGTCACTTCCAAGTGTGTTGGGATTCCCTACATGAAACATGAGGTCATACGAACACATAATCTTGTCCATGTCATCATAGATATTTGAAAAAACAAGGCATAATAGAGCCATAGACATAAGGGAACATGGCCACCTTAATACATAAACAAGACCTTACCATGGGTCACAAGATGAGATACAATTGGATCCCATTTCAAGATTTATTTTTGCAGTTAGATCATTTGCATTGTTGTATAGAGAGACAACGATAAAACCTCCATACATGTCATTGCATGGCATGTCCCAAGCATTTCATGGTAGAAAAAACACATTTCAAAGGGTTCATATTGCTTCTAGATTATCAGTCCCCTCAAGGACATTTTACAGACCAGTCGATACTAAGATCGTCAATATCACCATATGTGTCACAAATGTAGTCATCTCAATCATATTTTGTATTGAAAGAATAAATGGGAACAGTATTTTCAATGGTCTGGATGGTCTGGGTTTTCTTCAAGGAATTTATGAGTTAACTTTGAGGATGATTCTTTTGGCAATGGCTTGAATTTCCTAACGAACTTGTATATGAGTATATTATTTATATAATCATATTCACAGGTGTTGAAATGCAATTCAAACTCAATGTCTTCATACAAGTTATCATATTCTATTTTGCATAACATGTCTTCAAAAAAAATTCTTATGTCGGGATTTAAAACCAAGATTCTGAACCATGGGCTTATCATCCTTGGAGCATAATAAAGTAGCCATCCATATTTAGGAATATTTACCATTCATCATGGGATAGTCCATTGGGACCTATAGTAAACATTCTTGTTAACTTGTTAGTCCTGATAAAGATGGTTACTTTTTCTTAATAAATAGCACGTGATATGATCTTCTATAAATCTTCTAAGGACAAATGTGGGGTTTAAAGTTAAATTGAACTGTTGCATATGGTTAAGCCCCGATTCCATTCCTTGCAATCAATTTTAGTAGGAAGATATTCTTTTCTAGAATTTTGAAATAAATATTTTGCTAAGATAATTTTTGATACATTCCTTGGGAATTCTTCCTTTACTCTTTCTTCAACAGGTATTTCCATCCATTGCTTCATCTTTTGTTATTTTCCTTCTGAGAGGCTTTTTGGAATATGTTGGTAATCCCACTTTTCATGTTCTATTATTTCTTGCAAAACAAATATGTGATTAGAATAGTAACTCTTCTGGTACCAACCGGTATCTTATCTTGCAAGTAAGTCGGCCAGACAATTGCAAGATCCTTTATTATATTGTATGTCAAATTCAAAATTTGAAAATCATATTGCCCATCTGGTCATAATTTTATTTCCAATTTGTTGCACATGTGGCTTCTTGATAATGGATTCAAATTGCAAGAGATAGGTTCTTAATATAAACTTTTTTGGAATAAGAAAGATCCTAAGCTTGAAGATACATAATTTAGAGGCAAGATGTTTTTTCTTGGTGGAATGGTATTTTTTTTGTGTATCATTCCATGTTCCACTGCAGTAATAATAGACCTCTTCTTTCCCATCTATGATTTTTTTTCTAACAACACACCACCATATGCTTCGTATGAGGCATGTGTTTCTAGTATTAAGATTCCATCATCTGCAAGGTTTAAATCTATTAATAGTTTAACCTTTTCTTTGATTTTTATAACAGCTTTTGTCATTTCTTCTGACCATGGTGGAGCTTCTTATTTAAATCTTTGTTGGAGGAGCTTTTTGTATTTTTGTTTGGTCTTTATAAAATGGTGCACAATAATTTAGTGATCCCAAAAATCTATGTAACTGTGTTTTGTCCTTAATTTCATTTGGAAATTATTCAATGGATTTGAGAATATGAGATTGTAATGCAATCATTCCTCCTCTTATATTTAAACCAAGAAATTCGATCTCAATTTTACCAACTTCCATCTTCTTTTCTAATAAAACTAATCCATTTTCTATACACAATTTTTCAAATTGTTTTGAGTGCCTCAAATGTCCATTGATATCTATGGATAAAACAAGCACATCATCTATATAAACAACAAAGTATTCATATTGACCACATATTCCATCCATCCTGTCTTTAAATTTCGCAAGAGCATTCTTTAATCTGAATGGCATTACATTCCATTCATAATGTCTATGTAGAATAGGCAGAACAAAACCTATTTTATATGTATCTTTTCGATCAACAACTATTTGCCAAAATCCACTTTTTAAATCAAACTAAGAAAAGACATTGCATCCTTTCAATTTTTTTATTAAGAAAGTTTTATTTCAGATTAAATGCCAGAGAGGGACTAACCGATCATTCAATTTTTTATATTTAATCACCAATCTCATCTTTCCACATTTTTACTCAAAGTGTTTATTGACATAAAAAGCAGGGGATGCCCATTCACTATGACTCTTTTATCAATCATTTGGCAAGGAGATCGTTTATCTCTTCTTCTGCTACTTTGACTTGTTGTGGAGTAAAGGGAATAATATTAGACTTAATACCTTTGGTATGGTCTATTTTCAGAACAAGATCAAGTTTAATAGTATATTTTCACTTATCCCAAAACCTTTTAGGGTTTTTGTCACAGTATTGTTTTATTTTTTCATTGATTCCTGCTAATATGTTTCACCTATTATTTGCATCCTGGATGATTCTATGGATCTTTGCCTCATTATATTTCAAGGACTCTGGTTTATTTGTGACTCTAATTGTGGCAAAAAAAATTCTAGGAATAGGATTTGCTCTACCATAGTGATTGAGTGTCAAGTGTGTGTCGCTGAAGGTATAAGGCATGAATTGATTTAAGAAATTAATTCCTAGAATCATATCTGTATTGATCTCATCAAACATCCACAATTTGATAGTGGTTTGTATGCCTTGGACAAATATCAGAACTTTAGGGCCAACCTTTTTTGTGGTGGGTTTTGAACAATTAATAGCTAAAAAATCCAATGATAAATCTTCCCACATATATTTTGGTAATGCTCCATATTTAGCAATACTCATATTGGCTCATGTATCAATTAAGCAATCTCTTTTAATTGGTTTGTAATTTGAGTCAATTTCTTCAAATGACACTATTAGTTCTCTATTTGCTCCATCATAAAAGCATTCTAAGTTTTCTTGTTGGCTATCCTGACTGGTTTCTATTAGACTGTCTATGTCTTACGATGTTGATTTTAGTTTGGATTGGATATCTTAGAAGACTTTTATTGGAGTCTTGTGTTGTTTGATCATGAATTTTTGACTTGGGTTATTAGGACTTGCTTTCAATTTTATTTCATATTATTTTTTGGCATAATTATATGGATCTTGATGAAATTGAACTATATCTTTTCCCAATCCTCACCATGATGGTTGCGAAGTTGGGCAAGCTGAGCTTCCAGTTACAAAAGGAGATGAATGGTAAGTTTAGGATTAGCAATTAATGATGTAAGTTTGTTAATACATGCATCAAGATAAAGACATGTTAGCATTAAAATATAAGAATTTTGGTTCAAATTCATCTACGAAACTAGCCAGAGTTTACATAATATTTACCAAGTCTTCGTGATCAGAATCAATTTCATCTTCATTAGGAATAGAATAGACTTCCTCTGAAGAGCCAAATTTAGAAATTACATCCATATCTTCATTAAGATGTATCACTCTAAGATGTTTAGTGTTTTTTGGGTATTTAGACTTATTACGGCATTTAGGAGCTATATGACCCTCCTGTCCACAAATGTAGCATTTGATTTTCCTTGGTTTTCCTCTGTATTTCTTATGATGAGTAACATAAGTTTTGTGTTTGGAAAATCTTGTTTTAGAGGACCTCTCATATTTAGTTTATAAACAAAGTTTTTGTTTCATGTTTCAGGTTTTATTTATTTCTTCTAGCCAAAAGAAAAAAATCACATTTATATCTATCCAAATGTTTCATGTTGAACAATTTCATGTAGAATAGTTTATTGTATTCAATAGAATTCACATTTTTCATGACTTTTGCCTATTTTTTTAATACTTCCTTAGCAAAATCAACTACTATTATTTTAGAACTAAGTCTTTATTCAACAGTTAGGGAGTCCCACCATCCTTTGATGCTACCATTAAGATTTGCAATAATCAAATCCATTCCTTCTTCGGCTTCTCTGCCAAAGAGAAGTCTTTGGGTTTACATCCAACCATGAAGCTTCTCTAGTTAAGATTTCCATCTTAAATCTTACCTTATTACCAATTCGACACCATGAATCAATATTGAGGTTATAAAGAAGGATCTTGCAATTGTCTGACCGACTTACTTTCATGAGAAGCTGCTAGTTGGTGCCAAAAGATTTACTATTCTAATCACATATTTGTTTTGCAAGAAATAACATAACATGAAAAGTGGGATTACCAACATATTCCAAAAGGCCTCTCAGAAGAAGAAAAACAAAATATGAAGCAATGGATGAAAATACCTGTTGAATAAAGAGTAAAGGAAGAATTCCCAAGGAATGTAATAGAAAACATCTTAGCAAAATATTTTTTTCAAAATCCCAGAGAAAAATATCTTCCTACTAAAATTGATTATAGGGAATGGACTCAAGGGTTAAATATATGCAACAATTTAATTAAAATCTTAACCCCACATTTGTCCTTAGAAGATTTGTAGAACATCAGAGCCCATGCCATTTATTCAAAAAAAGTAACCATCTCTAACAGGACTAACAAGTTAAAAAAAAAGTTCCAATGATGATAAGCCCATGGTTGGAAATCTTGGTTTTAAATCCTGACTCAGAAATTTTTGTTGAAGACATGTTATTTAAAAAATCATATGATAACTTGTATGAAGACACGAAGTTTGAATTGCATTTCAACTCCTATGAATATGATTATATCAATAATCAACTCAGCTACAAGTTCATCAGGAAAGTCAAGCCATTGTCTGAAGAATCATCCTCAAAGTTAACTGATAAATTCATTGAAGAAAACCCATACCATTTAGAACGTTGGCAAAGACTATTCCTATTTTATTATGCCAATACAAATTATAATTGGGATGACTACATTTGTGCAACATATGGTGATATTTATGATCTTAGTATCGATTGATTTGTATAAAGTCCCCGAAGGGACTAGTAAGCTAGATGCAAGGTGGACCCTTTCAAAAGTGTTTTCTCTACCACCAAATGCCAAATACATACCATGCAATGACATTTATGAAGGTTTGATCATTGTCCCTCAATACGGTAACATATACAATCTAACTACAATAACAAATCCTGGAATGGGATTCAATTGTATCTAATCATTTGACCCATGGTAAGGTCTTGTCTGGCTATTAGGGTGGCCATGTCCACTAAAGTCTATGGTTATGTTATGCCTTTCTTTGTCATATACCTATCATGACATAGATAAGAGCATGTGTTCGTATCACCTCATTTTTCAGGCAATGAATCCCAACACATCGAGAAGTGGCATATGTGGTGGTGGTGGTATGTCTACTATTTTTAGCTTTTAACTAAAGATACCCTCTAGGCAGTACGCTTTTAGCGATGACATGAAAAAGGTATCTACTTTATGTTCTTTCACCTAGTTTGATGGGGTTGTCATCCAAATTTTTGGTTACTTAGGTTCTCAATCTTATGCAACTAGCTACCTCTTGAACTGGTGGAAAATCCCTCTTGATTCTTGTATAAGGAAATCAAGGATCTATCTCTACCATCAGAAAAAAGAGGGAGAGATTTAATATTAAAGAGTCTTAGGTAGAGTTATAGTTATATCTAGATATTGAAGACTCAGTTTGATCATAACTACTTATCGGTGTGACTAAACTAGAGTGTGTCATCTATAAGTGGTATCAGACCCTAGCTTCTTTATCCAGTGCCTGAATTCTTCAAATAATATAAATTTTTTTGTGTTTTTTTGTCTTTGTTTATTAAATTGTAGGAGAAATCATATCCACCTTGTGAATTCAGTAATGGTTGATTATAGTTTAAATTATTTCTAAAGTGGTTGTGACTGACAACTGGTTCTACTTAAGTTCCTTAAGTAGAATATATGTGTGAAATAAATCCTTTGAGTTGCAGTTGTGTACGCGAGATATTGTGGCCTTGAAGGCATGGAAGGTGTGTGTTGTTGTGTTTGCTTATTTTTTCATGACAACCCATGCAGATAAAGTTTCAAGGAGGAAGCACCTATTCTTATCAAACTAAATGAGGTCCCATCAAAAGATAGAAAATTTATATCCTCAAAAGTTGCATTCTGAACACAAGCCATGGTAGAGGTAAGCTCTGACTATGTTCCTTTTAATTTACAATCTCAATAATCAGAGATAAAGAATAGAGATGATTCTGGACATAGTTAAGTAAGTATTTGTTTGAAGAAACTCATGATAGTAAGTTGAAGCTATCAGCTCTTAAGTTGTCTAAAGTCTAAAAATGAATTTCTTTAAACAGAAGTTTTAGATAGAGGTTTCCTTTAAATGTTTTCAACTAAAAGTCTTGATTCTTGAAAATTTAGAAGGAAACGCGTTCAATATACTTGTTAAACATTTTAAGACTTTTCAAAAGAAAGGTTATAGGTTCATTCATATTGGCCAGATTGAATAGGTTGTTGTACCTTTGTTTCGCCAAGGCCTACACGTCCCTATTTTATCTGTCCTAGTTTAATCTCAGCTTAATAACATTGCTTAAGATATGCTAGGAGCAATAAATGATATTGTGCATAAAGGAATGGTAACATGTCATGTTTATCCTAACTTCATGGTTGATCTTGATGATGAGATGTTCCTGAAATGCTTAAATGCAATCTCCATTTTAGAAACTTGGATATGGATCCTAGAAGTATCCCTTTTAATATTATTACCCATTGGGTATTCTAAAAATGCAAATATCTAGAAGTTCCATCGAACTACCATCAAAAAGTTGCAACCAATGTGGTGATTATTGCAGGTACTAAGACTGATGGAAAACTAGTCAACATCTCCCAAATAAGTTTTGAATCAGTATCATTACCCCATGAATGGATTACAAACTATAGCTTGCCCCGTGAATGGATTACCCACTGAATAGAATACAAAATATATTATTTCTGAATTTGGCTCTTCAGATGAAGTCTATTCTATTCATAGTGAAGACTTTCTTTTTTCAATCTTTTGGTGCACAATAATTTAGTGTTCCCAAACGTCTCTGCAATTGTGTTTTGTCCTTAGTTTCATGTAGAAATATTTCAAGGGATTTGAGGATATGATGTTGTACTGCAATTTTTACTCCTCTTATATTAAAACCAAGAAATTCGATCTCAGTTTTACCAACTTCCATCTTCTTTTCTAATAAAACTAATCCATTTTCTTCCAAAAAATTTTCAAATTGTTTTAAGTGTCTCAAATGTCCATTGATTTCGTTGGATAAAACAAGCACATCATCTCTATAAACAACAAAGTATTCATATTGAACAAATTTTCCATCCATCCTTTATTGGGATTCAATAAGAGCATTCTTTAATCCAAATGGCATTACATTCCATTCATATGTCTATGTAGAATAGGCAGAACAAAAGTTGTTTTATATGTATCTTTCTGATCAACAACTGTTTGCCAAATTCCACTTTTTAAATCAAACTTGGAAAAGAGATAGCATCCTTTCAATTTGTTTATTAAGATAGTTTTATTGGGGATTGGATGTTGGAGAGGGACTGACCAATCGTTCAATTTTTCATAGTTAATCACTAATCTCATCTTTTCACATTTTTTCTCAGAGTGTTTATTGACATAAAAAGTAGGGGATGCCCATTCATTGTGATTCTTTTTTATCAATCCTTTTGCAAGGAGATCTTTTCTCTTTTTTTGCTACTTTGACTCGATGCGGAGTAAAGGATATAATATTAGACTTAATACCTTTGGTATTGTTTTTTCTTGGAAAAAGATCAAGTTTAACAGTATATTTGTACTTATCCCAAAACCTTTTAAGGTCTTCGTCACAGTATTCTTTTATTTTTTCAGTGATTCCTACTAATATGTTTCTCCTGTTATTTGTGTCCTAGATGGTCCTATAGATCTTTGCCTCATTATATTTCAAGGACTCTGGTTTATTTGTGACTCTGATTGTGGAAGAATTCTTTCTAGGAAAATGGATTGTTCTATCATAGTGATTGAGTGTCAAATGTGTATCATTGATGGTATAAGGCATGAACTGAGTTAAGAAATTCATTCCTAGAATCATATCTATATTGATCTTATCAAACATCTACAATTTTACAGTAGTTTGTATGCCTTGGAAAGATATCAAAACTTTAGGGGTAACCTTTTTTGTGGTGGTTTTTGAACCATTAACAGCCAAAAAATCCAATGATCGATCATCCCACATATTCTAGTAATGTTTGATATATAGCAATACTCATAGTGGCTCCTATATCAATTAAGAAATTTATTTTAATTGGTTTGTAATTTGATTCAATTACTTCAATTGACACTATTAGTTATCTATTTGATCCAGCATAGAAACATTCTAAGTTTTCTTGTTGGCTATTCTGACTTGTTTCTATTTGACTGTCTATGTCTCGGAATGTTGATTTTAGTTTGGATTGGATATCTTGCAAAACTTTTACTAGAATCTTGGGTTGTCTGATCATGAGTTTTGGACTTGGGTTATATAGCCTTGCTTTCAATTTTCTTTCATATTCTTGCTTGGCATAATCATATGGATCTTGATGAAATTGAACTATGGCTTTTCCTTTATCCTCACCATGTTGGCTGCGAAGTCGGGCACGCTCAGCTTCCAATTACGAAAGGAGATGAATGGGAACTTTAGGATTAGCAAGTAATGATGTAAGTTTGCTAATACATGCATCAATATCAAGACCTGTCAACATATTACAGTGTAGGAATTTGGGTTCATATTCATCTGCAGAACTACCAAGAGTTTGTGTAATATTTTCCTAGTCTTTATGATAAAAAAAAAAATTGATTTCACTAGGAATATAATAGACTTCATCTAAAGAGCTAAATTTATAAAATACCTCCATATCTTCATTAGGAAGTATCACTCTAAGATGTTTAGTCTTTTTTGGGTATTTAGACTTATTAGGGTATTTAGCAGCTCTATGACCCCCTTGTCCACCAATCTAGCATTTGATTTTTCTCGGTTTTCCTCTATATTTATTATGAGGAGAAACATAATTTTTTATGTTTGAAAAATATTATTTTAGAGGATATGTCATCTTTAGTCATGAATTTGTTAAATTTCTTCTTGTTGTGGCAAGAACAAGCTTGTGGATCTTTTCCATAATATCTTGTTGGTTCAAAATCTGCTTTTTTGCAAATATTTTTATCAATCTATTTCATTTGTGATTTGAGAAGTTTAGAAGCTTCTATGTCTTTACACTTGGTATAAAGGTATGCATCAACAGATTGAATGATTTTCCCTAGATTCAAGTTCTCATGTTTGACCTCCTCACCAGTGGTATCATCAATGTTATTTTCAATATAAGTCATCACTCCTTCAGCTATGACTTCTGGTAAGGAGTTTATAAACAAAGCTTTTGTTTTAGGTTTTTGGGCTTGTTTAGTTCTTATAGCCAAAAGAGATAAATCATATTTATATTTATCCTAGTATTTCATGTTGAACAATTTCATGTGGAATAGTTTATTGTATTCGATAGCATTCACATTTTTCACGTCTCCTGCACATTCTTTTATTACTGCCTTAGCAAAATCGGCTATTGTTTGGTTGGACCAAAGTCTATGTTCAACATTTAGGGAGTCCACCATCCTTTGATGCTACCATCAATATTTGCAATATTTAGATCCATTCCTTCTTCAGCTTCTCTACCAAAGAGAAGTGAGGGTTTCCATCCAACCATGAAGCTTCTCAATTAAGATTTCTATCTTATATCTTACCTTATTGCCCATTCCACATCATGAATCAATATTGAGGGTATAAGGCATAATTACTACTTGTGTCAAGTCATTGGCATGTCTATTGTTCTGCTCTGGTTGAACCCTTTGGTCAATTTCTTTTATATGTTTTGCTTCTCCTCAAGGAAATGTAGCCCTAATAGTGGGGATATCTAATTAGACCAACTCTTCCCTGGGGGGTATGCACTGATTAAGCTTCAATATATACTAGTAAGTACAACATTTTCCTCTTGTATACCTATTGGTTCAGCTGGCAGGGACTCAATCCAGTTAAATGAAGCATTCCAATCAGATTGGATTTCTACTTCGGTTGTAACTAATTCCTCAAAGTTCCAATTAAGGTTTTTAAGTTCATTAAATAATAAGCAAGCACCAATGAATTTTTCTTTAGTAATTTCTTGCTCATGCAATTCTTCAGCAAGTCGAATCAGCTCTGTAAAGATTGTTGTGTTTTTATGAATTATTTCAAGTCTAGTATAATTACTATCAAATTCTGTAGAGATGTTGTTTATGTACCGTGGATGGATTTCTCCTAAGGGTAAGGATCCAAGTTGTTGCATTCTAAATTGTCTTGCTTTATCAGATATCTCATCAAAACTAGGCTTCCTAAGTGGTTAAATCTTAGGAATGCTAGAGTTTTCTCCAACTTTTATTAAGCTCAACGTATTTTTCTTCTTCTATCTCTTAGCATTATCCTCGAGCTCAGGTATTTTTGTAACGATCAGAGATGTAGATCCTATCAAGGCATCATCTTTACCTTGGAGCTCATTAATTTTTTATTCTATTTTAGCCAAAATCTTGTGGTTTGAAACAATATGTCTAGAGGTTTCAGTATCTATTTTGACAATTGCTTTCTAGAATTGATCCAGAACATAGTCTATCTTTATTGTTTGCAAGTTTGTACTAGTGTTTAGTAATATGAGGTTTGTAACCTTTTCTTCTCTCACTTTAAGATATTCATTAGACATAATTTGTGTAGATATCATCTCTTCAACACTTTGCCTAGCTTTTTCACTTTCTTCTTCATAGTTTTTGAGGTTTTCTGTTTCAATATTTTTTTGTAAGTGTTTCATTATTCTTGAGTCATTATCTACAATGATAGCTAGGTTATCAGTAGTAATCTTTAGCTCAACAATTCCAGATATGGCAGCTACTATTTCTACAAGAGCTCTATCTTGAAGGGCTAGGATAGGAGACAAATCTTTTGTCTCTATTATTGGTCTCTTTTCAAAAGTTCCAACCCTTTTATCTAAGTAACCTTTCATTTTACATATATCTAAGTATATATCATCTATGTTTTTAGCCATCTCTGTGACAACAGCATTACACTAGTTTTGTCTTCTTCCTATGGTGGTGTTATGATTTCCTATTGGAACAGCTTCATCAGGCTCATGTTGAAATACATATTATCTGTCGACAGAGAATTTTATGTACATCTACGTACGAGGAAATCTTCCTATAGATTCTAGGACATTGTATTTAACCTCAACATCATTAGATTCAGTGATACTAGCAGTTCTTTTTGGTCCTTTTTCTTGGGAAGGATTATTTCTTCAATTTCTTCTCCTATCATCATGTTTATGTGGAGCATATTTTGAAGATAATAGGTACATGTGATGCATGCATCCCAGTCAAGATGATTTTTGTAATGGTTATCAGCTATATTTAAGAACTTATTTCATTCTTCATCAAAGTAAGGTAGACTATGAAAATGTGTTTTAGTTGCATTTGAAAGTCTAGCTAGAGTGGATATGGTATTTGGGCAATCTAGCTTTGTAACATCTACTTCTTGCCTTGTTAATTGAGTCCTAATCATTTTGGGTTTTATGGGTTTTGGCTTCTCATGTTCTTGGCTTGTATCTATTAGTTTGAGATAGTATGTACCATTTGTTTCTCTATAAGGAGTAAGTTGCAAACTATATTGATTTTTAGGCTTTGGTTCCCTATATATGCATTTCCTATAATTTGTAATCCATTCACGGGGTAATAATACTGATTCAAAATTTACTTGGGAGATATTGACTAGTTTTCGATTAGTCTCAATCCCTGGGATAATCACAACGTTGGTTGCAACTTTGTGAAGGTAGTTTCATGGAACGACTGGATATTTACAATTGAAGAATACCCAATAGGTAATATTACTGAAAAGGATACCTCCTAGGATCCATTTCTAGGTTTCTACATAGAATATTGCATTAAAGCATCTCAACAACAGTCTCATCATTAATATTTTCCATGAAGTTAGAATAAACATAGCATGTTACCATTCCTTTTTGCATAGTATCATTTGTGGCTCCTAGCATAGCTTGAGCAATATCATTAAGCTGAAAATCAACAAGGATAGATAAAATAGGGACATCTAGGCCTTGGCAAAAATAAACGGATAACAGTCCATTCAATCTGGCCAATATGAACAACCATGTAACCTTACTCTCTAAAATTCTTAAAATGTTCAACAGCAAGTACATTGAACAGGTTTCCTTCTAAATTTTTAAGAATCAAGTCATTTAGTGTAAAAAATTTAAAGGAAGCCTCGATGTGAAACTTATGTTTACAGAAATTCAATTTATATACTTCAGACAACTTAAGAGCTGGTAGCTTCCAATTACTATCACGAGTTTCTTCAGACAAATACTGACTTAAACTATGTCCATATCCATCTCTATTCTTTATCTCTAATTCTTGAGAATGTTCATGAAAAGGAACATAGTCAAAGCTTACCTCTACCATGGCTAGTATTCAAAACATAACTTCTGAGTATAGAACGTTTTTGGCTTCTGACGCGAGCTTGTTCAATTTGAGAAGAATAGGTTCTTCCTCCATCAAGCTTTGTCTACAAGGGTTGTTGGGCCAAAATAGGCAAACATGGAAACACACACCTTCCATGCCTTCAATGCCACAATATCTCATGTACACAACTTCAACTCAAAGGATTTATTTCACACATCTATTCTACTTAAGGAACTTAAGTAGAACCAATTGTCACTCACAGCCATTATAGAAATAATTCAAACTATAATCACACTTTAATGAAATCACAAGGAAGATATAATTTATCCTATAGTTTAATAAACATAGATGAAAATAACAAAAAATAAATTATATTATCTAAAGAACTTAGGCTCTGGACAAAGAAACCAGGGTCTGATACCACTTATAGATGACACACTCCAGTTTAGTCACACCGATACACAGTTACAACTAAACCAAGTCTTCAAGATCTAGATATAACCATAACTCTACCTAATACTTAGAATCTTCTAAGACTCTTAAATCTTCAATCTCTCCCTCTTTTAATCGATGGTAAAGACTAAGCCTTGAGTTCTTTATATTGGAATCAAGAGGGATTTTCCATCGGTTCAAGTGGTAGGCAGTTCCATAACACTAGGAATCTAAGTAACCAAATATTTAGATGATAGCCCCATCTAACTAGGCAAAAGGACATAAAGTAGATACCTTGGTCGTGTCATCGATAAAAGTGTATTGTCCAGAGGGTATCTTTAGTCAAGAGCTCAAAATAGTAGACAGGCCACCCTCACCACATATGTCACTTCCAGGTGTGTTGGGATTCCCTACATGAAACATGAGGTCATACGAACACATAATCTTGTCCATGTCATCATAGATATATGAAAAAACAAGGCATAATGGAGCCATAGACATAAGGGAACAGGGCCACCTCAATATCTAAAAAGGACCTTACCATGGGTCACAAGATGAGATACAATTGGATCCCATTTCAAGATTTATTTTTGCAGTTAGACCATTTGCATTGTTGTATAGAGAGACAACGATAAAACCTCCATACATGTCATTGCATGGTATGTCCCAAGCATTTGGTGGTAGAAAAAACACCTTTGAAAGGGTTCACATTGCTTCTAGCTTATCAGTCCCCTTGAGGACTTTTTACAGACTAGTCGATACTAAGATCGTCAATATCACCATATGTGTCACAAATGTAGTCATCTCAATCATATTTTCTATTGATAGAATAAATGGGAACAGTATTTGCCAACAGTCTTGATGGTCTGGGTTTTCTTTAAGGAATTTATGAGTTAACTTTGAGGATGATTCTTTTGGCAATGGCTTGAATTTCCTAACGAACTTGTATATGAGTATATTATTGATATAATCGTATTCACAGGGGTTGAAATGCAATTCAAACTCAATGTCTTCATACAAGTTATCATATTCTATTTTGAATAACATGTCTTCAACAAAATTCTTATGTCAAGATTTAAAACCAAGATTCTGAACCATGGGCTTATCATCCTTGGAGCATAAAAAGTAGCCATCCATATTCAGGAATGTTTACCATTCATCACGGGACAGTGCATTAGGACATGCAGTAAACATTCTTGTTAACTTGTTAGTCCTGATAAAGATGGCTACTTTTTTTTAATAAATAACACGTGCTCTGATCTTCTATAAATATTCTAAGGACAAATGTGGGGTTTAAAGTACAATCGAACTGTTGCATATAGTTAACCCTCGATTCCATTCCTTGCAATCAATTTTAGTAGGAAGATATTCTTTTCTAGAATTTTGAAAGAAATATTTTGCTAAGATAATTTTTGATACATTCCTTGGGAATTCTTCCTTTACTCTTTCTTCAACAGGTATTTCCATCCATTGCTTCATCTTTTGTTTTTTCCTTCTGAGAGGCCTTTTGGAATATGTTGGTAATCCCACTTTTCATGTTCTATTCTCTCTTGCAAAACAAATATGTTATTAGACTAGTAAATCTTCTGGTGCCAATCGATATCTTATCTTGAAAGTAAGTCGGCCAGACAATTTCAAGATCCTTTATTATATTGTATGTCAAATTCAAAATTTGAAAATCATATTACCCATCTAGTCATAATTTTATTTCCAATTTGTTGCACATGTGGCTTCTTGATAATGGATTCAAATTGCAAGAGATAGGTTCTTAATATAAACTTTTTTGGAATAAGAAAAATCATAAGCTTGAAGATACATAATTTAGAAGCAAGATGTTTTTTCTTGGTGGAATGGTATTTTTTTGGTGTATCATTCCATGTTCCACTGCAGTAATAATAGACCTCTTCTTTCCCATATATGCATTTTTTTCTAACACACCACCATATGCTTCGTATGAGGCATGTGTTTCTAGTATTAAGGTTCCATCATCTGCAAGGTTTAAATATGTTAATAGTTTAACCTTTTCTTTGATTTTTATAACAGCTTTTGTCATTTCTTCTGACCATGGTGAAGCTTCTTTTTTCAATCTTTGTTGGAGGAGCTTTTTGTATTTTTTCTTGGTCTTTATAAAATGGTGCACAATAATTTAGTGATCCCAAAAATCTATGTAACTGTGTTTTGTCCTTAATTTCATTTGGAAATTCTTCAATGGATTTGAGAATATGAGATTGTAATGCAATCATTCCTCCTCTTATATTTAAACCAAGAAATTCGATCTCAAATTTACCAACTTACATCTTCTAATCTGATAAAACTAATCCATTTTATTTACACAATTTTTCAAATTGTTTTGAGTGCCTCAAATGTCCATTGATATCTATGGATAAAACAAGCACACCATCTATATAAATAGCAAAGTATTCATATTGACCAAATATTCCATCCATCCTTTTTTAAAATTTTGTAGGAGCATTCTTTAATCCGAATGGCATTACATTCCATTCATAATGTCTATGTAGAATAGGCAGAACAAAACCTATTTTATATGTATCTTTTTTATCAACAACTATTTGCCAAAATCCACTTTTTAAATTAAACTAAGAAAAGACATTGCATCCTTTCAATTTTTTTATTAAGAAAGTTTTATTTCGGATTAGATGCTAGAGAGGGACTAACCGATCATTCGATTTTTTATACTTAATCACCAATCTCATCTTTCCACATTTTTGCTCAAAGTGTTTATTGACATAAAGAGCAGGGGATGCCCATTCACTGTGACTCTTTTTTATCAATCATTTGGCAAGGAGATCGTTTATCTCTTCTTCTGCTACTTTGACTTTTTGTGGAGTAAAGGGAAAAATATTAGACTTAATACCTTTGGTATGGTCTATTTTCAGAACAAGATCAAGTTTAACAGTATATTTTCACTTATCCCAAAACCTTTTAGGGTCTTTGTCATAGTATTGTTTTATTTTTTCAGTAATTCTTGCTAATATGTTTCACCTGTTATTTGCATCCTGGATGGCTCTATAGATCTTTGCCTCTTTATATTTCAAGGACTCTGGTTTATTTGCGACTCTAATTGTGGCAAAATTCTTTCTATGAATAGGAATTGCTCTACCATAGTGATTGAGTGTGAAGTGTGTGTCACTGAAGTTATAAGGCATGAATTGATTTAAGATATTAATTCCTAGAATCATATTTGTATTGATCTTATCAAACATCCACAATTTGATAATGGTTTGTATGCCTTGGAAAATTATCAGAAGTTTAGGTCGAACCTTTTTTGTGGTGGGTTTTGAACCATTAATAGCTAAAAAATCCAATGATAAATCTTCCCACACATATTTTGGTAATGCTCCATATTTAGCAATACTCATATTGGCTCCTGTATCAATTAAGCAATATCTTTTAATTGGTTTGTAATTTGAGTCAATTTCTTCAAATGACACTATTAGTTCTCTATTTTCTCCATCATAGAAACATTTTGAGTTTTCTTGTTGGCTATCCTGACTTGTTTCTATTAGACTGTCTATGTCTTGGGATGTTGATTTTAGTTTGGATTGGATATCCTGGAAAACTTTTATTGGAGCCTTGTGTTGTCTGATCATGAATTTTGGACTTGGGTTATTAGGCCTTGCTTTCAATTTTATTTCATATTATTTTTTGGCATAATTATATGGATCTTGATGAAATTGAACTATATCTTTTCCCAATCCTCACTGTGTTGGTTGCGAAGTTGGGCACGCTGAGCTTCTAGTTACAGAAGGAGATGAATGGTAAGTTTAGGATTAGCAAGTAAAGATGTAAGTTTGTTAATACGTGTATCAAGATAAAGACATGTTAGCATATTAAAATATAAGAATTTTCGTTTAGATTCATCTACGAAACTAGCCAGAGTTTACGTAATATTTACCAAGTCCTCGTGATCAGAATCAATTTCATCTTCACTAGGAATAGAATAGACTTCGTCTGAAGAGCCAAATTTAGAAATTACCTCCATATCTTCATTAAGATGTATCACTCTAAGATATTTAGTGTTTTTTGGGGTATTTAGACTTATTATGACATTTAGGAGCTATATGACCCTCCTGTCCACAAATGTAGCATTTGATTTTCCTTGGTTTTCCTCTGTATTTCTTATGAGGAGTAACATAAGTTTTCTGTTTGGAAAATCTTGTTTTAGAGGACCTCTCATATTTAGTTTATAAACAAAGTTTTTGTTTCATATTTCTGGTTTTATTTATTTCTTCTAGATAAAAGAAAAAATCACATTTATATCTATCCAAGTGTTTCATGTTGAACAATTTCATGCAGAATAGTTTATTGTATTTAATAGAATTCACATTTTTCATGTCTTTTGCCTATTTGTTTAATACTGCCTTACCAAAATCAACTACTATTCTTTTGGACCTAAGTCTTTATTCAACAGTTAGGGAGTCCCACCATCCTTTGATGCTACCATTAAGATTTGCAATAATCAAATCCATTCCTTCTTCGGCTTCTTTGCCAAAGAGAAGTCTTTGGGTTTCCATCCAACCATGAAGCTTCTCTAGTTATTATTTCCATCTTATATCTTACCTTATTACCCATCCGACACCATGAATCAATATTGAGGTTATAAAGAAGGATCTTGCAATTGTCTGACCGACTTACTTTCGTGAGAAGCTGCTAGTTAGTACCAAAAGATTTACTATTCTAATCACATATTTATTTTTGCAAGAAATAACATCACGTGAAAAGTGGGATTGCCAACATATTCCAAAAGGCCTCTCACAAGAAGAAAAACAAAATATGGAGCAATGGATGAAAATCCCTATTGAATAAAGAGTAAAGGAAGAATTCCCAAGGAATGTAGTAGAAAACATCTTAGCAAAATCCTTAGTTTCATTTAGAAATCTTTCAAGGGATTTGAAGATATGATGTTGTACTGCAATTTTTACTCCTCTTATATTAAAACCAATAAATTTGATCTCAGTTTTACCAACTTCCATCTTCTTTTCTAATAAAACTAATCCATTTCTTCCAAAAAAAATTCATATTGTTTTAAGTGTCTCAAATGTCCATTGATTTCTTTGGATAAAACAAGCACATCATCTCTATAAACAACAAAGTATTCATATTGAACAAATTTTCCATCCATCCTTTATTGGAATTCAACAGGAGCATTCTTTAATCCGAATGGCATTATATTCCATTCATATGCCTATGTAGAATAGGCAGAACAAAAGTTGTTTTATATGTATCTTTCTGATCAATAACTGTTTGCCAAATTCCACTTTTTAAATAAAACTTGGAGAAGAGATTGCATCCTTTCAATTTGTTTATTAAGACAGTTTTATTGGGGATTGGATGTTAGAGAGGGACTGACCAATCGTTCAATTTTTCATAGTTAGTCACCAATCTCATCTTTTCACATTTTTGCTCAAAGTGTTTATTGACATAAAAAGTAGGGGATGCCCATTCATTGTGATTCTTTTTTATCAATCCTTTTGCAAGGAGATCTTTTATCTCTTTTTTAGCTACTTTGACTCGTTGTGGAGTAAAGGATATAATATTAGACTTAAAACCTTTGGTGTGGTTTTTTCCCAGAAAAAGATCAAGTTTAACAGTATATTTGCACTTATCCCAAAACCTTTTAAGGTCTTCGTCACAGTATTCTTTTATTTTTTCAATGATTCCTACTAATATGTTTCACCTATTATTTGTGTCTTGGATGGTCCTATAGATCTTTGCCTCATTATATTTCAAAGACTCTAGTTTATTTGTGACTCTGATTGTCGCAGAATTTTTTCTAGGAAAATGGATTGTTCTGTCATAGTGATTGAGTGTCAAATGTGTATCATTGATGGTATAAGGAATGAACTGAGTTAAGAAATTCATTCCTAGAATCATATCTATATTGATCTTATCAAACATCCACAATTTTACAGTAGTTTGTATGTCTTGGACAGATATCAAAACTTTAGGGGCAACCTTTTTTGTGGTGGTTTTTGAACCGTTAACAGCCAAAAAATCCAACGACCGATCTTCCCACATATTCTAGTAATGTTTGATATATAGCAATACTCATAGTGGCTCTTGTATCAATTAAGAAATCTCTTTTAATTGGTTTTTAATTTGATTCAATTACTTCAATTGACACTATTAGTTATTTATTTGATCCAGCATAGAAACAGTCTAAGTTTTCTTGTTGGCTATTTTGTCTTGTTTCTATTTTATTGTCTATGTCTTGGAATGTTGATTTTAGTTTGGATTGGATATCTTGCAAAACTTTTACTGGAATCTTGTGTTGTCTGATCATGAGTTTTGGACTTGGGTTATTAAAGCCTTGCTTTCAATTTTATTTCATATTCTTGCTTGGCATAATTATACGAATCTTGATGAAATTGAACTATAGCTTTTCCTTTATCCTCACCATGCTGGCTGCGAAGTCAAGCAAGCTCAGCATCCAATTACGAAAGGAGATGAATGGGAACTTTAGGATTAGAAAGTAATGATGTAAGTTTGCTAATACATGCATCAATATCAAGACCTATCAACATATTACAGTATAGGAATTTTAGTTCATATTCATCTGCAGAACTACCAATAGTTTGTGTGATATTTACCTAGTCTTCATGATTAAAAAAAATTGATTTCACTAGGCATATAATAGACTTCCTCTAAAGAGCTAAATTTAGAAAATACCTCCATATATTCATTAGGAAGTATCACTCTAAGATGTTTAGTAATTTTTAGTTATTTAGACTTATTAGGGTATTTAGCAGCTCTATGAACCCCCTATCCACAAATGCAGCATTTGATTTTCCTTGGTTTTCCTATGTATTTATTACGAGGAGAAACATAAGTTTTATGTTTGAAAAATCTTATTTTAGAGGATCTCTCATCTTCAGTCCTAAATTTTTCAAATTTCTTCTTGTTGTGGCAAGAACAAGCTTGTGGATCTTTTCCATAATATCTTGTTGGTTCAAAATCTATTTTTTTGCAAATATTTTTATCAGTCTATTTCATTTGTGATTTGAGAAGTTTGGAAGCTTCTATGTCTTTACACTTGGTATAAAGGTACGCATCAACAGATTGAATGATTTTCCCTAGATTCAAGTTCTCATGTTTGACCTCCTCACCAGTGGTATCATTAGTGTTATTTTCTATATAAGTCATCACTCCTTTATCTATGACTTCTGGTAACGAGTTTATAAACAAAGATTTTGTTTTAGGTTTTTGGGTTTTTTTAGTTCTTATAGCCAAAAGATAAAAATCACATTTATATTCATCCCAGTCTTTCATGTTGAACAATTTCATGTGGTATAGTTTAATGTATTCGATAGCATTCACATTTTTCATGTCTCTTGCATATCCTTTTATTACTGCCTTAGCAAAATTGGCTATTGTTTGGTTGGACAAAAGTCTATGTTCAACATTTAGGGAGTCCACCATCCTTTGATGCTACCATCACTATTTGCAATAATCAGATCCATTCCTTCTTTAACT
The DNA here is from genome assembly GCA_037957365.1 of Torreya grandis. Lineage (NCBI taxonomy): Eukaryota > Viridiplantae > Streptophyta > Pinopsida > Cupressales > Taxaceae > Torreya > Torreya grandis. Next base: position 244,073 of record JARHVA010004131.1, read on the forward strand.
TCTCTACCAAAGAGAACTTAGGGTTTCCATCCAACCATGAAGCTTCTCAGTTAGGATTTCTATCTTATATCTTACCTTATTGCCCATTCAACATCATGAATCAATATTGAGGGTACAAGGCATAATTGCTACTTGTGTCAAGTCATTGGCATATCTGTTATTCTACGCTTGTTGAACCCTTTGGTCAATTTCTTTTATATTTTTTGCTTCAACTCAAGGAAATGTAGCCCTAATAGTGGGGATATCTAATTGGACCGAATCTTCCCTGGGGGCTATGCACTAATTGAGCTTCTAGATATACTGGTAAGTACAACATTTTCCTCTTGTATACCTATTGGTTCAGCTAGTAGGGACTCAATCCAATTCAGCGAAGCATTCTAATTAGATTGGCTTTCTACTTCGGCTATAACTAATTCCTCAAAGTTCCAATTAAGGTTTTTAAGCTCACTAAAGTATAAGCAAGCACCAATTAATGTTTCTTTAGAAATTTCTTGCTCATGCAATTCTTTATTAATTCCAATCAACTCTATAAAGATTGTTGTGTTTTTGTGAAGTCTTTCAAGTCTAGTATAATTACTATCAAATTATGTAGAGATGTTGTTTATGTACCATGGATGGATTTCTCCTATGGGTAAGGATCCAATTTGTTGCATTCTAAATTGTCTTGCTTTATCAGATATCTCATCAGAACCAGGCTTCCTAAGTGGTTCTATCTTAGGAATGCTAGAGTTTTCTTCAACTTTTATTAAGCTCAACGGATTTTTCTTCTTGGGTCTCTTAGAATTTTCTTTGAGCTCAGGTATTTGTGTAATGATCAATGAAGTAGATCCTATCAAGGCATCATCTTTACCTTGGAGCTCATTAATTTTTTATTCTATTTTAGCCAAAATCTTGTGGTTTGAAACAATATGTCTAGAGGTTTCAGTATCTATTTTGACAATTGCTTTCTAGAATTGATCCAGAACATAGTCTATCTTTATTGTTTGCAAGTTTGTACTAGTGTTTAGTAATATGAGGTCTGTAACCTTTTCTTCTCTCACTTTAAGATATTCATTAGACATAATTTGTGTAGATATCATCTCTTCAACACTTTGCCTAGCTTTTTCACTTTCTTCTTCATAGTGTTTGAGGTTTTGTGTTTCAATATTTTCTTGTAAGTGTTTCATTATTCTTGAGTCCTTATCTACAATGATAGCTAGGTTATCAGTAGTAATCTTTAGCTCAACAATTCCAGATATGGCAGCTACTATTTCTGCAAGAGCTCTGTCTTGAAGGGCTAGGATAGGAGACAAATCTTTTGTCTCTGTTATTGGTCTCTTTTCAAAAGTTCCAACCCTTTTATATAAGTAACCTTTCATTTTACATATATCTAGGTATAGATCATCTATGTTTTTAGCCATCTCTGTGACAGCAGCATTACACCAATTTTGTTTTCTTCTTGTGGTGGTGTTATGATTTCCTATTGGAACGGCTTCATCAGGCTCATGTTGAAATAGATATTGTCCATTAGCAGAGAATTTTATGTACATCTGCCTAGGGGGAAATCTTCCTGTAGATTCTAGGACATTGTATTTAACCTCAACACCATTAGATTCAGTGATACTATCAGTTCCAATTTTTTGGTCATTTTTCTTTGGAAGGATTATTTCTTCAATTTCTTTTCCTATCATCATGTTTAGTGGAGCATATTTTGAAGATTATAGGTATATGTGATGCACACATCCCAATCAAGATGATTATTGTAATGGTTATCAGCTAGATTTAAGAACTTATTTCATTCTTCACCAAAGTCAAGTAGACTATGAAAATATGTTTTAGTTGCATTTGAATGTCTAGTTAGAGTGGATATGGTATTTAGGCAATCTAGTTTTGTAACATAGACTTTTTTCCTTGTTAATTGAGTCCTAATCATTTTGGGTTTTATGGGTTTTGGCTTCTCATGTTCTTGGCTTGTATCTATTAGTTTGAGATAGTATGTACCATTTGTTTCTCTGTAAGGAGTAAGTTGCAGACTAGATTGCTTTTTAGGCTTTGGTCCCCTATATATGCATTTCCTATAGTTTGTAATCCATTCACAGGGTAATAATACTAATTCAGAATTTACTTGGGAGATATTGACTAGTTTTCAATCAGTCTCAGTCCCTGGGATAATCACCACATTCACTGCAACTTTGTGAAGGTAGTTTGATGGAACTACTGGATATTTGCAATATCAGAATACCCAACAGGTAATCATACTAAAAAGGATAGCTCCTAGGTTCCATATCCAAGTTTCTACATAGAATATTGCATTTAAGAATCTCAGGAATATACTCATCATTAATATTTTCCATGAAGTTAGAATAAACACAGCATCTTACCATTCCTTTATGCATAGTATCATTTGTGGCTCATACCATAGCCTGGGCAATATCATTAAGATGAAAATCAACTAGGATAGATAGAATAGGGATATCTAGGCCTTGGCAAAAACAAACTGATAACAGTCCATTCAATTTGGCCAATATGAACAAATCTACAACCTTATTTCTAAAATTCTTAATATGTTCAACAAGTACATTGAACAGGTTTCCTTCTAAATTTTTAGGAATCAATTCATTTAGTGTAAAAAATTTAATGGAAACCTCAGTCTAAAACTTATGTTTAAAGAAATTCATTTTATAGACTTCACACAACTTAAGAGTTGGTAGCTTCCAATTACTATCACGAGTTTCTTCAGACAAATACTAACTTAAACTATGTCTAGATCCATCTCTATTCTTTATCTCTGATTCTTGAGAATGTTCATGAATAGGAACATAGTCAAAGCTTACCTCTGCCATGGCTAGTGTTCAAAAGACAACTTCTGAGTACAAGACTTTTTTGGCTTCTGACGCGAGCTCGTTCAATTTGAGAAGAATAGGTGCTTCCTCCTTCAAGCTTTGTTTGCAAGGGTTGTTGGGCAAAAATAGGCAAACATGGAAACACACACTTCGATGCCTTCAATGCCACAATATCTCATGTACACAACTTCAACTCAAAGGATTTCTTTCACACATCTATTCTACCTGAGGAACTTAAGTAAAACCAGTTGTCGCTCACAACGATTATAGAAATAATTCAAACTATAATCACACTTTAATGAATTCACAAGGCGAATATAATTTATCCGATATTTTAAAAAACATAGATGAAAATAACAAAAAATAATTTTATATCTAAAGAATTCAGGATCTAAACAAAGAAACCAAGGTCTGATACCACTTATGGATGACATACTCCAGTTTAGTCACACCGATACACTGTTACAACTAAACCAAGTCTTTAATATATGGATATAACCATAACTCTACCTAAGACTCTTCAATCGCTTCCTCTTTTAATCAATGGTACAGACTAAGCCTTGGGTTCCTTATATTAGAATCAAGAGGGATTTTCCATCGGTTCAAGTGGTAGACAGTTCCATAAGACGAGGAATCTAAGTAACCAAAAGTTTGGATGATTACCCCATCCAACTACGCAAAAGGACATAAAGCAGATACCTTGGTTGTGTCATCGCTAAAAGCGTATTGTCCAGAGGGTATCTTTAATCAAGAGCTGGCAGGGACTCAATCCAGTTTAGTGAAGCATTCCAATCAGATTGGATTTCTACTTCATTTGTAACTAATTCCTCAAAGTTCCAATTAAGGTTTTTAAGCTCATTAAATTATAATCAAGCACCAATGAATGTTTCTTTATCAATTTATTGCTCATGCAATTCTTTAGCAATTCCAATTAGCTCCGTAAAGATTGTTGTGTTTTTGTGAAGTCTTTCAAGTCTAGTATAATTACTATCAAATTCTGTAGAGATGTTGTTTATGTACCATGGATGGATTTCTCCTATGGGTAAGGATCCAAGTTGTTGCATTCTAACTTGTCTTGCTTTATCAGATATCTTATCAGAACCAGGCTGCCTAAGTGGTTCTATCTTAGGAATGCTAGAGCTTTCTTCAACTTTTATCAAGCTCAACGAATTTTTCTTCTTAGGTCTCTTAGCATTTTCTTCGAGCTCAGGTATTTGTATAACAATCAGTGAAGTAGATCCCACCAAGGCATCATCTTTACCTTGGAGCTCATTGATTTTTTATTCTATTTTAGCCAAAATCTTGTGATTTGAAACCATCTGTCTAAAAGTTTCAATATCTATTTTGACAATTACTTTATGGATTTGATCCAGAACAGAGTCTATCTTTCTTGTTTGCAAGTTTGTAATTGTGTTTAGTAATATGAGGTCTGTAACCTTTTCTTCTATCACTTTAAGATATTCACTAGACATAATTTGTGTAGATCTCATCTCTTCAACACTTTGCCTAGCTTTTTCACTTTCTTCTTCATAGTGTTTGAGGTGTTGTGTTTCAATATTTTCTTGTAAGTGTTTCATTATTCCTGAGTCCTTATCTACAATTATATCTAGGTTATCAGTAGTAGTCTATAGCTCAACAATTCCATAACTGGTTGCTACTATTTTCAAAAGAGTTTTGTCTTGAAGGGATAGGATAGGAGACAAATCTTTTGTCTTTGCTATTGGTCTCTTTTCTAAAGTTCCCACCCTTTAATCTAAGTAACCTTTCATTTTACATATCTCTAGGTAGAGATCATCTATGTTTTTAGCCATCTCTATGAGAGCAGCATTACACCAATTTAGTTGTCTTCTTGTGTTAGTGTTATGATTTCCTACTAGAACAGCTTTATCAGGTTCATGTTGAAATACATATTTTCCTTCAACAGATAATTTTATGCACATCTGGCAAGGAGGAAATCTTCATGTAGATTCTAGAACATCGTATTTGACCTCAACACCATTAAATTCAATGATACTAGCAGTTCCAATTGTTTGGTACTTTTTCCTAGGAAGGATTATGTATTTAATTTCTTCTCCTATCATCATGTTTATGTGGAGCATATTCTGAAGATTTTGGGTACATGTGATGCATGCATCACAGTCAGCATGATTGTCATAATGGTTATTAACTAGATTTAAGAACTTATTTTTTTCTTCATTAAACTTGGGCAAACTCTAAAAATATGTTTTGGTTGCATCTGAATGTCTAGTTGGAGTAGATATGGTATTTAGGCAATCTAGTTTTGTAAAATATGATTCTTGCCTTGTTGATTGAGTCCTAATCATTTTCGATTTTTTTGGGTTTTAGCATATGATGTTCTTGGCCTTTATCTGTTAGTTTGAGGTTGTATGTACCATTTGTTTCTCTGTAAGGAGTAAGTTGCGGCCTATATTGCTTTTTACACTTTGGTCCCCTGTATATGCATTTGCTATAGTTTGCAATCCATTCACAGGGTAATGATACTAATTCAAAATTCACTTAGGAGATGTTAACTAGTTCTCCATCAATCCTAGTACCTGGGATAATCACCACGTTGGTTGCATCTCTCTAAAGTTAGTTCGATGGAACTACTGGATATTTTCAGTTTTGGAATTCCCAACAGGTAATAATACTTAAAGGGATACTTCTAAGATCCATATCCAGGTTTCTAAATTGGAGATTGCATTTAAGCATCTCAGGAACAGTCTCATCATCAAGATCTACCATGAAGTTAGGATAAACATGACATGTTACCATTCCTTTATGCATAGTCTCATTTATGGCTCCTAGCATAACATGAGAAATATTATAAATCTGAGAATCAACGAATACAGATAACATAGGGACATTTAGACCTTGACAAAAACAAAGGAATAACAATCCATGAAATCGGGCTAATATGAACAAACCTATAAAATTTATTTCTAAAAATTTTAAAATGTTCAACAAGTATATTGAACCTGTTTCCTTCTAAATTTTTAAGCATCAAGTCTTTTAGTGTAAAACATGTAAAGGAAACCTTAGTCTGAAATTTTTGTTTAAATAAATTCATTTTATAGAAATCAGACAACTTAAGAGCCAGTAGCTTCCAATTACTATCACGTGTTTCTTCAAACAAATACTAACTTAAAATATGTCCAGATCCATCTCTATTCTTTATCTCTGATTCTTAAGAAAGTTCATTAAAATGAACATAGTAAAAGCTTACCTCTGCCATGTCTAGTGTTCAGAATGCAACTTCTAAGGACATAACTTTTCTAGCTTCTGATGGGAGCTCGTAAAGTTTGACAAGAATAAGCGCTTCCTCCTTCAAGCTTTGTCTATAGGGGTTGTCAGGGAAAAATAGGTAAACATGGCAACACATGCTTTCAACACCACAGTATCCTGCATACACAGCTCCAACTCAAAGGATTTATTTCACACATATTCTACCTGAGGAACTTAAGTAGACCCATTTGTCGCTTATAGCCACCTTAGAAATAATTCAAAGTATAATCAACCATTAATGAATTCACAAGGTAGATATGATTTCTCATAAAGTTTAATAAACAGAGATGAAAAGAACACAAAATAAATTATATTATTTGAAGAATTCAGGGTCTAAACAAAGAACCAGAGTCTGATACCACTTATGGATGACACACTCTAGTTTAGTCATACCAATACATAGTTATGACCAAGTTGAGTCGTCATGATCTAGATATAACTATAACTCTACCTAAGACGTAGACTCTTCTAAGACTCTTCAATCTTCAATCGCTCCCTCTTATTCCCGATGGTAGAGACTAAGCCTTGATTTCCTTATATATGAATCAAGAGGGCTTTTCCACTGATTCAAAAGGTAGCCAGTTCCATAAGACTAGGAACCTAACTAACAAAAAAAATCGATGATATCCCCATCCAACTAGATGAAAGAACATAAAGTAGATACCTTGGTTATGTCATCGCTAAAAGCATATTGCCCAGAGGGCATCTTTAGACAAAATCTAAAAATGGTAGACAAGGCGTCATCACCACATATGTCACTTTTCAGTGTGTTGGGAATCCCCCACTAAAACATAAGGTGATACGGACACATCTTCATGTCTATATCGTGATAGCTATATGGCAAAGCAAGGCATAACACAACCATAGATGTTAGGGGACAGGGCCACCCTAATAGCTACACAAGACCTTACCATGGGTCACATGATGTGATACAATTGGGTGCCATTCCAAGATTTGTTTTCGCAATTAGATCATTTGTGTTGCCATATTGAGGGATAGCAATCAAACCTCCATACATGTCATTGCATGGTACGTCTCTAGCATTTGGTGACAATGAAAACACAGTTGAAAGGGTCCACCTTGCTTCTAGCTTACCAGTCCCCTCAAGGACTTTTTAAGACCAATCGATACTAAGATCATCAACATCACCATATGTGTCAAAAATGTAGTCATCCTAATCATAATTTTTATTGGCAGAATAAAATGGGAACAATATTTGCCAACGGTCTAGATGGTCTGGGTTTTCTTCAAGGACTTTATCAGTTAACTTTGAGGATGATTCTTCTAGAAATGGCTTGAATTTCCTAACAAACTTGTAGCTGAGTTGATTATTGATATAATCATATTCATAGGTGTTAAAATGCAATTCAAACTCAATGTCTTCATACAAGTTATCATATGTTATTTTAAATAACATGTCTTCAGCAAAAATTCCTAAGTCAGGATTTAAAACCAAGATTATGAACCATGGGCTTATCATCCTTGAAGCATAATTAAGAAGCCATACATCTTCAAGCATGTTTGCCCATTCATCATGGGACATTCCATCGGAACCTACAGTAAACTTTCTTGTTTGTTAACTTGTTATCCCTGATAGAGATGGTTATTTTTTATAATAAATGGCATGGGCTCTGATCTTAGAGAAACCTTCTAAGGACAAAATTGGGGTTAATAGTTCAATTGAACTATTGCATATAGTTATCCCTCAAGTTCATTCCCTGCAATCAATTTTAGTAGGAAGGTATGCTTTTCTAGAATTTTGAAAGAAATATTTTGCTAAGACAATTTTTATTACATTCGCTAGGAATTTTTCCTTTACTCTTTCTTCAACTGGTATTTCCATCCATTGATTCATCTTTTGTTTGTATTCTTCTGAGAGGCCTTATGAAATATGTTGGTAATCCCACTTTTCACGTTATGTTCTTTCCTGCAAAATAAATATGTGATTAGAATAGTAAATCTTCTAGTACCAACTAGTAACTTCTCTTGAAAGTAAGTCAACCAGATTATTGCAAGATTCTTTCTTATATTGGATTTCAAATTCAAAATTTGAAAACCATATTTCCCATCTAGTCATAATTTGATTTCCAATTTGTTTCACATGCGGCTTCTCAATAATGGATTCAAATTGCAAGAGATCGGTTCTTGATATAAACATTTTTGGAATAAGAAAGATCTTAAACTTGAAGATACATAATTTAACAGCAAGGAGTTCTTTCTTGGTGGAATGGTATTTTTTCTGTGTATCATTCCATGTTTCACTACAGTCATAACATACCTCTTCTTTTCCATATGCATTATGTTCTAACAACACACCACCATATGCTTCCTCTGAGGCATATGTTTCTAGTATTAAGGTTCTATCACCTGGAAGGTTTAAGTCCGGCAATATTTTAACCTTTTCTTTGATTTTTATAACAACTTTTATCATTTCTTCTGACCATGGTGGAGCTTCTTTTTTCAATCTTTGTTAAATGAGCTTTTTGTCTTTTGTTGGGTCTTTATAAAATGGTGCACAATAATTTAGTGATCCCAAAAATCTCTACAATTGTGTTTTGTCGTTAATTTCACTTAGAAATTCTTCAAGGGATTTGAGGATATGAGGTTTTAATGCAATTTTTCCTCCTCTTATATTTAAACCAAGAAATTTGATCTCAATTTTACCAACTTCCATCTTCTTGTCTGATAAAACAAATCCATTTTCTTCATAAAATTTTTCAAATTGTTTTAAGTGTCTCAAATGGCCATTGATATCTCTGGATAAAACAAGCACATCGTCTATATAAACATCAAAATGTTCATATTGACCAAATATTCCATCCGTGTTTTTTTTGGAATTCAGCAGAAGCAATCTTTAATTCAAATGGCATTACATTCCATTCATAATGTCTATGTAGAATAGGCAGAACAAAAGTTATCTTATATGTATCTTTCTGATCAACAGCTATTTTCCAAAATCCACTTTTTAAATCGAACTTGGAGAAGACATTGCATCCTTTCAATTTGTTTATTAAGATAGTTTTATTGGGGATTGGATGCCAGAGAGGGACTAACCAATCGTTCAATTTTTTATAGTTAATCGCCAATCTCTTCTTTCCACTTTTTGCTTAAGAGTGTTTATTAACATAAAAAGTAGAGGATACCTATTCACTATGACTCTTTTTTATCAATCCTTTGTCAAGGAGATCTTTATCTCTTCTTTTTCTACTTTGACTTGTTGTGGAGTAAAGGGAATAATATTAGACTTAATACCTTTGATATGGTCTATTCTCGGAACAAGATCAAGTTTAACAGTATATTTGCACTTATCCCAAAACCTTTTAGGGTCTTTGTCACAATATTGTTTTATTTTTTCAGTGATTCCTACTAATATGTTTCTCTTGTTATTTAAACCCTGGATGGTCCTAAAGATCTTTGCCTCATTATATTTCAAGGACTTTGGTATATTTGCGACTCTGATTGTGGCAAAATTCTTTCTAGGAACATGAATTGCTCTATCATAGTGATTGAGTGTCAAATGTGTATCACCTATGGTATAAGGCATGATCTGATCTAAGAAATTCATTCCTAGAATCATATATGTATTGATCTTATCAAACATCCACAATTTGACAATAGTTTGTATGCCTTGGACAAATATCAAAACTTTAGGGGCAACCTTTTTTGTGGTGGTTTTTGAACCATTAACAGCGAAAAAATCCAATGATGAATATTCCCACATATATTTTGGTAATGCTCCATATTTAGCAATACTCATATTGATACCTTTATCAATAAAGCAATCTATTTAAACTGGTTTGTAATTTGAGTCTATTACTTCAATTGACACTATTAGTTCTATATTTGCTTCAACATAGAAACATGTTGAGTTTCCCTGTTGACTATTCTGACTTGTTTCTATTAGACTGTCTATGTCTTGGGATGCTAGTTTTAGTTTGGATTGGATATCTTCCAAGACTTTTACTAGAGTCTTGTCTTGTCTGATCATGACTTTTGGACTTGGGTTATTAGACTTGGCTTTCAATTTTCTTTCATATTCTTTTTTGGCACAATTATACGGATATTGATGAAAATAGAACATAGACTATGTACTTTGACAATTCTAAGCGTTTCCCACATACTAAAGCAAGAATTGTTCTTATTACTCCTACAAAATAAATTATGCCACTAGCATATACATTAGGTTTTTGTTGTACTAACTATATTCAAGAGTATGAAGCACTTATTTTGGGATTTTGGATCACACATGAATTCAAGGTAAAATCTATCAAAGTTATGAGGAATCCAATTTTGTCATCAATCAAGTAACATGTATTTATCTAGTCAATGAAGAAACACTCATCTCTAATAGAGAACTTATGAAAATTTTGATTTCTTAATTTGATGAATTTGAAATCAATAATATTCCTAGAAAGAATGATAGACATGTTGAAGTTATGGCTAGTTTCATTTTTTTAGTTCCTATCAATATTCGTATTGATCATGCTAATTTGACTGTTAATATATTTTTGACCTGTTACGATATTGGAACATCCTACTACTCAAGTAGAAAATATGGAATGCTTAAACGTGTTTGCAATAAAAAGTGACAAATAATTCAAGTAAAGGGATGGATTGCCATATTGTGTGTTAAGTTTCAATAACTTGTCGAAACTTTTTAATGATGGTACGAATAAGATACACTCGGGAATATTTGATCAAGTAGTGATTTTTTATTTTATTTTTTTCACAAGGTTGTAATATGTTATCTTAAATTGACTTTGTTAAAAATGAAATTTTACAGTTTTATGTCTGCAAATATTTTCAATTATTTACCAAAAGACAATCCCTCCATATTTTTCAAGAAATGATAGGAAAATATATGCAGAGGCGGAATCAAATATGATATTATTGAAGGTCTACTTTTTGGAAGATCTTTTGATGGGAAATTATTTAGATGTATTTGATGTAATGAGGCTAGAGTTGCATTACACTAAGTGAATGATAATGAGTGTGGAAAATATTTAACAAAAAATTATAGCACATAAGTTAACTAGAATGGGTCTTTATTAGAATACAATGGAAAGTAATTATCATGAGTATGCTAGATTATGTGAAACATGCCTAAGATGTGGTTATCTTACACATTCCCATTCCCAAGAGTTGCAATCAATAGTGTCCTTGTCACCATTTTCCATATAGGACTTTGACTTGCTTAGCAAAATAAATCCCAAATCTTCAAAAGCTAATAACTTTATTATCACAGCAAGAAAACATATTAAAAAATGGGTATAAGCATTTCCCCTTTAAACAACATAGGAGAAGGCATTTGCAAATTTCTTATGACATATCATTTCAAGTTTTGACTTACCATCCAAATTTATTTTTGATAATGCCTCATCCTTCAAGAATAAGACAATCAAAAAGTTCCACAAGGCAATGGCCAAACCGAAGCTTCCAACAAAACCACTGTCAAATTTTACTAAAAATAGTGAATAAACATGGTGTTGATTGGCATAATCAAACATGTTCAACATTATGTACATATAGAACTAGTGTTAGAACACCCATAGGGGCAAATCCATACTTGTGTATGGGGTAGAAGCAATCTTGCCCCTTGAACTTGAGATTTCGTCTTTGAGAGTATCCTTAAGGGGTATTATAGATAATTATTGTTACAAATGAAAAATATTACATAAGTTATAAATGACAATGACAAAAGGATTTGTGTCATTGAACATTTAAGAGTATACTACAATCGCCTCATAAAGCTTAAAACAAAAAGATATTCAATGTGTCTGATCAAGCATTGAAAATGAGTCAGAAAAATACTAATTCAAAGTGTGACCAAAAATCGCCTCAAAAAACTGACAACAAAAAGATACAATCAAAAGAATTCAACGTGTATGATTAAGCATTGAAGGGAGTCAAAATAATACTAATTCAAATCTTGATCAAAAAGGAGAGTTCAATCCCAATTGTCTTGGACCATTTGTCATTATGGAGAAGTTTGAATCGAGGGCATATCACCTCTGCTACATCAAATGGCAAGCCTTTGAAGAACCCAATAAACTTTATCGTGTAAAGTGCTTATGTATTTTGATGGTTGTGTTGTCTCAAGGTTTTACATTATGTTAGGGGCATGTTTGTTGCTTTATTTTTTTATGTTTCATTAACTTTTGCCTTGATATTATTGTCAAGTCAATTTTTTTCAAATTTATTGTGAATTTTTTCACTTTTACTTTTCAATTTGGCTCTAGTAGTTCATTTTTTATGTTCATTGACTAATTTTCATTGTTTCTACTCAATTTATAATTGTCTTTCTATTGATTTTGTTGCCTATCCTTTCTCAATATTTAATTCAAGACTTCCTTTTGCTTTGGCTTTTGCAAGTGACTTAATTTTTTACATGATTGTTACTTTATTTTCTTCTTCTTATTTGTTGTTATGTGCCACGGCCTATGTGTTTGCCATCATTGAATCATGCAAATGTTTATTTGTTTCCTATGTTTCCATGATTCATTTCATGCATCTATTGCAAAAAGGCTCCTTACACATTTTACATTGTTATATCTTACAATAATTATGATATCTCAATGTTGTTGTATTACTTAGATCTTAGACCCATTTGGGCAACTTATTCACTACGCATATGCAATCAAGAATACAACTTTATAAGTTAGATTCATCAATGATTTTTTATGTTGTATCATACATGTTAGTTATCCATAATATATTTCTTTTGAGACATGAGCTTAATGGGTTTATCTTGAATCTCAAAAGGGTGGCATAAATCGCAATCATAGTATTTAGAAACATGCTTCTGTGACGTGTATCACTTCACCTAATTTCAAGAAACTCAACATTTCTTTAAATTTCATCAGGAACTTCCCCAGGATTGTATTCAATATGTTCTTTTGTTTTTATTTAAAATCTTATTGGATTGTATTTAGGTTTAATAGAGAATGTTACTACATTTTTTACTCAGTATATCACTCAAAACTTTATAAAGATTTGAAGGTAGTCAACTCCACCCACCATTCACATCTTTCTCAACATATGAAATACTTTATTTACATTGTTTCATATTTTGACAATTATTATTATTGGGCACTAACCAATGTGTGTGAAGAAAAAAAAGATTGGTTTTACACGTTCGCAGGGGTATTGGCTTTTGTTTTGGAGATCCAAGCGTATGGTTATATCTTTTTTCTACTTTTAAATGTATGATCGCACACACTTTAAATATTCACATCTTTCTCATTCAGGGCTTTTAAAAGAAATTGGAAGCACTCAACTCCATCTAGTATTCACATTTTATTCAATCTCATGAAATAATTTATTTTAAATATTTCATATTTTAGTAGTTATTATTATTTGGAACTTACCCACGTGCGAAGAAAAAGAAATGGTTTTTCAAGTTCCCAGGTGCATTGGTTTTTGTTTCGGAGATCCAAGCTTAGAGTTATGTCATTTTTGCACTTTGAAATATATGCTTGTAACCACTTAAAGTGGGGGAAAATGTAGCCCCAATGCATTTATTAATCATTAATTAGCATGGTTTTAGGGTGTTTGTCTATTTGTCAATTATTGGTCCAAATTAAGCTTTATTGCTAAATTTATCAACTTTCACGGGTCCCCATTCCTCTTCTCAACCCCTCCTCTCTCACTCTCATGCCCCATGTCAAAAACATCCCTTACATTTTTGGGCCTTTTCTTGGTCTCCACTTAGCTAGAATGCATTCATCGCCTTTTCCTTGAGTTTTCCATTTTTAGTCATTGGATGTCGATTTACTTGCCAATAATGTACTAATTTGAATTTAAATGTCTATAAATGCATTGGCAAATTCCACAAAGATCAAGCAATCATTAGAGCATTTATCATTGTCATAAGCTAGAAATTTCCCATGGCACACTTTAGGCACATGACCTAGGGTTTTGCATGTCTATAGAGTTATTTTCATTTATGCAATTTATTATTTTTTGACATTTTTATAACAATGTGATTCAACCATTAGGGACATGAAAATTAGACAGTGTAGAACCCTACTAACCCTCAACATAGTGCCCTAAAGCTCACATCTTTTTATTTAAGTTTTAGATAACAACCCTTCTAGGGCAAGGTGAATAAAGGTTGTTAAGCAAGTCCCGGGTGTCCTTATTTAAAGATCAAAGTGAGGAAATGGGACAACATGACCATGCAAACACAATCGACAACACTGTCACTTGCCAGAAACATCCCTTATGCTTACATCCTATTTTGAACTGATCAAACCTCTAAGCGATGTTGGCATTGATGGGCATGCATTTCCAAGTTCATATTCAAGTGATTGCTTTCAAATTTCAAACCTATGAAAGGATAAGCATTGAAACCCTATGTGAATTCCCTATTGTTCTACTTAGACAAAATTAATTAGGCATTATTATTGTGGCGTGCATGTATCATGCTTGCTCAGCGTAATGAATATAATAGAATTATTTGTATTGCATTTAGTTGTAATCCATTAATCAATATTACACCCACATGGCTAATGAACATGTATAGTGATATTTTTTATTGATAAAGCTAAAAATGTCCCCTGTGCTTACATCATATTATAACCTGATCAAACCTCTCGATGACGTTGATGGCACTATGGGCATGCCTTTCCGAGTTCAGATTCAAGTGAATGTTTTCAAATTTCAAACCTATGAAAAGATAAATATTGAATCCCTATGTGAGTGCGCTATTGTTTAACTTAGACATAATTAATTAGGCATTATTACTATAGTGTACATGTAATGCTTAGCCTAATTAATATAATAGGGTTATTTGTATTGAATTTAGTTGTAATCCATTAATCAATATTACACCCATGTGGTTAATTAATATGTAAAAATATATATTTGTATAGATTAAATAGGGGTTAAAATGGGCCCCAATCCCAAGACAATCCTAAAGCTCAATGAGATGGCATCCAAAGAGAACAAAGAAGGAACAATTTCAACCATGCCTTCCAAAATTGGATGCAAAGGATCAAAGAAAAATTGAAAGTATATATATATTGCCTAGAATCAACTTCTCATGCACAAATAAAAAACAATTAAGGTGACCAAAGCCCACCCAAACTGACCAACCATCAACAGTAACCATTGCAACCACCTTGAACAATAACCAACACCATTAGCAAACCAACCAAAAATAAAAACATTAGCATATAGAGGATTCTCAATTACACATTAATTATTGGCCCCATATGTTGTGGGTGTGGATGCCCCTTTTGTTCCACCTACAATAATTTTTAAGTTATGATAATTTCCATCCCATCTTCGCTTTCTAAAACTCCTCCAAAGCAAGTTGTTACCCTGCCTCTACTGCAACTTCTATTTTTTATATCCCCGATTTTTTGCTTTTTCTTCCTACAACTTACATCTAGTTTCTTCTTTAGGCTTTTCATTTGAGACATGGAGAAAATACCCATGTTCAAACTTTCATTCAAAAATTTCTCCCCCTACTCATCATGGATATCAATATCGTCCTTTGTTCTCATACATCCTTTGAGCTCAAAAATAAATTCCACTGCAGTTAGAATTAATTGTTATAGTTCAGCGTTAATAAACTATCTTTTGCCCTATGAGGTAAAAATAATCCTCTATCTCAAAAACTAGGTCATGAGAGCCTACTCCAAAGATCTCAACTCCGCTTTGTCCACTTATAAACACTATTGCCACCAATACAAATATTTACAGAATTGTGTTGATTTCCAACACCCTCCATGTCCATCATAGACCTAGTAAGGTGCTTTTGGCAGTTACCCTGGTGACAATCTTTTCTAGCCAATGCTTCTTTTGGTTAATACTTAGGTTTCCATACCTCATTGTCCTTGGTCTTCCAATAAGCATTTTGTAAGTGGTCCAATCCATAACACCAGAAGCATCTTATAGGGAAGCACTCAAAGTCCAAAGATTGAAAAAAAAATTGCCATGAGGAGATGAAAACCAAAGTTGGGAAGGATTTTGAAAGGTTCAACGCAACAAAAATTCTATCAAAGGAAGAAGAGGATCTAGATTCAGTAGAATTTGACAAACAAATGAACTATAGCCCAAGGAGTTGTTTATTTTCTTAAGGTATCATCCACATGAAATTTCAAGGGAAACTTGAACAATCTAATCCATACCTAGACATGATCAAGACTAACTACCCAAGTGATAAAATTGGGGCTCAAAGGGAGAAGAAAGAGTCCAATATTCTGAAGAAACTAGGGGCTCCCATCTAAAATCTAAGACCTATATTTTGTGTAACGGCAAATAACCATGAATCCACTTTTGAGAGGGCTAAAGACTTTGACGCTACCCTAGTTCTAAATTATCCAATCTTTTATGTTGTTGACTAAAAACATGTATGCCTATAAAGTTTCCAATTAAAGTGCTATAAGACAAGCATTTATGGGCGGTTGGTGGATAAATGAGCACTTTTGTTATTTCTTAGTTTGTGACTTGCCCTATGTGAAGTGACACCAATTCACTAACAGTTGGAGATATCACCATAGAAAATGGTGATTCTCCTATGCAATTGAGAGGGACATTTCCCTAGTTGGATATAATTATTTTAGGGGTTTTGTGTACTTTTCCCTCGAAAGCACAAAAGGAAACAAAACAAAAGAGAAAAAGAGAAAAAGGGAGAAACACATAGTGGGATAAAAACGAAAATCCACCGAGATAACTTAAGAACAAATAGCAGAAATTGAAATCCTTCCTCTTACACAAGAATGAACATAGAAACAGTAGGGGTTTGGAGAATAAAAGACATTCCTGAAAGCACAAAGTCTCATCACAAACCCAATTTTACCACTTGGTATGAAGTTCCATTGAGATCAAACATGCAAAAACTCATAAACATCAAGAAAAGCTATATATGGGGTTGTCAACACAAAGTTTGGGAAACACCATTGGATGCATACAAGAATTTTAATGGAGTCTTCATATACAAGTAAAGATTCAGAATGTGTAAACAAAAGACATTAAAATATACAAACACTCCAAAAGAGTCTACCCTACTTGCTTACAATTCATTGCTCCAATCTAGAAATAACATGGCTCCACACAAAGTTGCAACTTCCTCTCTCCAAGAGCTTGATAAACAAAAGAATCTCTACAAAATACAAATTGTTTCTTTTGTCCAATCTTTCCCTTTGGAATATGAAATCATTATTTGCCTCTCTTTTTTGCTTTTCTTTTGATTTAAGCAAATTTACACTATTCGAATGAACTTTTCAATTGCATTTACAAAACAATATTGATTCTTAAAGGAATCGATTTATCAAATGACCAAAAATGTAGTCATTTAATGACTTAAATTAATGTTAATTAATTATAAAATAATTAATAGCGTAATCAAGTAAATTAATTTTCCTTCGATCACACAAAATCAAATTTGTAACTTACTCTATGTGAGCTAATCAAACACTTTGCCTTGTCCATTGGGCGATGGGGTCCTGTAAAACATTACAAAATATAGAATAAAAGGCAAAAATGATGGAAAAAATGTAAAAATGGGTTAGTGAATTTGGTTGGCCAAATTTCACTACAATAGTTGGCCCCGACTATTGGACCGCATTCCTTGGCGATATGCATGAGAACTTCAGAAGATGCTAGTGACTTATCCCTCATCCAACCTACTCAAAATACCATTGCTCTCGCTCCACGATTCGACTAACTAGAACCTAGTTCGCCTATCCCATTCATATGGGAATGAACACAAGTTGTTAAGCCAAATCCATGCTTGAAAATTCTACCCATCTACATACTGAGACAACCAATTTTCAAGATAATTTTCCTTGAGTTTTCATATATTTGGTGCATACCACAACTCGACTATAAATTCTCCAAAGTTCATTCCAATCGTACATACTCTCATTCACTATCATCCACTGCATCTTCATCCATTTGCTCTTTGGGATTACTTGAATTTTCCATAGGTGAAAAAGAACAATAATGGTCATTCATATTCATCCCTAGAATTTTAAAAACTTAGATATCGCAACGAACTCAATTCAAAATCAAAATCATATGTAATGCACACTATCAAGATGCCACTCAGCTCAAATCCATAACCACCATATATTCCCATTGTGCATTTCATAAACTTGCTTTGTCATGTGATGAATAAATTCATTAACAGTGTGAACTGAGACAATGACTTCATCAATAATCAGTAAGCAATTGTGTTTTAGCAATACTCACCTCAAACACACAATATGGATAGGCCTACACTCCAATTCTCCATCCTCAGCATCTCGCGGCCTCTCAATACCTTGTCATATTGCTTTGCACATAACAAAGCTTATTTATTATCAAAGCCAAAACTTTTTTCAAATCCAATGCATTTACTCCTCCACTGCATTGTTTGACCAAGTGAACTATTTGACAAAATGATTTGAAGAAATGCAAACTACTAAGTTGTTTCAAAAAATGTCCCATAGACATTTTATACCCAATTTGTTAGTCGCCAACCCCTATCAATAATACTTGCCTGGGACGGTCTTGGAAGGTGCTTGTGGGGGCTATTGAATTTACAAGTGTCATGTGAATTGTTTAACAAAACACATCAAATTAAATCAACACCATTTGAACTCTCTATTGAGTTGCAGCTTTCATTTGAGAACGAAAATTTTAATATGGAGACTGAACTACACTGGTCACCATCCTCATCACAAGCATTTTGTGCACCACCCTCATAATCTTCCATGTCTGCAAAAGTGACCTTGCTTCTACGGGGAACATGATCAGCTCCTAAAAATTGAGTGGCTTCTCCCTTGTCTGCAAATTTGTACTCCTTGTCTCTAAACTAAAATGTTCCACTACCACCTTGTTGATTTGCGAAGTCCTTAGTATATTTTGACACGATCAATGATACCACAAACTATTTGACAAAATGTCTCATTCAAATTTTGTCCCAAATGGCTTGGTCGTCAACTTAGGAGGATGCTTAGCAAGATTGTGGGATTGGGCTCACAGTTGTCGATTGAATTTGCGCCTAACCAACTACGCCCATTCGACTCATGAACTATTTGTCAGAATGCTTCAAAGAACTTCATGCACTTAGAGACCAAGAACCACTTGACCAAAGGACTCAAAGAAGTGTGCCATTCGACATTTGGCAGTCCATCCATCTACTAGGCACGTGAACTGTTTGACAAAATGTCTCACTGAAAACTGTGCCCAGTTTGCTAGTTATTAACCTTTCTCTCCTTGGTTTTCAAATATAGCTAAATTTGTTGTTAAAAATCCCAAACTGTTAGAGAATTCATTGGTTCCTCTTGTTTTGATCCTTGTGCTTCTAAAAGATCCTCTTGATGAATTATCTCCCTATAGATAGTTAAGGACTAGGGAAAATAGTTTGTTGTGTATTGCAAGTTTTCTCCAATTTCATGACAGACAAGAACATCAATCGTAAATTTTGACTCGGTAATGAACTCACACAAAATGTCATCCCTGTTAACAATAACTCAAATGGGAATCTACAGTGCTTGGATGTGTTTGTCACCTAGGCATTCCAACATCACAGTTGTTCACCTTTGCAGCAAATCATAAAGAGCACAAAGATTCATTCAAAGTCTTACGATTAGGGGATATATTGACAAACAAAAGTGTCTTTGAATCTCCACCTAGACATGGTTGAAGAAGATATGTTAGCTTTGAGTTCCTATACAGAATATGTTGTTCTTTGTTTGCAATAGCTAAAAACACATCTCCTCAACATGACAAACTTTCATTGATAGACTGGGCTTCTTTGAGACACTCCCCAATTGGTCCACTACAAGAAAGGTGTTCACTTCCAACCAAACGCAATGGCTTTAGACAACTGCTCATTCATTTGTTGTCTTTCCGACTGACCTGCTCTAATACACCCAGTGCAATAGAGAAGAAACCTCTTTCTAGTAGTAACATCAACTATGGTAAGATCAGAGCCATTAGTATTCTGATTTTGGTCATGTTTGATAGTATATTGCTTATTTGAAGTACAATTCTCAATTTGTGTCCTGTCTACATTGGAGGACTTATTGCTCACCAAAAGATCACGAATAGTTTCATTGTAAACATCCAACATTGATGCCTTATATCATTCTAAAGCACCTTGAACAAGCTAAGATATCTCTACAAAGACCTCATCTTTCCCAACTTCTGATCCAAATACCTTATCAATTATAAATGGATGCTTCTACCCTAGATCCTGCATCATATCAATGCCTCAGCCAACAAGCTAAGCTGATGTTGGATATTGCACAACCAATGAATTTGAGCTTATGCATTCATCTTCTAGCATCATTGGCCTCACTCTACAGAAGACCCTGATATTTCCTTTGAGTTCCAATATGTTGTTGTGCAACTTTCTCCATACAAGCTTTCCATCAAAATTTTGAAGTTCAGCGTCTTCAAAAACTTCTCTTTGTTGCAGTGCAGAGGATTCTTGTATCTATAACTTATGGTTTTCAACTTCAAGCTTTATACATAAGTTTCTTATATGTTCACTTTGGGAGGGAAAATTCTCCTCTAAATTTGTTGTCTTGGTGGCAAGTTGCTCAAGCTCTGCAGCAGGTTCTTGACTCACATTATGCACCTCAATAAAGCCCTGCCTAACCCTGACCTTGGGGGATGCCATTTGTTTCCCAATCCTAAAAATGTCATGTCCAATGTTTTGCCTCTTATCTAGGGGACTGACACCAACCTCCTGATGATTTTCCTTGTGTCGCTTGCTTCCTACAATTTCTTGGTATGTGCTTGTAATGATGAAATCAGCATGATTCATTGCAAGAATATCAATAGTGAATTGACATGAAAAGTGATAGTTCTCATCAAAATTTGTCCAATATAAATCCGAACATGGATATTTGGTCTTCTCCAAAGCATGTGCTATGTTGCACTGAATAATCCCCATTTTACTCGCAACCAAAGAAGCCACCAAATTACCACCACTATAATTTCCAATAATTAGGTCTGATTTCCCATGCACTCATCAACAATTTCATTTTATGCATCTTCTACAAAATTTTCAAGATAAACACAGACATCAAATCTAGAAACCCATCCACGGAGAACCTCTTCTTGAAGTTTCCTTCTTTCCTCACCATCATTGGAATGTAAATTGCCTCCATGTAAGAGATTTTCAGACCTATGCATAGGGCTTCATATAGCTAGGAACATTCTCTCTATCAACAAGCAAAGCTCAATACTTGGCCAAGATAAAGTAATGAAATGAGCATGATTTTCTAAATGACATTCTATGAGACACTCATTAGAATGTGAAGACTTCATTTATTGTCGTTGATCTAGTGAACATTCACTACAAGGTGGAACATTGTTGGCACAGGGCTGATCTCATCCTTTTCCATTAAGTTCCAAAACATAAAATAATTGTTGGCAAAGACAACCAACAAAACCTCATGCCACTCAACTATGAATTGCAGGGAATATATACACCAAATGAATAACTCCAAAGCGAAAATGTATGCACAATCCTTGCCACAACTTCACCAATATAGCAAGATCTTCGGACAAAGAGCACAATTACCAAAATGCCTTATGGGCTAAAGGAAGCAACATGAGAAGGGGAAAACACTGCAGCGAACAAGTTGAGTTTTATTGAAAACACACACATGTAAGGGAAAAACAACACAAGCCAAAGTAAGCAAAAAGGGAAACTATTTACAAAGGGAAGAAAAATGTCAACACTAAACAAAGCCATTTCCCTGTTGAACATAGTACGAGCCTTTGTGGATAAAAATTTTGCATGGTAAAGACTTCATTTGCGAAGACAAAAGTAAAGACAACAGAGTGTTTTTTCTTGCATCAGTGGGGAAGACACGAGGGATGAGAGGGAAAATAAACACGAATTCAAACACTTGGTCATGCACAACTAGAAAGTAAATATTATTCACATTTTGTTCATAAATGAGAGGGATTTGTTTTAACTTGGAATCTAAAACATGAACATTAGACATACATCCAACACCTTCATCTCTTCATTGCTATTGTGACTCTTTAACCATGAGTGGCTGAACCGAATCTTTCGTGGGCACCTCCAAATATGAGCTTATGGTTGATATCTCTTGGCACTCCAAATGGTCATAAATTTATTGTGAATTGCTTCTTGTTTGCTCTCAAAACCTATTATGTGCTCATGTTTAACATCAATGCACACTTTCTCTTCATCGATATGAAGCCCACTACATTAATGACTTATCTCATGCTCTTGAAAGGGAATTGAATTTTTCTTTGCATTCTTGAGCTTGAGCTGAATTTTGAAATGGGCATACTTCTTTCATTTTTACTTGTACGGATCCATAAAAGTCTTTCAAGACCTATACTCATTTCTTATCATCAACCACTTCCCGAATCGGATTTTCTTTGAAAGACGAGATGAAGAGAAATATATTGTTTATTGTATCATCACTTGAATAAACTCAATCCAACCCTAATTCAGGGTCTTCTAAAACATTTTTCTCTTTTATTTTTTCTTCCTTTTGCCACCCAATGTTTCCCAAGTATGCATACTCTTTTTTTAACTGAAATCTTTTCATACATAAAACAAAAATCAGACCATGAGCAGCACTTGAAAAAATCAAAAAATTATAAGCGTGGACTGTGTTCCATCATTTCTAGGCCTTTTTTCAATGGAGTCACCAATCTTCTCTTCAAGGGGAAGATTTCCTTCAAATTTTAAAAATCAAAAGGCACCTTTTCGATTACTAGCAAAGTCGCCAAAAACTGTTGGTGGCAAAATGGGCATTTTTGGTATTTCTTGGTTTGTGACTCAATGTAAATTGACACTAATTCACCAACAGTTGGACATATCATCGTAGAGAATATTGAATCGCATATACAATTGAGAGGGGCAGTGCCCTCATTAGATATGAATATTTTAAAGATTTTGTATACTTTTCACTTGAAAACACGAAAGGAGACAACAGAAAAGAAAAAGAAAAATTGAGAGAAACCCACAGTGGAATAAATGCAGAGAACCCCCTGGTTAACTTAAGAACAAATAACATAACTTGAAATCCTTCCTCTTACACAAGAATGAACATAGAAGTAGCAAAGGCTTTGAGAACAAAAGGCATCCTTGGAAGCACGAAGTCTCCTCACAAACTCAATTTTACACACTTGGTACGAAGTTCCATTGAAATCAAATATGCAAAAACTCATAGACATCAAAGAAGCTCATAAATAGGGGCTCTCAACACAAAATTTGGGAAACACCATTGGTTGCATATAATCAAATAAATACAAAATTTTAATGAAGTCTTCATCTACAAGTAAAGATTCAGAATTTGTAAACAAATGACATTAAAATCTACGAACACCCCAAAAGAGTCTCACTCGCTTGCTTGCATTTCATTACTCCAATTTGGAAATAACATGGCTCCACACAAAGTTGTAGTTTCCTCTCTCCAACAACTTGAGAAAAAAACCTCTATAAAATTTGGATTTTTCTTTTGTATGATCTTTTCCTTTAGAAGATGAAAAGTCAATCATTTGCCTCTCTTTTTGTTTTTTTTATTTTATTTAGGGACATTTACAATATTCAAATGAACTTTTCAATTTGCATTTACAAAACAATATTAATTCCAAAAATAATTAATTTATCATATTACTAAAAACGTATAGTCATTTAATGACTTAAATTAACGTTAATTAATTATAAAATAACTAATAACTTAATCAAATCAATTAATTTCCCCTCCAGCCTACAAAATCAAATATGTAACTTACTTGATGTGAGTTAATCAAACACGTTGTCTTGTCCATTGGGCTATGGGGTTTCGTAAAACATTACAAAAAATAGGACAAAAGGCAAAAATGATGGGAAATTGTAAGAATGGGGTAGTAAAATTTGGGTGGCCAAATTTCACTAGAACATGGGCAAATGCCTATAAATTTTCCAATAAAAGTGCTTTCGGACAAACTCTATTTTTCAACGAATGAATTGGTCTTTGAAGTGAATGCTTGGCCAATTAGGGTAGATAGAGATGTCGAGAGGGAGACTTGATGGGTTACGTATAAAAAATTATGATTCACTAGACATTGCTCTACATGTTTCGTGTTTTCAATTTGAACATCCTCTTCTTACCAAGGGTTTCGTGCATAGTTGATATATTGGACTAACATGGAAACAAGTTTTCCCTTAACAAATGACTTCTTTAATGTAGAGTTAATTCCGTTAATCACATCCCTATTCAACCCTTGTATGTATAGTTTTGGATTCAAAGTTGTTCTAAGGGAGTGCTCATCGATCCCCAATTCAGTTGGACATATGATATACTTCCTTTTTTCCATTTCCAAGCAATAGAATTACAAGCTCCGACGAAATGGATTTCTAGAATTTTTGCACTTGTAGAGGATGTTAGAATAGCCCTTCTCCTTTAAATCTCCTTGGGTGGACTAGTCTAAATGGTTGGGGAGGGCAAGGTGTGAAAGATCCCTCACATTGACTTCAATTTGATGAAGCATGAGCTATTTCACATAATACCGCCATCACCCATTGTTGCTTGCTCTTATTATTGTTGTTGGAAGCCACCACCACTGACTTTGTTGCCTTTACCATTTATTGTCATCACCTCTCACTTTTGTTGTCATCATTTTCATATGAATAGTGATATTTGTAAACGCCTATATTTTTCAATTACAAACGATTTCTCTTGCATGACTTGTCATAGCATCTTTCTCCTTGAGCGCACTTCCTAAAGAGTGCACTAGGATCAGGTTTTGGTTGGCTCGTGGTACTACACGAGAGATTGTTGTCATACAATCACCTATTCTACATGTGTACACTTGTTATCTTATTATCTTCTTGTCCTAGCCTCTAAGGATCTTTTCTCCTCATTCCACTTCTTCCTAGTTTTAGGGCTTTCTCTAACTAACTCGGTCATGACGAGTTAGAACTTTTATGTCCCATATGTTTACAATTATATCGATCATGATTAATGCAATTTTGTGCCCCTCTACTAACTCTGCATCACCTACGTAGCATTGTTTTTTGGCTGGATTTTTATATTTCATCGATCTAGATTGACTCCATAGGCAAATTTGTTAAGTCACTTCTAGGAGTTTGATCCATATATTTAAGGCTCAAAAATCTCATTTTTTTTAGAAACACACACCATTATGTTAGGCTTACACATGAAAATCTATTTTTAGTAGAAGAAGAGGAATCGAAGTATAAGAGCTTACTCTTGTGGAGGTCTAGTCATTGTTCAAGGTCATCAGAGTTCAATAGAAACAATTGAAACAAGGAGGTGCCCCTTAATCTTTGGAATCCCCAATTAAGGTCACTTAGGTCTTCACCCTTGCCATTTGAGTCTTCACTTACAACGTCTCTCATAAAGTGCCACTTAAGCTAAGAACAATCGAATTAAAGGTATCCCCATCTCTATACTTTTTTTTTTAATTTGGTTCACATGTTTATATTATAATAGTATGTTGTCTTCTTCTACATGTTTAGCTTAACTTATGCTTGTTAGTATGTGCAATCTTTATATCTCATTGTATCCTAAATTAGATGCCTCTTGGTTACAACTTTTAGTTTAGATACCTCTTGGTTACAACCTTTAGTTTATATCTCTTGGTGACCGCCTAATGGCATTTATCTTTCTATATTCCAGCTTCTTACCATCTTGGATCTAGGTTGCCCTTGTTTGTCAGCGCCTTGCATGTAATTTATTTTAAATCCTTGATACTTTTCCCGCACCCCCTCCTTTACAAACAACTCTTGCTTTCAGTCTTTGTCCTACTTTGTGGCATGGCTTCTTATATGTAGTTGGTCCTAATATGATCTTCTCTCATTCCTATATAAAAGGATATTTATATTGGTGACCTTATTTTCCCAACATACATTCTAGTGAACCCAATGTGAATCTTATCCCACTGCCTATTGGTTCATATTCACAGGCTTTTTTTTTTTTTTTTTTTTTTGGTAATAAATTTAGTTTCTTAGTTTTTCCATCATTTTACAATGATGTCCCCTCTTAAGTGTTTTTCTAGCAAGTCTCAACCAATTTAGATTTTATATGGGCAACTTATTTATCCCATGAATGCACACCATTGAAGGCAATCCCTCGTGGTGTAATTTTCATCAATCTCTATTTCTTTCTATCTAATGTAAAATGGTTTCAATATCTTATGATAGTGTCCTGAAAATTTCAATCGACATACCATATAACTTGATTCAAAACCCTTTTATACCCCAAACACGGATAGAAGCCTTAAAATCTTAACACCCAAACTCCTGCAACTAATGCTTCCACTTATATTCCTACTCTTAATACCAACACCATGAATATATCTCCTAACAATCCTCCTCTTATCAACAATGTTATCAAGACTCAAAATTCTACTATTGATACTACAAAAGTCCTTGCTAAGGTGCTCGACCAAATGGCCCTCATGCACACTACCAACACCAATTAAATTTTCCAATTGCAAAACTATCGTTTGCAAATGGCTAATCGACCTCAACAAGTTGTTTGGAACCAACCCAATCAACATTTCACACCTCCTCTTACATATGCTAACGATAATCTCCATTTCCCAACCTCCTATTTCCGACAAGATGCTTCAAACCTTGCAAAATGAATCGCTAGCTCCCCATATTGTTTCCATGGTTATTGGTGGTGCTTCTCCAACCATAACATACATTGGGACTATTGATCCTACCCTTCATCTTAGAGCATTTGGAAAACTATACAAGGAGTGGATCCAAACCAAATACTTATGTGCATCTTCTAAGCTTCTAGTTAAAACTCTAGTTGGAGATGTGCTAGAATGGTATAACCAACTTCGTACCCACTCAATTAGACAACTAGAAGACTTAGTCAATGCTCAAGTGAAAGAATTTCAATATCATGGTCTTCTTGAGAATAGCCTTAGCAACTTCATTAATGCTAAGTAATTACCTAAAGACTTCGCCCATGATTTCATCAAGCAATGGAAGTCTTTGGCCCATAAGTCAGATCATGACTTGAAGGACTGAAATATTTTCAAACTCTTATTGCTTTGAAAACCCCACTCCTATACAAAGTTAGGTCCTTCTCTCCCAACATATTGGAAGAAACCTTCAATCAAGCTAAAAAACAAGATTAACTTGTGAACCGATTAAAACCTTCTCAAAAATCTAGTAGGGAATATTTCCAAACAACCACCAACGTAATCAATATCAACAACTCCAAGAATAAACTTCCCCAACCCAAGGCATGAGTATCTCCATCAAACAATTCACATAACTCAAGTAACTCCAACCTTACACACCCACCCTTGAATCTTCAAGAAATACAAAAACTCATCTTGCCTTCTAGGCCTTTGACTTTTGACGAATCTAAACATTTCCCATCATGGTACCATGCCAACAAGTTTTGTTGGTTCCATGCCATAGCAAGCCATTTGCCATAGCAAGCCATTCTCATGAATATTGTCATGAACTTAGGAAAATCTCTTACAACCTCATATTAGGTGAACACTTTGACCACAAAGCTATATCACCAAAAAGTGTCAGAAGGGCTATCTTAAGGCTTCTAAAGTTCAATCCAACCAATCACATCAATGTCAAAATCCTCCACAATCTTCCAATCCCAATACCGCTCCTATGAACAATTTTGTAAGTGTTATTGATGCAAATTACGACAAATACCATCTTAATTCTCAATATAAAAAAACAACAAAGGTTAATTACCAATGTAAGCCCGCTCACAAGGATCCTATTATTAAACCCAAGAAACATTCTTTAGACGAAATACTTCTCAAGGATGCAACCACCTCTATAACAACCTATGATTCTCCATCTAATGATTCAGCCACTCCACCACTGGAGCCTCCATCTCACAATCAACCTCCTCCTATCACCACAACATCTAAAACAAATCTTAATTTCCAACCAAAATACCCCTATGGTTCTTACCAAAAATCATATCAATGGAATTTTCTAGAAAAGCTTATCACTACACCTTGTAAGATTTCCTCTAATGGAACTCCTGAGAACATCACCCTATCATATAAAACCTCTCATGCAACAATTGTAAGACAGACGAAATGCCTTCTACAAGTGA
Source organism: Torreya grandis (assembly GCA_037957365.1). Lineage (NCBI taxonomy): Eukaryota > Viridiplantae > Streptophyta > Pinopsida > Cupressales > Taxaceae > Torreya > Torreya grandis. Next base: position 272,235 of record JARHVA010004131.1, read on the forward strand.
AACCAAAACCTCTAGTCAACCTCTTGAAGTTCCACAACCTACCAAAATTCATGCCATTAAAAAAATATCCCATCCTCAATCTTCTAACAAACTCCCAATTGTGTTTCCTGAGGACGATATGATTAATGATGAAATCTTTTTCCGAGCCGATGACCTACCTCTCTAATAGACCAACGACTTTGTAAGGGGTCCTAAGGAATGAGGAACATGTGGGAAGGTTTGATCCTTTTACATTTCATGCATATAGCCTTCATAGGATTATCTTCATACTTCACTATTTGGCCCAAGCGTGTGCTTGAAAGGTCAAGTTCTTTAGGGCCATTGATGTCAAAAACTCTTAGTTTTGTCGAACTAATTATAGTGTTGTTTCTGGTAAAGAATGTTTTCGCCTTGGTGGAGCCTTCTCCCTCATTTTCATTTTTCCCCCAAACAAACAAACTTGTTTCCAAACCTCTTTGATAATCTATATATCTTATTCTCCATCCCTTTTAGATATGTTAGCATGTGACTAGTGTTCAAAAGTTCCCCTCTGAACTTCACACATTTGAATAAACGTTGCATCTTGAGTTGTGAGGTGCTATCTTGGTCATTCTCTTATCTTTATAAGATTTCTCTTAGTTACATTTGGGATCTGCACTTATATTCTTCTTTTTGCGGGTCGTTCAAACCTAATTTAGCCCTCCCTTTATGACTCTTTGGCCCCTGTTTCTACCTTTATGTATTATTTTATTTTGTACCATAGTTATTCCTTGGATTTTCTGGACCTAATTTAACCCTCCCTTTATGGCTATTTGACCCCCTTTACCATCATTATATTTTCTTCCTCAAGTCACCCGTACCTAATTAAACGCTCCATTTATCGCTATCCAACCCCTTTTATCCTCTTTATATCTTTTTGCTAGGTCTTTCGGACCTAATCTAGACTTCACTTAATGGCTTTCCGGATTTCCTTCCTTTCTTAGAGTTCTACATACTTCAGTTTTTAGACTCCCACGTGTATGCCCGCATTGCTTTTATTCTATTTTAGCCTTAATAATTGTTGTGCCAGTAATCAAGACTGAAGTATTTGTATGCAATCTTATTAGCAAAATGGTAAGTCAAAGTATGCATTTATTATTTTCAATTCAGTTATCTCATTTTATAACATTCATTTGCAACCTTGTTGTCATCTTTTGTGTTATGTTTTATTTGAAAGCACCATCCCACTTACACTATTGTGACACATAATGAGCTTTAAGTGGGGCATATGTATACTCCAATATTTTTTAATTACTGACGATTTTTCTTGCAACCCTCGTCAGCAATATTTCTCCCTGAGTGCACGTCTTAAGGAGTGCATTGAGTTCGCAATTAGGTTTGCTCTAAGATATTGTTGTCACGTGATCACTTACTCTACATGTTCACACTTACCATCATGTTATCCAACCATCCTAGCCTTCTTTGGTGCTCTTTTCTCCTCATTCCATCTCTTTTGCCTTGTTTCTTCAAGTCTTTCCCCGACTAACTCAGTCGTGTCAAGTTAGTTATGTTTTGTCCCTATGTTTACAATTTTACCAATCACGGTCTGATGCATAGCATTTCCCTATTTGTGTCTTTTTCCAACTACATTGGCCCTGCTCGATGTAGTTGTGTGCCCTTCTATACTAACTTTGCATCATTGATGTAAAACTATTTTTGTCTAAATTATCATAGTGCATAGACCTAGATCAAGTTTGTTGGCATATTTGTTAGGTCCCTTTTAAGAGATTGATCCCTATATATAGGGCTCCTAGATCTCATTTTTATTAGAAACACACACCATTATGTTAGCTTATGCACAATAGTTTGCTTTTGGTAGAAGAAGAATCAAAGTATATGATCTTTGCTAAGGTCTTTGGAGCTTAATAAAAATAAACAAAACCAAAGATGTTCCCCTTGGTCTTTGGAGTCACCAATTAAGGTCACTTAGATCTTCATCCTTGCCGTTTGAGTATTCACCTACAACATCTCTCATAAGTGTCACTTGAGCCAAAAAGAAGATTGATAAGCCAATAAGTCAAACCCAAAGAAGTATGCCCATCTCTATACTTTTTCTTTTATTTGGTTTGCATGCTTATACTAGAGTGGTATGTTGATGTCTTATTTTCCATGCTTTGCTTAGCTTATGCTTGTTAGTGTATGTTATATTTGCATGTCAATATATCCTAGTTTGGATACCTCTTGATTATAACCTTTAGTTTAAATACCTCTTGGTGACCACCTAATAGCATTTATCTTTCTTTAGTTTAGCTTCTTGGGTGAAGTTTCCTTACTATATCCTTGATACCCCCTTTATAAACAGCTCTTACTTTCACCGTCCACCCCACCTTGTGACACGGCTTCATGTATGTAGTTGGTCCCAGTATGGTCTCTTCTCTTTCCTATATTAGACGATTTTTATATTGTTGACCTTATTTGCCCAACATACATTTTGATATAGCATAATACATTTTCTTGAAGTTATTAATAAAATAACCCATGCTTTGCAATCTATTGTGACATCTTACTTTGAATTCAAGCAACTTTATGAGGCCTTCCCATCCCAATCCTATGCCCTCAAGATTAAAAACTTGCAATTGGGAAATGCAAAACACAACAAAAGTTTTCGACTATTATACTTCTGTTACCTTCCATTTGAAGTTTGGTAAATTCTTGCCTTTTTAACCACGTCAAGAGGTTAACTTAAACTAAGGTGCCACAATTGAGGGGTATTTCTTCACATTTCTCCATCTTCACTCGGGACATGCACATTGCCTCCTTATTGAGGCATGCTCCACCTAGATATACTACTGAATATTATACATTAGTATATATTTCAAGGATTTGGGAGATAGATGAGGGTGAATGGCTGGGAGAATAGCAAGGAGATGGACTCACCGACCCTTCCACCCTTTCCATTCTCTCATCTCGTTATTGTTGATGAAAAAGCCTTGCCATAATAGTCCCATTGATTTACTGCTTAAGCTCATCCTGATTGCTGAAAATGTTAGTGTAACCATTTGGATAGAGCTTCCAAACAGTGGGTGGGCTTGGCTTGTGTCCATAGTATGATTATACTTAGCCCTCGAACAAAAAATAATTTTCTTCTATTATGGTAATCTACTCATCTAACATTCTGGTAGACTACTTGTTTAATCTTAGGCTTCAAGGTAGGCGCACACAGTTCATATTTTACAGCATTCTATAAGCTACGACCTGTACCCTCCCATTGTGAATTGCAGGACACCATGGAGATTACATGTTTGCAACAAATGGTGGGTACAAATTTTAATGCTTGTGAAATAATAGCAACACACCCGCGAGATGCTCCTTATGATCTGTTTCAATAGTCTCAAATCTCAATGCAACAAAACTTTTTAAAAAAATCTTTTGATCATTAAAATACGAATTTAAAACCACCAAAACAGTTGATAAAATTATAAAGAATCATGGCTTATGTATTTCAAAAAGTCTGAACATAGATATTAAATAAGAAAATCTTTGAGACATTATGTAAGATGTAAATGTAGCGACCAAAGCTAGCTACAAATTCCGAGGTCCACATTATTTTGAAGCCAAGAAAATAAAGCTACATAATAAAAATTAATTATGTTTTCTCCAATGTTCACACTGACAGAAGACTTCAACTAATGTGTGGATTTAAAGGAAGAAAACATATAAAAATAATTAACTTACAAAAAGCATCTTCAAACATGAATTTAGAAGCGCGACGGAATATGAATATATAACTTTTACTACTCCATGATAAGAATGCTTGGGTCACAGACCAAAAGATGAGAATGGTATGAGTCATAGGATCAAATAGTCAATCGTTCTGGATGAGGCAATAGTCAAACAAAATAAATGATAGCACCTTCAAATGCAAATTACCACAATCGTAGACTGTTAAACAATCGACACACTTTTGCTCTAAATTAGATATAATTTCAGTACTTCTTGCCTCATGGCACTGGTGTGGAAACGCCATTAATCCACCAAATTGCACAGTTGAATGAACCTTCAGATTTAACTGCTACTAAACACTAAAGACTTCACTGTCTGCAGTCTGAATAAAAGATGCTAGGCAACAGAGAGAAGTAGACAGACTAAAACTTTGCAATAATGGTAGCACACTGCTTTTTAAACTTCCAAATAAGATAGGAGACTTGAACCCAGACCCTCACAGTGCATTGATATGTTCAATTAATACTAACCAATATTTGCATATGTAAACCGTACAGCATATATCTTCACGTTCTTGCTACCGGTATTTTCTTTTTTCCACCGATTCTAAACTATACTATATATTATATGTTCTATTTATATTAATAAGCACTCCCCTTTCCCTATGCGGTCCTCTTTCTTCAGCATAAAATGGATATCCAACTTTCTGTAGTTTCTCTTTTCCCATGAACAGATTTGACTGAACTCTGCATCAACCATGTAAGTAGCACAAAGAGGGCACCCAGCATTTTGCAGTTTCCAGGTTCTTCTATGAACTCAGCAAAAACCAAGTAAATAGCCTTCTTTGAGTTTCTAATTGCTGAAGAACAAATTTGATCACACATTTTTTCACCATGTTGCAGACATTATCTCAAATGCCTCTTTCTAGTGTGTTGATATCACCATTTCTCAAAAGCTTTCAAATGTAAAAGCAGTCCCCGGTCACAATACATCTTACAGGTAGCATGGGCAGTTCAGCATCTAGAAATGTTCATAGGAACCAACATAGGAAAATACAAGCGATACCTTCTTAAGTAATCTTGCCAATACAAGTCATGCCATACAAAAGTAATATTAAGGTACTGTAGAATTGTCAGACACATTTGCAAAATGTGATGCATATTTAAGGCTTTTTGTTGTAACATCTGAGCTATCCCAGCCAGATCACAGCTTCAGCAAATTTTGATTTATCTATAAACATTCTGTGGAAACTCAAGTATCATTCATCTCTAAAGACTCTACATCCCACAAACCCAAATTTCCAAGTATTTATCATCCAATAACCTACCGTGGTCCTTAATTAAATTTTATAATTGTTTGGGTTATAATATTTTCCTATAAACACAAGGAGGGTAGGCATCTATTTAGCAGTTCCTGAGGAAAGTTCTGTAGACTAGCCATGAGCAAATGTCAAATAAGCATTTAGTAGCCCTACCAATCTTGAGACTTTCCTTTTACTGCTTAACGAGATCACTTTCAGGATTCCAAAAAATAATCATGCATTGCAAAATTAGAGTTAAAAGAAAAGCATAAAAAACAAAATATGTCAAGGTAAATGAAACGCTTACCCAAACCCCAGATAATTTTGTCATCTCCATTGCAATCTCCAAATAGTTGTTTCCATTCTTGCTACTTGTACAAACTAAAGTTCAACAAAACTTCAATACTAATAATGAGGACTTGAGTTTGCCAAACTAAAAAGTGCTTGGTAGAAAACAGACACGTTAATCAAGACATGTAATACTTCTGCTACCAGTGCAAATAAAGCTAATGCCATGCTACTGTCGCTTGCAAGCATGTAATGTAGCACCTAAAAGAGCAATCTATGCGGCAAAAATAATGGTTGTCACAGTACATGATACAACTTGCAGCAAGTCGAGCACTGCTGCAGCATAACTTAGGTTGATAACTGATTAGCAGGACAGTAAAACGTTTTGCCAAATCAAAGCTGCAACAACATTTTTCATCAACTCCAACATGCGTGTCACAAGCATTTGGCAGCAAAATCAGCAGCAGCAGCAGCAGCCTGCTAAAGCAAATAAGCAACGCACCAGCAAATGAAGCATCTTGCTTTGCTAAAATGATGCTAAGCTTCTTCTACAAGAAATAGTTATAAGAATAAAAAACAGTATCATATTTTACAACATAAACTGGCTCCGCATACAGATTTCAAAGTTAAAAAACTTAATTTCAATTATAATCCAAAAACCATTTACCATTCGAGCGGTATTGAATTAACAAACTAATTAAAGAGTAGAATTGATTTTTCAGTACCTGTGAAAGGCTATCTTCTCAGAGAGGAGGTCATCTGGACTTGACTGCATGTCCATTTCTACGGCTATCATATATTTTAGATTGATGATAAAAACGGCAGGATTCACGTTTACATTTTCCTCGTTGGAAATCACGGCAAATAGTCACATAGTTGTCAACTACCTGCCGCCATTATTATCATAAATAAAACCCACGAGTAATAGATAAATTACTTGATACATAAACAAAGCTGACATGTGAGGGATCAGCGGCTCAATACCATGACTCAAATTCACACAAGCAAACACAGATATCAAGTCCAAGCAATACAAATTAAAAAAAACAAAGAAAGCAAACTTCTACATTTAAAGATGAAGTTATAAATGGAGTAAAACTGGTTGCTTAGTGGTGTTACATACATTCGTCATACAGTATATTAAATTCCTTTTAAGTTTTAACCATCTGCTTTGTTTATCTACTTCGAAAGACAAAAAAAAATGCATTACTCCTGTCAAGAAAAAAGCATCTCAAGAAATTTAAGGAAGAATAAAAATTGAAGAGTAATGGAAAGTGCAAGCCCTACCTGTGTTTGTGGTTCAGGATGGGCATATTTGCATGATGAATCACGAGAACACTTGTTTTTCTGATAGTCTCTACAGACTGGCACCCTATCTTCATCTGCTGAAGCAATTTTAATAAATAAGGAAAACCAATAAAATCAAAAATATCACAAATAAAAGCAAAGCTTGTTACTTCCCTGGCAAATTATGCTGCATTGTCAATATTAAGCCTACAAAAACATTGTTAATAACCATTATCTCAGCGGCACAGTTATAATAGCCTCCCCACGAAGCCACCAACTCCTGACTTTGACTCAGGTCTCTACGAAAACAAGGAGATTCAACTCTTTGCCCAGTTATCAGCAAGTTACAAAGTCTTAATGAAATTCCAGAGTTAATCTACTTAGCTGGCTTGAGTTAGCATCTAGGCAACTTTTTTCCAAGAATTTTGTCAGAGTTTTCAACTCTTATTCTTTAACTTGACTAATAAAGCAGATAGATTGGATAACATGGATAACATTATGATAAATTACTACTCAGGAGTCAATAGTCATTAACCCAAGCAGAATTTGAATCCATGATAGCATTAGGTGCTAAGATACTGGAATTGTTATGAAAATTTGACAAAAAACACCATAGGTCCAAAAAACTATAAAATTCATTGAGAAAGAAAGAAAGAATGAATTAAGTTTTATTAATGTCCATGAATGGAAACAATAGGATAAACGGCTGAAAACTACAACCAGCTACAACAGCACAAATAACAGAGCGCATAAAGCACCCACCGTAGAAAGGAAACATCATAAATCAAAAAACCCAACATCACTCAGAGCACCAAAGAAAGGTAAATGTTACAGAGCAAGCCCTCAAATCTACAAAAGAGACGCTAGACAATATCAGTACAAGCATTTGCAATAGAATGGGAGTCTGTAGAATAATCAAGCACAGAAAAATTCCTAATACAAAGTTCGATAATATTGTCAAGAAAATGACCTGGGCTGAGAGGCGTAGAAGCAGCCTCCAATGGATAGTCTTAATTGGAATGCTGGAACCATTGATTTGAATGTAGAACTAACAAATTTGGAGTAGACCCTTGGATTCCTACCACCTGCCACCACTTCCTTTTCTATCACTGTACGAATGGTTTCAAAACTTTCAAGGCACTCTCTTTTGGCAATCATATCATAATATAAGCAGGGCAGACATTCTGTGATTCCCATGATTCTCTTCACTTACCTTTCAAAGAATGGTCCATTCGAAGGCAGGTCGCCACATTACTGCTCATAATTCCTTGAATACAACCTGACTTTGCTCTCCACTCATTAGATCAGAGCATAACTCTCCTCAAGCTTATCTGAAACAGGGTGATCTGCCATTGGCTTGTGTAGAAAACAGTGTTTGGTGTATTTTGCATATTTATGAACAGAAACCTTATAACATGTGTTGTATTAAAGTGCATAATGCTGCTAGTAAAACAATTAGCTTTGATTTTAAGGATGTGATTAAGTTCTGTAGTAGTTTTGAAAAGGTACCACCAAAGGCTGAAGCCTTTCGTGACAACTCCTTTGGCTTGTATTTATGATGGAACTTTGGAATCAATTAAACATCCCTTTCTCTGACATTATACTGTTGTTTCATACTTGGAAGTTGGAAGTAGTATGCTGAATAAGTTATCACATTGCTGTTAAAGATGATGAAGCAAAAGCATGTGAAAAGATGAAGCCAATATTGAAACTTGAGAGTCAATTTATGCAACTGTGTGCAGCAGCGGTTTCAAATTTCAAGCAAGTGATTTGACACCAGTAAGTCGTAAGCAGCAGATATGGAAAACAAGTGGGAAGTCCATAGATCAGCCTGATTCTGGTAAAAGACATGCAACAGATATTGACATGAGTCTAGTTCCAGTTTCTGAAATTGAAGTCGATGTGGTCTACACTCAATTAGAACACCTCAGATATCAGAATAAATAGTATTCGGAGGTTGTGAGGCAACTTCAGCTGCCAAGAAAGATTTGGAACGGATTTTTTATACCAGATGAATTAAAAGAACTTCACATGGCATACATTTGCCACAAAAAACAAACTGTCAAAATCATTTCTAAAGTTCTAAGCCATTAAAGAAACGCAATGGAGCAAGACACCAATTTGGTGTATGAGACCCCCCTTGTGGAAGTCCACAAGGGGATTGTTTTTTCCATTTACCTTATATATTCCATTTACGTTATATCTTGTTCAACGAGGTGTACAACCCTTACCCCCCTCTAAATTCGACCCTGTGACGTACACTATGAAATACACAAGTCTTCACCATCAGGCACACTAAGGCTGTACATGGATATTTTTACGTTCCCACAAAGTGAGACACCGATTCAGTTTATGAGCGCTCCCCCTCTCTCCGTGCCCCCGCCCCTCCCCCACTATTGATACCCCACTCCCTCCGGATTTGAACTTGTGCCTTATATCAAGCATTATGCCTAATAAAGCTGTTCTCATCGTTATGCCCACTTGGTGCCTGCCCCCTCTCCTTGTGGGGCTTCTACAAAGGGATTGTTTTTCAATTTACCTTATATAATATCCATATTGGCCATTCATACCTTCTCCCCTCTAAATTTAAACTTGGGCCTCGTCTATGGAGTACACAAGCCTTGCCCATTACGCCACTCACACTGTACTCACCATTATACCCACTCAGGCTATACTCACCATTACACCCACTCAGGCTTTACAGGTTCACTGGTAAGAAAGGAGAAATGAACGACCATGCTTAAATTGGGAATACTACTGGGACGCAAATGAGATTACCGATGACAAAATGCAGATCCACTATTTGCCAAGTACCTTGCAAGGTTATGCTATTTAAGAAATGGCATACAGATCTTGAAGTGTGTAACAACTTGAAAGTTTGAAGCAAGAAAAATAGGAATCAATAAAGGAATGTAAAAGTAAAATATTTAATTTGGCTTTTATGCTCAAAAAACAAATTTGTGACGATCTAAAGCAACAATATTTTGTCAATGGGTTGAGGAATCTGTTTAAAGAAAATTCACAGATAGAGCCTACATGGAGTTACATCAATTCATAAAAGCATATGTTGGATGTGGAACAGCAGCTGTATTTAAGGGAAAAGATGGAAGAAAATGATGATTAAAATGTGACAAGTATGAGTGCAATTACCGAGTCATTGCAAAAAATAACTGAAGAGGGCAAGCATAAACCAGAAAAGACTACTATATGGTGTTTGAAGCATCGAACCAAATGACGCAAGGAAAAAGAATGTATGGTTAAGTTATGTATGTACATGTAACGTAAAGATCCATGACATCATGGTGTCCTTTTTTATCTGAAAATCATGCCTAAAGAAGACCGTCAGAGCTTGTAGCACACCAAACCCGTACAAGCGGTGGTCTTAATAATCAAAGAAATCAACATAGGAAATACAATAAGGGCATTTCACTAGAGACACTCCTAATCAGAATCAGCCTCGAAATATTTGTACAGGGTATGGTCCTAGGGGTCACAATGGTGAGAATCGCCCCAAAGGGCCAAAACGAAATCAGCTAACATAGTTGCAATTGAGCAGAAATATAAGGACAGATATCTATTGGCTGACAGGAGGGCAGCAAAGAAGAGAAAAGAACTTGACATGCTTGTGGAAAAGCAATTTATGAAAGATGTTATCCAATCAGTTCAAGACCTGAACCAGTAATTAAATGACATCAGACAGGTGAAAGATTTAACTCACTGCCACCATTACATTAGATTAGAAGGGAAGACCTTGAACTGTGGATGAGCCGAATATGCATAAAGTAGAAGTGACCTCAAAGGAACAAGTGAAGAAAGAACAAAGTATCTGACAACTACTAATGCCTCTAGTACATGGCATGATGTTGACAGTGCCAATCAAGTTGTTGATGAATTGTTTACCACATCTTGCACAAACACAAGCAGGAGAGGAAGATACAGTAAAAGATGGCCGTGATGTATTGATGCTGAGTAAAAATGGTATACCAAGATCGGAGATTTGGTTTTATCAAATGCTCTTTTTGATGGTGCCTCATGAGTGAACATACTTCCGGAGAATATATGAAAGAAGTTGGGAAAAGTGGCATTGATAAAACTGATTTCAGATTAAAAAAGGCAAATCAGATTAGGATCAGGTATCTCACCAAGCCAAGAAATCATGATATCAAGAAATTTGTTAAGTCAATCTTTGCGATAATCAAAATGGAGTGTAAATCAGCACTGTGAGATTATTCTGGCACCATAGCTAGAACAAGTTAAATCTCTACATGATTGGGAGCATAAATATATTGCCATGAAAATTGGTCAAACACAATTAAGCATTAATACTCTTCAAGATGAAATTATAGTGGAAGACCATTCAAGCTCTAGTGCTGATTTTGAGTCAAAACAAGAGAAATACAAACCCAAAGATGAAAGAAAGAAAGAAATTATATTAATGTCCATGGATACCCAAAATAGGTCAATGGGACTTGAGAATACAACCACCTACAACAGAAAGTGTTAGGGTAAAAGGACTCTAGGAAGTAGGAACAACCTACTAAAAAAACAAAAGAAGAACAGAAGCACAGAAAGTAAAGTAAACATAGATATCAGATAATCTGATTGAGGACTACTCCACTGGAAATGAGTGAGTATGAGATGTTATGTCCAGCTTAAGTCATTGAATTTGAAAGGCATGACACCTGAGCCAATACCATCCATTGGTCATAACAAATGGTGACTGTGCTCGCAAAGCATAAGACAGGAGAGGCTGAATTAGATAGGAATCCAGCCTATGATATCAAGGGAGAAAACTACAATTATGTTTGACCTCAAATAAAGAGTTGAAATTGCAAACAGCCAGGGATTCCAAGATCATAAAGATGGGAAAAGACTTGGTAGAATTCGAACAAGTTGCTATCAATATTTTTGTGAAACATAAAAGAGCTTTTTGTAGGGACTTATAAAGATTTGAAGGGGGTACTGCCAACATTGTGTGTGTGTCGCATTGAATTAACACTAGATGCTCTCACAGTGAGGCCAAGACCATATAAAATGAATCTTTACCATGCAGCAAGATTTCATGAGGAAATTGAGAGAATGCTACAAGGTGGGATTATATTTAAAGAAGTAATCAGCAATTAGCAATTCCCGGTGGTGATTGGACCAAAGAAAAAACAGACAAATTAATTGTATGTGGTGCTTTCAAAAGTTTGAATGTTGCTACGGAGAAAGATCCCTTTCCAATACCCTTTGCAGATATAAATTTTAGAAGTTGCTGGAACTGAGGTTTATTGCTTCCTAGATGAGCTTTTTTATCATGTTCAGATTAATATTGCCGAAGAGGGTAAGTTGAAGACTACTGTTGCCCTAGAATTTGGGAGGCATGCATACAAAAGAATGTTTTGTCTGGCTTGTACAATGCTCTACCACATTTCAAAAGACAATTATATTCCTGTTTACAGAAAGGTCTACTAAATACTTAAAAGAGTTTTCTGGATGATTGGTGCATCAACGGAATGAAGGATGCCCATTAAAGCATGATCATAGTGTTACGCTTATGTTGGGCAATAAAATTGTCACTAAATCCAAAGAAATGTGAATTGACGGTTTCGTATGGTAGGTTGTTTAGCACAGGTACAGTGAGGAGTGAAATACCCCTTTGTTTTATGCCTACAGAAACTAGACTGGGTATGGGTTACCAAACCCAGCTAAAGTCGTGGAAAATAAAAGATTAACAGAAAAGAAACCCATCTAAAACACATGCCAAATCATATTTTACTGACTTTTTTATTGTAAAAAGTAGCTACTAACTATCTTGGAAAGGAATCTGAAACTTATAAGATTAATAACCATAAAGCTTTGTAACAAAAGAGGCAATTTCATATAGGAATACAATTCTCATGACTATGAAATTGAACTCACTCTAAACAGAAAGTGTGTGCTAAAATATATAAAGAAGACTGCGGATTACAAATTTTTCCACTTATGAAGTTAAACATCGTATGCCCAAGCAACTTTTCAAAGTATACAATATCGTTATTGAGTTTCAATCATTTTTATTTCCAAACAGCATAAGCGCAAATAAAATTTTGTTATTGAAACTACTAAGCAATCATATTTGACAACAAATGAATATATTCAAAACAGCATTAGCTCAATCATAAAGATCAATATGCATATTGTTGGGTGAATATTTTGTCAACAGCTAACCGATGAGCAACATAGGTCTTTTCAACCACAGCATAGGGAGATTGGTCAGCTAGATGTGCAGGTTTACCACATCAAAAGGGGACAAATCTCTCCTCTCATCAAGGGGAGGTTCCCTGTAAATAGGAGGCTATATACTATAAGTATACGCAGAAAATAACACTCAGGGGTAAGGTAACACCATCCATCTCTCTTTTTTCAGAGATGATGTTCACAAGCAAAAGAGAAATCCTGGTGAAAACACTGAAGGCACTTCTCTTCTTTCAGAAGTGATCTTGCAGGAAACAGCAGGAGTTCTCTCAGGTAGTGACAAGTAACTGGTAACAAAGGGCGTAGTAACCAGCAGCCTGAGATGTAGCACGAAGTCTCCACCTCGACTGCCCAAGAGTGAAATACGAAGGACAATGAGGGCACAAAGTCGTCCCAAGGTCCTTTACACAAGAACAGAAAACAAACAAACACACTAAAGGCAATTGTAGACAGCACAAAGTCTCTCCACATTTGGCTTCAGGACACCTACCTGATTACTTCCACTAGTTCTGTTTATTTCATTAACTGGACAAGAATACATTCAGAAGACAGACATAAAAACAATCTCCTAAAATAACACAAGCTATAACAACACAAAGTCTGAAAGTAACTTGCTTTCAAATTCAAACAAAGAATATGATGAACAATCTGAGCTCAAAGTCTCAGTAATCGCCTCTCAATCTGGGCAGAGTTTCGCTTCTATAATGGAAAAGTCTCCCTTTGCATAACATAAGAGATTACAATATATAGTAGCCAAGAATGGCTTGGCACTTTGTTCCATAGAACGGCCCATGTTGCATTCAATGCTTGGAATGCATTTTCAGTTTAGTCAAAGAGGGCCATGCTGGAACAGGGCGGCTGACTTAACTGTGGCGTGTCAATTCATCTCAAATGTTTTCTCTTGGGTCTGAGTCATCTGGTCTGTCACCTGATGTCTGTGCAGTTGTCCACCTCGTCTTTACTCCAAGGGAGACAAACAAGCTGCGCCTTCAATGTTTGCAAGCCAAAATATCTGCTTGGTGGACTGTTCCACCTACTGGAATAACTTTTGCGCAGATATTTTTGGCTTTTCCCTCTGTCTCTTCCTGGTTTTTGTCTTTCCCTGGCATTTGAGCTCTCGGGGTTGAATTCCCAGCTTTGTTGGCTCTTTCGACTCTCTCCCTTCGCGGTTCTTCCTTTTGGCGTTTTGGCCTTTTGCATTCGGGTCTGCATTCAAGCCTTCAAAGATCAACGGTTATTTCATTGCCATGAATATGACAGTTTCGGGGATGTCACTAGTTGAACACCAATGGCTAGTTTATTGCCCCGAATTTGACGGCTTCGGGCCCGTCACCCTCCTTGGCAATTCCTTCGGCTGTCTTGTTTGATCCTTCCCGAAGGGGACCTGCCCTTCAGGGTCTTGAGAAAGGTCCATTTTGCTCGGCGAGAGCCCCCCGCAAGGGTATTTGCCCTTCGAGGTTCTTCGGGTGGTCTTCGAGGTCCTTCGGCTTCAATTCCTTCAGACAAAATATACAAAGGAAATGTTCCATTGCCTTAGCCGTTTTTGCCGGACTTTTGCTTTTCCTTCGGGCGAATTCCTTCGGACAAAAGTCCGAAGGAATTGCCTTGACGTTTTTCGCCTTGAACAAATCCAAAGGAATTCCAACTTTCCCTGCCTTGTTCATTTTTTTGAAGAAAATCTCTTTGTCCGCTTTTGCTCACTGCCCTCCGCAAGAGCACTCGGCCTTGGTTCGCTGCCCTCCGCAAGGGCACTTGGTCTCTTCGCTTCGGGGCACTCCTTTGAACCTCCCGATCGAACCAGCTTTGGTTCAACGGTTCAATCCCTTGTCCCGCTTGTTCAATTGACCGCTTGAACCAACTGCGTTGAACCAACCGCTTATTGAACCTTTGAACCGTTGAACCCGTTGAACCATTGAACCATTTTGGTTCAACGGTTCAAGCCTTCTTTTCTCTAAGTCTTTTGAAGGCGTTGAACTTGCTGAAGCAGTTGAACTTTGAACCCATTGAACCTTTGAACCTTTTGGAAGCGGGGTTCAATGGTTCAATCCTTTGTCTGAAGCTTGCCGATGAACCTTTTGGTTGAACCTTGGCCTTGAACCTTTTGGTTGGACCTTGGCGTTGAACCAACCTTGAAATTGCCTAAGTGTTGAGAGCTTGTTTCTTTTCTGCAAAGTCCGTAGAAATGAACCTGCAGAGTCCGGAGAAACTAGTCCGTAGAAAGGAGTTCGTAGAAATTAGCCTGCAGAGTCCGTAGTTTTCTCTAAGTCTTTCGAGCCTTGAAAGAGTCCATAGAATCCAGCTTGCGGAGTCCATAGAAACATATCTGCAGAGTCCGTAGAAATAAGCCTGCAGAGTCCGTTAGCTGAAAAAGCTTGAATAATGAAGAATTTGAATACCCAAAACAATTTTTGAGAAGGGAAGAGATAATTTTTTGGCCTGTAGGACCAAAAATAGTTCGTGTTGTCCCAAAAAGGAGTGACAGATTTTGGGAACAACACATATAACATACAAAAATGAGAATTTTAAAGATAGATGAGAATTATATTACTATAATCTATGTAGTTGGATCCTCCTGTGCAGGCCCCTGGATCCTGATCTGAATCGTTTCAAATCCAGATCCCTGCAGGATACATCCAAGATCCTACATGCGGGGCTGCGCACCTCTCGAATACATCCTATTGGAAGGATACATACGCCCCCCCTCCTCCCCTCCCCCTATCGGATCCTCGATGTATCCTGTAGCCAAAACATCCTTTTTTTCCTTCAATTTCACTTTATGAAAAGTCAAATATGGACTTCAAAAAACAATTAAAAATAAAATATAGGGGCAACCCTAAAAGCAACTTTCACACTCAACTTATCACAAGAAAACAACGACAACACATTTACCTTTCATTGCATTTGTACCTCCCATTGCACATTTGTACTCTCACCTTCATTTTTTCAATTGCTTAGGACTGAAACTCCTTCCTTTTGCTACTCCTACACTATTACAACTACTCATTTGGGGCCAAGGAGTTTGAGGAGCATGCAACAAAGAAGATTGTTGATTTAAGGTGGGTTTTCAGTTTTGTGATTTTTTTTTAATACAAACTTAAAAATGTTTGTAACCAGTTTTAACTTTTTTTTTGTTATTTTTTTAAGCATTCTTTTAAAAAATGCCAAATGGCTTAAATTTTAATAGCAATGTTTTTTTTTCAAACCAAGGGCTATAGGGATTTGCCAGAATGTCTCTCTACAAGTGCTAGTCTGGTGGGCCAAGGGACGACCTTCAAAATTGATCCACGAGTGCCCCTTTGGAAGTATTTGACAATGTTATAATAGGTCCCAAGTAGAGTATGTTACATTTGGGTTTGCTCAAAGTGTAAGGGTAAATATAAGAACTCGCATAGTAGAAAAATTCATAAACCGTGATTATTCGACAACCAAAAAAATCGACCCATACGACTTGGCAATTACTTAGCAATTTTATCATTACTTTAAAAAAATATATAAATTCATAAAATACACTGAAATATATAAGAAAATGAAATGAATGTAGTGAAATGATTGTAGAGATTCCGAGAACACAACTCAAAGTCATAAATAAGTTTTATATAAGTTTTTGGGCAAATAAGAATACAAAGCTCTATTTTAACCAAAAATAAGACTACAATGGCTCATAAAAGTTCTCTCCAACTCCTCTATTGCCCCCTGGAAGTGGAAGGTAAAGACTCATCTGGAATATCATCCACAAACACATCGTCCACATCCTCACCAACCCCTCCCAATGCCTCTGCTTCCCCTGTCGCTATAGCTTCTTCTCCCCCCTCCAAATTTGCAACCTCCTCCTTGGTAAACATGGGCTCCTGATACACATCATCAAACTCAACGATTCAATCTACGTATGGATCAATATCATCCAAGTCAATTGCCTCGTGCCTATCTTTTCCTTCCACTTGTTTCACACAAAAGTGAAGATTGTACCACACAAACACATGGTCATTGAGGCATTGTGTTGTCAGCCTATTGTGTTTCTTTGTGTGAATGGCCTCAAACATGCTCCAATTTCTTTCACACCTAGAAGCACTACATGGCTGAGACAAGATGCTAATGGCTAATTTTTGAAGATCTGGTGTCCTTGCACCATAATTTTCCCACCATAAATCTGTAATAAGAGATTTATAACTTTGTAAGTCAACTAAGTGTGCATTTATAAAGAAATAATGACATGAAAATGATACAATCAAAGCTTAAAGGAATCAATTTGAATTTATTTTTTTTCCTGGTTGATGGGTCATTCTCCTTTGAATGCATAGAGGTAAAGAAAAGGGCCTCTCTTCTACACTCTTATAAATCTGTAGCTTATCCACAATTGTCTCTAATGGCTTCTTCAAAGACCATCCTCTCTCTATGCATGTATTTAGGCCATCCATGACGACCTCATCAGCCCTAAATGAATACATAGAAAAACTTAGAGTTTAAGTAGTAGGTCGTTGCATGTATATGTCGATGGAGTTGTTTGTTCCATCTACAATCAATTAGGTGCCAAATGGGCTCATTTTATTTATTTTTTTCCATAATAATTTGATATGCTTTCCTTGACCTTGTTCATGGCCTCATACAAATAACCCATTGGATTCTTTTCTCCATCCACCAATTGAAGAACTCTAATTAGAGGCTCTGACACCTAAAAGCAAATAATGTATAATTTTAAAATTAAAATTAAGATAAATTATAGTCATTCTTTTTAAATAAATAAATGATAACTCAAAAAAGTTAGGTCTAAAGTTACCTTGATGACCTCATCCATGGTCTTTTCAAAGACAATAAAAAACGATCTTCACGACCCTTTGCCCTTCGGCCTTCTTACTATAAAGAGACTCCGCCTACCATGTTCTCACAAACATCTGCTTAAGAGATGTTAGGGAGGCTGCAATGCTCTGCAATATGATGAAGTTCATAACAAATCTTGTGGTTCTCGATCGCATAAGCTCTTTTTCGTTGGTGTGCTCTCTCATCAAACTCAGCGACCAAGGATGATTGTAGATGTATTTTGTGATATTTTTCGCCTCTTCGACCATATTTTTCATTCATGACATCTTTTCTATGTCCTCAAGTAGGAGATCAATGCAATGCGTTGAGCATGGGCTCCACAAAAGTGACGGGTGTCTCTCCTTAAAAAGTCTCCCTGCTACTACATATGTTGTTGCATTGTCAATCATAATTTGGACGATGTTCTCCACACCCACCTCCATGACCACCTCATCCAACATATCACAAAAGTGTTTGCATTTTTCACTTTATTGGAGGCATCAATGGACTTCAAGCACACTAACTATCCACTTGAAGCCACTAGAAAATTAATCAAAATATGATTCCTTCCATCCATCCACCAGTCAAACAGAATGTTGCAACCCTTCTTGCACCATATTCTTCTTTGCTCATCTACAATGATCTCTGTATTTTTCACATCCTCTAACAATGGGCATCTCAAGTCATGGGGAGTAGGGTCCTTGAATCCCTTCTCAACAAGCAAAGCAGTTACCAAATTCTCTCAATATGGGCTTTTCATCACATTGACTGGGAGGTTGTTATGGTACCAGAAGTCTGCCATTGCCACCCTTGCTTCATTATACAATTCCTTGTTCAAAATCATACCTTCGAGTGAAGGTTGTGCCCTAGGGGTATTTCGAGGGAAAAAAACCCTATAAAGATAAACTTAACTGCATCCACTAGGTGAGCCCCATCCTCGAACCACCCTTGGGGCAAAAAAAGATCCAGAGGCTGCCAACTCATTAGATTCAGCTCTTGCTGCCCCCTATTCATCACAGCTGCAAGTGCATCAAAGGTCTCTTTTTTTTGTATTTTTTTCTCCTCATGCACTGCTAGGACAGCAACCATCTCCCTTTGAGCCTCAAGTAGCACTTTGTCACGTATCCGCACAGCGTTTCCTAGAAGCCATGCTATGTGGTACTTGAGGCGATTCACCCTGCACTCGTCTTGAACCCTCAATAATTGCATATCATAGAGTTGAGCTCTGGGCCTTCACAACAATGTTTACATGTTGGGTCATCAGACTTCTTAGGCCTACCACCGTGAGAACCGAATGCCATTTTGAAGTTACCATATGCAAATAGACTTGGAGCTCAAACCTAGCAAGTTATAATAGGATATGATTAGTGATTACGAAGTTACAATATGATAAAATTAAAGACTCAACTTTCAAGAAAATAAATGGGACTATATTTTATAATTTATTTCTCTGTATTATGAATTATCACAAGCTCCTTTATTTCTTTGTATTCAAGAACCAGTATATATGACTTTCTATTTACTATATTTTGAAAAATACAAAAATCGTTTTATAATTTTATCTACTATAGTCTAGAGTTAGACTCCATTTATATTATTATCAGATTGTGTTTTATAATAAAACACAGTCTGATAATAATACACTGTCACTCGTTTATCTACTATAGTCTAGAGTTGGACTCTATTTATATTATTATTGTGTTTTAGTTTTATTATAATATAAATAGAGTCCAACTCTAGACTATAGTAGATAAAATTATAAAATAATCTTTGATCCAACTACATATTTAGTATTTACCAATGATAATCTTAATTAGAATCATCCATAAAAAGTCTTTGTATTTGGTATAGATTAGAGTCTCAAATTATATTAAATAAATTATAAAATTATTAAAATTTAATAGCAATAGCATTATAGCTCAAAGCCTCAAGGGCAAAGGCTCAAACCTATTGTTTACTCCGAAGGGCCAAGGGCACAGCGAGCACTTACAGTTGCAGGCTGGAAAAAAAGCAAAATGGCGACCACTAGCACTTTCTTAAACCTTCAAGCTTCGACACAATTGTTCTCCAATCGTCGACGCACACAAGGACAACACACAGAAATCGACTGTAAAATGACAAAATGGGCTTTTTTTTAAGTTTTGGTATATTTTTTAGGTTGGCAGGTCACGGTTGGGTAATAGTCCCAAACCTGCAGTTAATGGCAAGTCAACGCTCCCCGTTGACCGCAGGTTTGGGGCTGCTACCCAAACCGTGATAAACTCGCCGTTTTACCATTTCATAAATTTTGAAAAGTTTTTCCTTTGTACCCACGTTTTTTAATACAATGAGAACTCGTATAGTCAAGTGAAAGCCCATTTGTGTGCAATTCCTAGTTCTAGAATCAAGGCTTGCGGTGGTCCAAACATAAATCCTTGCAATGGACCAGGAAAGGGTTGCCACATGCAAAGATCCTTGCATACACAGAGAGCAATAAAAAGTAGATGCCTCTATTGGCCTAAAGATCGAAGCATCCTTTGGGGAAAAAAAAGTCTACATCTACTGAGCCACCTACTGTTCCATCTCATGCTAAAATCGTGACCCATCACACCCATTCATTTCTACATCCGTCACGGCCGCAAAGGAAGAGGATTTGCCTCTTAGTTGCAAAAGAACAAAAGATGTACGCCCATTGGAAAGGGGCATTCCAAAATGAATCCAAGGACATAGCAGAGAAGAATATTGTGCATTGTGTTTACGCATGTGGGCTGCCAATTAATGTTGTTAAATCACCATACTAACGAAATATGGTGAGATCTATCAATGAAGTCCCTAAAGGGTTCATCGGCCCAGGGTATGAAAACGTGCGATCCAACTTGTTGGCAAAAGAAAGAAAACATGTTGAAGATGCATTGAAGCCCAACAAGGATTTGTGGATTGTAATAGGGGTGTCCATCATTTCCAATGAATGAAAAGATACAACAAATAAGCCACTGATTAATGTGGTCGCAATGTGCCCTAGAAGGGCAATGTTTTTTAGGGTCGTTGATTGTGAGGGGCAAGTGAAGGATGCATGATGAAGTTTTAAATGCTTCGCTTTTTTTTTGTAATTGCATGCGTCATCCCGATAGACCAAGCAAAAAAAACAAATTAGTATCAAACATAAAAGCCCAGTGAATGTTAAGAGGTATGAAAGATTTTATTGAAGGAACCATGATGCAGTTGGGCTCTAGAGCAGTTGAGTTCATTACGTTTTCCAAATTTGATTCTGGGATGGTGAATTATTCTATCAATAATAATCTGAATGAGATGTCTACTTTGGAAGTGCAATTGAGGAATGTTGATGTATTGTTGATAGAGATTATTTTGCCCCAATCCGATGCCTTACCTTTTTCTAGGATATCATGAAGCAATGGAACCTAGATCACATCCAATAACTCGGTTCTATCTTTTCCATACAACTGGGTCAAGAAGACCATGGTTTGTCAAATTGGGGCTCTAAATAATCACACATAATAGGAAAAATCTACTTTGTTGTTCCAAGCAGTAAGGTTCACCAACCATTCTTTTAGTAGAACAATTCCTCCATTTAATCGCCCAATCCACATTATAATTGAACTCGGGCTCCAATAGCTTGAGTATTTGCTAAATGGAAATCCTATTACGTCTATTATCATTTTTCCACTCTTAGCATGGAGTACGCCATTTCTTTCCTCACAATTTTGACACACTTACAATATGAGCTTAGGACAAGGAAACAATTATGGCTTCATAACAACTCTATGCACAAGCAAGGCTCTAATTTTCCAAGCATCTTCTCCTACTTTGTCAAAATCTTCCATTTTTTTACCAAGTTGTGGTGTGTTTACAATGTGAACATGTTTTTAAGCTCCCACCCTGCCAGTTGTTGG
This sequence comes from Torreya grandis, assembly GCA_037957365.1. Lineage (NCBI taxonomy): Eukaryota > Viridiplantae > Streptophyta > Pinopsida > Cupressales > Taxaceae > Torreya > Torreya grandis. The sequence goes on from JARHVA010004131.1 coordinate 293,694, forward strand.
GCTTTCTTCGGCACCATCTTTGGATGTAAACTACACTGATGAATTTACTGAATATTTCTAAATTTTCTATGGCAAGATACCACACTGCACAATGTACTCTACCTTTAACTTGCAAATTGCAATAATCAATATATTGATGGCAAGTGTGCTTACAATCACTTCACCATTTGTCCCTTCGTAAAATATCAACTCTGCATTTACTATTTTGCAACAATTACTCCCAATTTCATTTTGAACCGTGCACTCGAAGCATGGAGTCGGCCATTTCTTTCCTCAAAATTTTGACACACTTACAATATGAGCTTAGGACAAGGAAACACTTTCGGCTTCGTAACAACTTTGTGCACGAACAAGGCTCTAATATGGGAAGCATCTTCTCCTACTTATCAAAATATTCCATTTGTTTACCAAGGAGTTGTGGGTCGCTAAGGTAAAGGTACAATTTGTTGTAATTCTTTCGACTGCAAATCTTAACTTACAAATTGCAATGATGAATATATTGATGGCATGTGTGCTTAAAATCCCTTCATCAATTCTCCCTTCATAAAATATCAACTCCGCATTTAATTTTTCCCAACAATTACTCCCAACTTTATTTTGAATTGTGCGCTCAAATCTTGAAATCGTGACTTCACTTTTAAAAACCCGGGGTGAAAATACTTAATTTGAATCGTGCACTCAAAGCTTGAACTCTCAGCATGGAGTCGGCCATTTTCTTTCCTCACAATGTTGACACACGATATGAGCTACAGACAAGAAAATATTTTCAGCTTTATAACAACTTTGTGCACGAACAAAGCTCTAATTTTCCAAGAATCTTCTCCTACTTCATCAAAATATTCCATTTGTTTACCGAGGAGTTGTGTCTCAAGGTAAAGGAACAATTTGATGTAATTCTTTCGACTGCAAAACTATGGTGTGAACACCGTGTCTTTAAGTTGTCACCCTGCTTGTTGAACTTTCTTCGGCACCATCTTCGAATGAAAACTAAGCTGACAAATTTACTCAATATTTATGAATAACCCATGGCGAGATACAATGCACTCTACCTTTAACTTGCAAATTGCAATGATGAATATATTGATGGCATGTGTGCTTAAAATCCCTTTGTCGATTTTCCTTTCATAAAATATCAACTTCGCATTTAATATTTCCCAACAAGTACTCCCAACTTTATTTTGAACTGTTCACTTGAAGCTTGAAATCATGACTTCCCTTTTAAAAACCCAAGGTGAAAACACAAATTAAGTAGGCATCGAACACGTAGCGCGATCCTATTTCACGGGGCATTGAGGGTGTGGCAAAACAAAAAAAAAAATTGATATAGTCTAGTGACAACAAATGGTGACTTCTTAGTGTAATAATCACGAGTATAAATATAATTCAGAATCTCTGGTTAAAAACCAGGCTAAAATCAAAAAACACATAAGAATTATAAACAAGTTATTGCCTAAATTTTTGCAAATCACATCCAAGTCAATTCAAAGTCCAGACCTTGGAGTGAACAAGGCTAAGTGTGTGCATACATAAGTGAGTGTTCAACATTAATTTACTTTCATCATCGGCGTTTAATCAGAATGTAAAAGAGTCCCCAATTTGAGTTGTAGATGTGAGTCTCTCTAAAAGTAACATAGATCTATTGCCAACAGAGCAATCTATAGCTCTAGTAGATATATTACTTGCCCACCTAGGCATTAATCCACTGTCGCCCAGGTATTTATAGCCCCGAGGGACATGCCTATGGTCCCTTTCTAACCATTTGCTCTACTGCTAATAAGCATTCATAGCTCTGGTAGATGTTACTTGAAACACCCCACTTTAAAAATTAAAGAATAAATTTAAGAATAGGTTGGGAACCACTTTAGTGAGTAGGATCAGCGAATCTTCAGATTTTCTCTCCCTGGTTATCTTTTCAACTTGTTTATTATCCCTTAGGCGCTTCCATGTGTGACTTAATTTGTGTAAGATAACTCTTTGTTCCTCCATGATTTAATTTACAAGGACATGAAGGATAAATAGTTGATATTAACTTGGGATAATTCCTCTTTTATGAACTTGACAATCCTAACCTTATTTTCACCTTGAAACTTGTTCCAAGAATACCACAAGGTAGCCTTGCTCCCACCATAGTAGCAAAAGTTATATCCATTTATCCCCCCTTACAAAGGGACAGAAATTTTATGCTCCGGTCCACAAATTAACAAAAACAAGGACAAAGCAAGAAAAATGAACTTGAAAACAACAGCAAGGAAAGAAAATAAACACACAAAACAAAACAAAAATATGAAAAACAAAATCCATACAACTTCCAAAAGGTCAAGGATATGTTTATGGAATTGCTTGAAAACAATGTTTCAGGTATCTCCCATTGACTGGTAACACCAATCTTCTTCCATCCAATGTCTTCAATCTGAAAATATTTCTCCCAGAATCTCTGAAATTTGATAGTCCCAACCACAAGGGATCCAGCTTAGCATGCTGTCCTCTTTTCACATGTGCCTTGGCCAACAAGAACACCAAATCCGCTATCCGAAAGGCCTTCTTGGTGGTTCTTTTACCAAAAATTCTTCCAACTTAAAAATATTATTCATTTTGTATTGCACAAGATCAGATTCTCCCATAAACTCTTGAATAAATTGTTAAGTTGGAACCAAATATTCGTTGGCAAAATGAGTCCTTTGCCATATACCTGTAAATATGAGGAAGTCCTCAATGCACTCTAAATCTTGTCCAATCTACCCATAATGCATACTTCAACAAGGAGTGCGAAGCTCTAGGTTGATAACCGGTTGTCTTCTTGAATACCTTTATCAAATTCTTATTGATAGATTCTGCTACCCCATTGCCTTGTGGATAATAATTGGAGGTAAACTTCATAATAATACCATTGTCATATGACCATTCTGTGACTTTGGCTGACTTGAAAGCATGCCCATTGCCACATACCAAAGATAAAGGCACACCAAATCTGGTCAAGATGTTTTCCTCTAAAAACCTGATGACTTTAGTGGTTGTATTGCATTTGGTACCGCCTAAGACCATATGGTGTAGTAAACAGTGACAGAGAAAACAAATTTATGTCCCAGCAAGAAGTTGCAGTTAATCATCACAACAAAATCCAGCCCTCATTGTGCAAAAGGTGGTTGTTCCACCACTAGATGTACAGGCATGCACTCTTTTCTCTTCCTCCGTGAACTTGGCAAGAATGACATGTTTTTACATGGCTGTGTGAATATTTAAAAACTGCGGGCCAGTAATTTCTAGCTCTAAGAATCTTATGAATTGTAGTATCTTCAGAGGAGTGCTCACTTCCCAATCCTTCAGGCAGTTTTTGTGTAACCAACCCAGCTTCTTTATTTAAAGATCAAAGATACACACCATAACTTTTTCCATAAAGGAAGGACACCATTCTTCAGCTTGTAATGGGCATCTTTCAGTCGCAGTTCCCTACGCTGGGTAGAATTCAAACCTTTAGGGCAAATTCCTTTGATGAGATAATGGTGAATATCATAATACCATCCTCCACTGTACCTTCCATTTATAAAATTTCAAAGGCTACCACCTTTGGATCTTTAGTAAATTTTATTTCAGCAATCATTTGGCATATCCCTTGTCCTCTATAACTATCTTTGTTGGTTTAATTTCTAGATCAAACACCTGGATTATGAACACCCACTTTCCTCTTCATTCACCTAGTTCGGTTTGATTGAACAAGGCTTTCACTGTTGGATCCAGGACAATGGCGTCCACTCTACTTCTTAAACTGTAAGGTTTGAACTTCTTGACAACCTTTACCAAGGCATACATATGTTTCAATTGTGGAGTATTTCAGCCCTCCATTTCTCAAATTAGAGCTCATGAATGTGATAGGCCATTCATCCTTTCGCATATATTTCTGGGTTAGCATTGCTGCCATTGAATGCTTTGATGCAAATGAATATACATTTTAGTCTAATTCATATTCTAGACTAAAATGGATATTCATTTCTAGGTTAGCATTGTTGCCATTGAACTGGAGCAAAGGTGATAGCAACTTTAATATCTTCTAATACTTACTTTTCTACATTTCAACATGACATTCAAAGGTCTCACTATCTCGGCAAAACCGTAAATAGACCATATAACAAAATTTATTTTTCCAAAGAAAGACCTAAGTTCCTTCTTACTGTTGGGGAAAGATATATGAGAAATGGTTTTTACTCTATTGGGGTTAATGAATATACCTTCCTTGGTGACTGTGAGCCAACAATTTACATCGAATGACTCCAAAGACACTTTTCTTAGAATTCAACAATATACCATTTTTCCTACATCTTTCAAACACCTCTCCTAAATGCTTCAGATGTTTACCCATGTTTAGAAAACACAGTAATATCATCCGTGTAAATAAAAATGTAATTTCCTACCAAACCTTTGAACGCAGTGTTCATAGCTCACTGAAATGCTGCCCCTGAATTGGTTGGACAAAAAGGCATGCATTTATATCCTAATTTCCCCATTTTGTACTGAAAGCAGATTTGTACCTATCCTATTGATCAACTGAAACCAAGTTTTCTCCAAAAAATCCATCCAATAAGAACATCATCTCTGAAGCATTCACCATCTATAAAACCTCATCTAGCAAAGGAAGGGGATAATTGTCTTTCTCAAAGGCCTTATTCAGGCTTCTAAAAACAACAAACAACCTAATTTCACCATCTTCTTTCTTCCTAGAACAAGATTAGCAAACCCGGTCGAATGTCTGATAGGGAAAATAATTCATGCTGAGAGGAGTTTATGAACTTTTTTGTAAATGATTGGCTCTAACATAGGATTCACTCAGCTTTAAATAACATTTGGTTTCAAGGGAATAGTACGAGTCATGATTTTTGGGTTAAAAACCGTCAGAATTTTATTAAGTCAAAGCTATTGTCAACTTTAACTCAATCATCAACTCCACTCATTTTCTTTTCTCCTCGTCAGGACATGCTTTACCAAAATTCACCATTTGGAGGTTCTCTGATGTCCCTAATTTCACTGGTACATACTCCTTTTCCTCAAGGTCACTAGAGATTTGCATAGTAGTCTTAAACCTCCTAACATTTGAATCAAACAACTTTTAAAGGGAAATCATATGTTTCAGTATTTTATTCATTTTGAACTCAATTACTCCTTCCTCTTCACCATGCATTGATTCTTTGTGCTCTTTATCATCTAGGATCTGATTCGCAAACACGTCATAACTTGTCAAAAACTACAAGATTTGATCCTCATCATTAAAGACATGGATGTTATCAATATTATCAAGGACTGAAGGAACAAACAACGTCTCAAATGAAAATTTCTTTAGTGTAGATTTGGCTAATGAGGATAAATTTGCTGCAGATGAAGCCAACTAATCAGACATTTCATTATTTTCTCTTGTGACCATGTGAATGTTAAAGGCTATAAAATGCTCGATGAGGTCCCAAATTCTATGTTTATATCTGTTGAGAAACTGAGATTTACACTAAAAGGAACTCCTCACCTAATTAACAATTAACTCGAAGTCACCGGTTACCTTCAACATTTTCACATCATGATCACTATCAAATTGCAATCTTAAAATAAGAGCTTCATACTCTACAATGTTATTTGTTCAATGAAATTGCAATCTATAAGCAGCCAAATATTTTTTACCATAGAGGTTGATCAGAACTGCTCATGTATCTAATCCTTGTTTTGACTTGGCCCCATGAAGAGCCATACAGAATTCTGGACAATCAATTTCCCCATGAGAAGCGGTATTGTGGGCTCAACACCAATTGGATAAGGTTATATTAGTAAAATTGACTGAAAGAGGATTAAGATTGGAAGATCTTTGGTTAACATTCCCTTGTTGACCATTTTGATTGGTCAGGTTATGCTCATTGTATTGATTTTTACTCTGCCAATTTCTATTATTCCTCTAGATGTGGTGGCTACATTGTAAGGATCGTGAGTCATAGGGACCAATGCTTGGTTTGTATTGCTAGGCATTACAATCAAGACCCTGGCCTAATAACCTGTAATGGGATAGGGTTCAAAACTAGACCTATACCTGGGTTAACCATTGAAGCAATACCTTGTGATAGCAGTTGTCTCTCCACTACAATGGCTTAAGCATAAGCTGTTACCAAAGTATTAGCTACATACTTTCTTACAAAAATAGAGGTCATTGCATCCAGAGCATCTAAATACATATGATAATTCATGGGACCAGTAGGTCTACAGTTTTGTAGAATTTGATTGTACATTCATTGGAACCTGGCATTAAAATTATGAATGGGTTCATTCAACTCTCTCTTTACCATAGTAAATTGTTTAAACCTAACACTGGAATTAAAAAACCTCAACATATTGTGCTATAAAAGTGTCTTCTAATTGCTGCCAAATAGTGATAGATCTGACGTTTAAATTAAGGAACCAATCATAAATTGGTCCTTCAAGGGTAAAAGGAAAAACCTGCAAGCTACATCTTAGTGCCTTACATCCAAAAGTCTTTGGAAGGCTTTGAAAACAACAATATGTTCCTCGGTTGTTCAACTACCATCATTCTTAAATTTAGGCAAGCGTCTTTCTGAATTCCTTGGGAGAGGATGAACATCCCCAGGTACAACCATTGTTGTACTTATCAGCCATGCAGTTATTAATCCTCAAATAAAAGCTCTCTTGGTGGACTGAGGACAGACAAAGATCTCCTAGGTTTTACCTTATATCATTCCTAGTTTTATTGTGTTTCTCTAAAGGACCGACTAGAGTTTGACTAAACCCTGACTTAAACCAAGTCAATCTGGAAGAAGAATCAAGTTTCAGGCTTTCCTAGCACCAATTCTATTGTCCAGTATTTTAGCACAAACACGGTGAGCGGTGAAATAACCTCCTATTTTAGCCCTACAAATACTAGACTGGGTATGGGTTACCAAAACCTACTAAAGGCACAGAAAATAAAAGTTTAAAAAGTAAAGAAAACTATCTAAAACACATGCCAAAATCCTATTTTACCAACATTGTGATTGTAAATAAATAGCAACTAAATAATTTGGAAAGGAATCGTAAACTTATAAAATATAATTAGTAACCACAAAGACTAGTAACAAAAGAGGCTATTTCATATACCAATGCAATTCTCATGAATCTGAATTTGAACTCGTTCTAAGCAAAAACAAAGTGTGCTCAAATCAATAAAGAAGAGTGCAGGAATACAAATTCATCCACTTATGAAATTAAACAACTGTTTAACAATGTTTTGCCCAGATAACTTTTTCAAAGTAAACAATATCATACATGAATTTCAATAACTTTAATTTCTAAACAGCATAAGCTCGAATGAGGTTTCGTTCTCAAAAATACTAAGCTTTCATATTTGACAGCAAATGAATATATTAAAAATAGCATTAGCTCAAATCAAACAGATCCTGATAAAGCCATTGTCATAAATGTGTCGCAAGCCCTTAAGACAGGGAAGGTTGGGTCTTTTTAGGACAAATCAGATATTATAGAAGATATATTAAAGGTTTTGTAGAATGTTCTCATCTGCGGGATTATTTGCTGAGAAAAGGTGTTTGTTTTGAATGAGAACCAAAGCAACCAAAAGTCTCTGAAAAATTGAAGACTATGTTCATGGGTGCACCCATATTATCATAGCCAAAATAGGAAAAGGTGTTCATATTCATGTATATGCTTCAAACTATGCAATTGGATACACATTCGCACATGATGGTATTCATACACTGGATCACTTATATTTCACAAGCAGATAAAGTTGGAAAAAGCTATACCACCGATCCACCACATAGCCGTAGGACTTGGGCATGGTGTACTCAATGCAAAAGTTTAGGCAATAATTATTAGCAATCCATTTACAATTTTCATAGGCCCCCAAGAATTTTTGCATTTGATAAACAAACCAGTGATTCGTGAGAAAATATTAATACAGCTACTGCTGTTCAAAGGGCTCACCTTTCAAATGTGGAAAGAAAGAGGAAGAGCCATGTTATTGTGGATTCAACTGGTGGAAGGAATTAGCGATGATTATCCCATTTAATAAGTTTTGTATTGTCATATTACCAAAATCATACACTAATGTTGTGTAGTATTTATCTACTAGAAACTTTGCTCAGAAGGTATTGTTGGCTAAGTGCAGGAAGATCATCCTAAAATCCAGATCTTTTCAGCTAATATGGATAAGGACCACATGTTCAGAAGATGCATTGTAGAAGAGGAGGTTGAAAGTATTCTACAAGAAGCACACAAAGGAGAAACAGGTGATCATGCCAGTCATGAAGCCACAGCTTGGAAAATTTATTTTCCATGGTTTGGTGGCCAACAATCCATTGAGATTGTTTGGAATGGGTAAAAGAATGTGACACTTGCCAAAAGAACAGGTAGAATAATTAACGCAAATTTTCAGCCATTGTGACCAGCACCACCTCAAAAATTATTTGAGAGGTGGGGCTTGAATTTTGTGGGACCTTTCAACCATCCACCAACAGTGCAGGTACTTGCCAGTTGCAGTAAAATACCTTACCTAGTGGCTGGAGGCTAATGGTTTACCAGAAAATTCTGCTAAGAGTACAACAAAATTTGTTTATAACCATAATGTCGCCGTATTTGGCTGTCTATTAAATTTGAATAGTGGCTTGAGAACACTTACTCAATAAAGCAATCAAAGAAATGTTGCAAATCCTTCAATTATTCACAAAATGTGTGGCAACCTTGTGAGCCTATAGAACAACCTTCAAAAACAGTAGCATTGGGCTGAGAAATTACCAGCAGCAATGTGGACCTATTGAACAACCTTTAAAAACAGTATCATTGGACTGATAAATCACTTGCAGCCTTGAGGACCTATCGAACAACATTCAAAAATAGTCACTGGTTTTACTCTGTTTTTTAATTTATGGACATGAAATTGTGACGCCCATTGAATTTATTGTGTCACGCTTGCAGATAACTGTGGAAAATCGACTTAGTGATTCCAAAAGTCAGCAGCATAGGTTGATGCAGCTCAATGCTCTGGATACTTGCTGAGAGGTCCATTGAAGTAGAACAGATTGGCATAAGTATTACCAGGATAAAACTTTAAAAGCCATGAAATGTAGCTTGGTGTGTTAGTTCTACAGTTTACAGGCAAAGATGGACAAGAAGGGCCCAAATTATAAATGCAAGGCACTGAGACATACAGATTGAACAAAGTGTTTGATGGTTCTCTTTAAATATATTAATTAACATATTAGTTAGTTTATTAATTAATGGTTAGTTATCAACTACCCCAACTGTATGTAACTACATTTTGCACAATAAAAGAACGATGCACACACACTTCAATGTTGGCCTTCCAATTTTCTCTTCATTCTTTCAGCGTTCACATTTGCTAATAGAGTAATTGCACTAGGCATTGGACAAGGTGGCTTGTATAGGCTTGTTGACCCTACCATAGTCAACATTATTGCACGTGTGGAGGGAGACTCCACCATACAGAATGTGTTGGAGGACGAAATTCCTCATAGGCTTGTTGACCCTGCTCCTATCAATTTACATGCACTAGTTGTGGAGGGAATATCCGCAATAGATGATGTGCAGAAGGATGTGATTCCTCAATCTCAGTCAAATGCATAGGTAGTTGTGTAGGAGGATGAAATGCCTCAGTCAACAGCACTGGCTCAAAGGACCAAAAACAAGATTGTTCATTCCACAGAGCATGATCATTTTGCTTTCGCTTCTAACGTTCTTATGGTACCTAAACCACCATTTATACAACCCATTGGATGCACATGGGGTGGAGATGAGGAGATGGTTTCTTCTCTTACTGCAAAAGTTGGTTTTTACTTACTGCTACTACGGAGTTTTTTTTTACTCCTACTTCAAAGATGGTCACATTTCAGTTGCTTCTCTATAGCAACGCAGTTTGGTTTCCAAAACAAAGGTTTGGTCAAGGAGGTCTATATGGTGTGGCTTGAAGATTTTCAAGTATCAAGTCATGATCATTGAGTTTGCAAGATGACTAAGTCCTTGTATAGACTTGAGCAAGCTCCACAGCTTGGTAAATTTTATTTGATTGACATCTCTAAGATTCTAGATTCAGAACTGTGGAAGTCGCGCTGAAGTAATCAACGAATGATGATTCATCACTAGTCAATGAATCACCCTACAAAGAATTGGTGTATAGCTTGATACATCTTATGTCCCCACAACTAGATCTTTGTTTTGTTGTTGGCTATCTTTTTCGGTTTTTGTCTACATTGAAGCTTCTACATTGGACAACAAAAAATATGTCAGCGGACTGCAGATTTCCTCTTGATATCTCAAGAGCAGTCTGTAAATGTAATGACTAACCTTTTTGGTCCCACTTTGTATGTAAATTTTCGGGACAAACTTGGATCCTTTAACATATCTCAAAACATGTTTTGTTGTTGTCCAATGAATAAGCTTCGGTTGAGACAAAATCCAAGAAAGATAGCTAACGGTAAAACATAGATCCATCATCACTGCATTCGACAATTCGTTGATTCTAGTGATATTTATCTTCACTTTTGTGCTTCTCCCAAGCAGCCTACAGATCTAATGACTAAATCTCTTGGTCCTATTGTTTGTGAAATTTTGGGACAAACTTGGAGTTGTTTTTGGTTTAGTCAATAAGAGGGGGTATTAAATATATTAATTAACATATTAGTTAGTTAACTAACCAATGGTTAGTTGTCAACTACCGCAACTACAACTACATTTTTCACAAGAAAAGAAGAATGCACAGGGACTTCAATGTATGCCTTCCAATTTTCTTTTCATTCTTTCAGCATACATATTTGCTAAGATTCTCTGCACAAGAATTTGAATACTTAACCAAGCATCATTGCCAAATGAGATCGTAGAAAATTTTATTGAAATGGATCAACTTGTTCACCCACAAAGAAATTATCTTACCATAAAGCATAATTGCCAAATCAGACTGTAGAAAATTTTATTGAAATAGATCAACTTGCGCATCCCACAAATAAATCATCTTAGTGCCTTACTATAAAACTAGTCTATGGTCATCTGACAATGCTTCACTATGTACACCAACTAGTAGGGAAACAACAGAAAATAAACTAACTTTAAGACCTCTTAGGTTTTTCCTCCCACCGAGAAGCCAAACTATTTTGCCATTGACTACCAACCATGGGATATCAATGTTGACTAACAATCTTAGACTTCATTTACATAAACAATGACCTTGATAAGCAATAAAAAGAGGACCATTTCCGACTGGCAGCCATACTCTATTATCGCCAGCCAACAGTTGTATTGCTTCTATGCCACCCTCAACGCCCATAATATTCCATCACTGATAGAAGGCAAAAATTTGCAATCATCATCTGGCAGCCATCCCGTTTCACAATCATTTCGCGACTATACCCTTAGATTAGCACCTCACAAATATTTCAATATCGATGTCACCTGACAACTGTGCCACATCATCACCAACCAACGGAGAAATTCCTAGACATTGAAACAACCCTACCCACCAACGTATGAATGACTTACACTTGGCAACCATCACATCGGTAGGAGTAGACACTGCCAATGATGAAGCAACACATTAAATTCAGGTCCCCACTTGCAATGATAAGCACACTAATGCAATTAGAGAAATAGTCGGAAACCAAAACATGCCATGTAGAGCAAATGAAGTGAACAAAGTGAGGGAAGAAAATAATCTTAGGTCTAAAAATTCTTTCACCAGCTTACAATGATGACATATTGCGATTTCATCCACTGCAACCATGAGACAAAGAATTGCCAAGTGGTTGTAAATGTTGCAATATCTAAGAAATCTTAGGAAGCTTTGGCAACAACTAAGAAGCAGAAAATGGCCAAATTCCAAGCCATAAATGCAGGAACATCCCAATACTAAGCAAGACAACAAAGAAGAATGGAAAAATTTAGACTGAGGGTGCCAAATCGCTATATTTATGACGTCGACTTTTGTTGGCAAGCAATAGATTTGAGAAGTTACCCAAGCTAATTACCATGCCCATTTTTATCACCAACATGCCATCACTAAAAGAATGATCAAAAAATTCATTGTCATGCAGGGGTCTACTATTTATCAAGGTATTGTTTTGAAGATAGCACCAGACGTGTTAAACTAGATATTTGACTTACCAAATCATGTAAAAGCTGATAAAATTAGCAAAAGCAAGCAAGCAAAAATTTAAAGAAACTAGACATTGAGGAGATGGAAGGGAAATTTAAAAATGAAAGGTAGTTTTTTTTTGCTCACATGAAAAATTAAGCATTTCCAAGTCAGAACATAATTTGTCTTGGATAGATTATTTTTTGTCTACAACTACACAGTTGCTGCAATGGTGTGTACATCATGTTGTAGGCATGATGAAAGGAGAGGTGTATAATTGGGCAGACTTGGTAGCCAAGAAAATGAATGATTGATTGTATATTTGTGCTAACAAGGATATGGACCTTAGCTTGTGCTCTTTTTGCATAAATTCTGCTAAGTGCCATGTCAGAAAAGAAACGAATAAGACAAACAATCATGTTCAAAGTTGTCGAGTTGCCCTTTGAACACACGGATTTGAAAGTTTACAATGATACAAAGAAGCATAAGAGAAAGAATGCTAATTTGGATATGAATCCAAAGGATGAGGATGAATGAGGACCGGGAGCAGCAATTAATACGAAAAGGGGTGGGGGTCAGAATATGACTCAGACGGTGATTGAGAATTCGTTGGAGAGCAATGTTAATTATGCTCAAACATCAAATTCTTCAAAATTTACTTCTCTTACTTTGGCGCTCAGCAGATCAGTTGTTGGTATGCCCAATCTTCCTTGACCCATAAATATGTTAGCAGATCAATTACTCAAGTGATTCCTCCAAAATCTAAGTCCACAGTTTGCAGCATGATTAATATCTACTGAGATACTAGACTATCGATAACAGCGTACACATAATAGTATGTGCATAACATACCATGGCAAAGCAAAGTATCCAAACAATAGCAGCTTGTATTCATATAAGATAAGTCTCAATAAAATTCACATGGTACAAGGAGGGCCATCAAGATGTATCTCCTGCTATATAAAACAAATGCCATATGGTTGGCTGTTGACACAACCGTCAACACCCGTACATAACCAACAGAGTCATTACAAACTAGCTAAGGCTGACAATACATCCACATAACTCGTTGGCTATTAAAATATGTAATTATGTTGATAACCATAACAATATAAATGTAACGGTCTACAATCCCCCCTTTAAACAAGTCAAAGTCTCTTCCGACACAAGTCATACAAAACATGTTAAAAATTAGAACAAAGAGGGAAGACATAAGTCATTCTGGTGGAACTGCTGGTGATGTAGAAAGTTTGCAACCTTTTGGAGAAAAAAAAAAGCATGTGTCACCTAGCACGATTCTCAACCACTTTTTTTCTTGTAAAAGCAAAGCAAGGGTCTAGGGGCGGCAATTCCCAGTGGGATCAAGGGGCAACACCCCTCACAAGGTCCAAGGGAAGCACAATTTGAGCCTTTTGCAGCCCTTGACCAGTCATGACGACAACCAATTTTTTGTGGAAAAACACTGCATTTAAAAGGACATGAAAATGTTCCAAATCTTGGTAACCCATACTGCTGGTCGCATGGTGGATAAGGCTAAAAATTGCAATATACACTTGCAGGATATTGTCTATGACATCATATGCAGGCTTATTGTTACCACTCATGGCCTTATCAAGAAATGATGTTTGCTCAAAGTGCTTATTAGGATTTCTCAATTCATGTTTGTCCATCATAGCATTTGGGCTCATGGTTGCAGATAAAAGGCCAGGAAATATGACCCAAGAGAAAACCAGGGATACAAAAAAACAGCATACGGAAGAAATTACTTATTACAGCGAACGAAAAAGGCAGAAATTTTGACTAGAAGGCTGCAAGCAGAATGTACAGTGCATAGGTTGGTGAAAAGGTGTTTTGGGAGGTACGGTAGGTGGTATAACACAGATGTTTGGCTGCAATGAGGGTGATGGTAGGGGTTGTATGGGAACAGTAATAGAAACTTGATCTGCTCGTACGGTGGGGCACAATATCGTTGAGCAGGTCATAGAGAGCTTGGGAAAGGACGTACAACAGTTGGAGTGGGCGTACGGCTAAGACTCGTCTATTGGTGGTAGAAGTGATCAAACAGCTGATGCAGGCAGACACATGGCAGGATGAACAGTCAATCATACTTTTGCACATCATATGGGCTTCAGCAACCCACAACATGGCATGTCTTGTACAAACAGGCATTGTGAAGCGTGCTGTGTAACATTTGGCCTGGCATACTGTTGTGAATTTTTATCATTCGCACTAGATTTTCTATGTCCACCTGCATTTGAAATGTCTCCTCCACCTTTACATTGGATGTGGTTATATTTATTTTATTTTTAATGTTTTCGAATGACTTTCCTATATCATATGGTTAAAGTGATAATGTTTCTCACTGAGTAAAAACCCCATTCACTGCATATTGCATACCATCTAAATTCAATGGTCGCACCCATCAACCATTACTTTTTAAGTAGCCAATACGGATATGGGTATGAGAATCGAATACATGGATATGGGGATTTTTGGGGGGGCCTGGATACGTTTTTGGATACGGCTGTACAAAAATATATAAAAAAAATTTAAAATATTAAAAATATAGTCATATAAGCAAAATTAGCCACATAATATGCATAGAGGAAACAATATAAGTTAAATAACCACAAAACATACTAATAATTCAATGCCAAATATCATAATAGTCAATGGTCGAACTTAGATTAGTATTATAACAAGTACATAGTGCAGATGTTACAATGTAACTTGAGTCAAATACTAATTATGAGTCAAAAAGGCAACTTATTTTTGTTTAGTATTTGACTCATAATATCACATAAAATGCAATAACTGCAGTTTGGTGAAGATTACAATGAGATGACCTGGTGTTGAATCAACTTAAGACTATGGCCTGATCTCTTCCTTGGGCTTATTCACGAGTTGAGCCAGTTTGGTGAAGATTACAATGAGATGACCTGGTGTTAAATCAACTTAAGACGATGGCCTGTTCTCTTCTTTGATCTTATTCACGAGTTGAGCTTTCATATTATTCCTGTGCAAATGATCTTACCATATGTACTGCACAAAAAGAGTCTTGGAGAACCATATTTTTCGGACATAAAGAATAAGCAAAAAAAGACATTATTGACTTCAACCTCTCCCTCACCTTGATCATGTTGAAGGCATTTATGTCCTTTATTTTGGCAAGGCTGAAACGCGATCCAATAGCTGGAAGAGTTGCTGACTTGCTCTGGCAACCTTCATAGCTGTTGTCTACAGCCTTAATAAAGAAGATACAGTAGAATTGACTGAGGCTCACATTTTGAAAACACAGCCAGCCATAGAAACTACAGAGAGGTTTTCATACTTTATTTTGTTTTTAATTATTTTTTCAAGTCCATGCTTGACTTTTTATTAATTGAAGTTGAAAAAAAAATTTAAAAATAAGTTTTTTTCTGCTGGATACGTGATATGCAGGGGATACAGGCATGATATGTCCTGCCCCCTATAAATACACCCAGATACTTCCCAAAACGTATCCAAGTGTATCCACAGGGGGCATGTCGTATCCTGCCTATATCCCCTACGTATCCAACCCGTGTTTGTATCCGATACATATCGTATCCATATCAGATGGGGGGGCGTATCCGGTAACGTAGCTTTTTAATATTAACACCTCATACATGAATTGCTCTGATCTTAAATAGTTGTCATGCATGTGCTTCCTTTGTCATTTTAACACAAGTGTTATCAATTCAAAACTCATATGCCAAAAGTACTTGTCACTGCCACACTTCCATTGGCGCAACATAGCCTTGGTTGGCTATTGTGCCATTGCTCTTTGTTCATCCAAGTTGAGTTTATCCATCGTACCCGGTCGTACTTTACCTTTTATTAATTTTTTATTTCTATACACCACATTCAATGCCATTAAGGTCAATGCTTTTGGCCATAGGTTTGACTACCCATTCCATTTGGTGGGTCCACTTATCCTCAAACTTTGAACTCCTGACGTTGTATTCTCTAAACTCCCGTGAGTAAGCAAATTGTGGTGATGATGGTTCAGAAGGACTTAGCATCCCCTACAGCGACTTCTTCCCAACCCGATGAAATCCTTGGCCCTCTTCAGTCTTCATAGTCTTGACATTATTAAAATCACATTGGAACACTTTGTTGTCTTCCATCTTTCAATGGAACATAGTTAGAGGGATTTTGTCTCATCTTCGGAGCACAACTATCACTCCAAGACCCCTTTCATTGTTCAACTCCATTGTACCTCGATTCCCATCAACCGAGCATTTGGATTCAAAGTCTGAATTTGTTGAGTTTGATGAGGTTGCTTCCTTATTGACTCCCTGATTCTTTACATCTATAACATACTTCCACCTTTATTTTCAATAGGGATGAAATTCTTTCTCCAATTATGATCAGCTTTGGCTGCTATCAACCAGCCCCGACCCAATAGTACATCATAGACCTCCTTTTGCAATGAGATGACCACAAAATTCAATAAAAAAGGTTGGGTTCAAATAATTACCTTTTGTCTCATCAATACGCCCAATACCTTAATGCCACATTGATCTGTGCCTACTAGTTAGAATGTCGAAGGCCCCATATTCGACTTCTCAAGAATCTTCCAAGTCTCTCATGGAAGAACATTCACACCAAAACCACCCACGATGATGGGCTAGGTTCGTCGTCAAGAGCATATGATCAATTACTTAGTCACCTAACAAGAGGGACTCAACTATGGGTTCATTCTTTTGTTTTGTGCTCTCCCCATCAGCCGATGTTGGGTGTGCCATTGTATGCTCCATGTTCGGGCCAATGCCATGTATGGTAGCAGTTAGAGCATTATTGAGTTCTATAATGCTTTGCAACAAGTCAACAATCTTCAAAGGTATAGTGATCTTCAAGACATGTCATGCAATAGCTTTGTCGAACTCCAATCTGCTCATCACTATTCTCGTATGTTCATTTGAGTGATGTCATTCTTCGACCATGGCCCTCTCTACTTCCACCCTTGCTTTGGCCAATGTTTCCTTCTCCATACATGGTCAAGGGAATTGGCTTTCTTCACTTATGCTCTGGTAATTGCCATAACTTCCTTGCTCTCGACTACGTCAATCATATTGACATTGGCTTGCTTTGAATAATTGCCATCATTATGTTTCTCAGGCCCACATCATCTACAGAGAAACCCAATGTCATTTTGGTTAGGGCAATCTCTTTCAAAATGGAACTACTCACTCCACTCCCAACACTTTATAATTGGTCATCCATTGGAGTTGTACAAAATCCGACTCCCACCCACCACAAATATTATATTTTCAATAGTTACTTGGTAGCGTGGTGGGTGATGTCGATGGCTCTCGTGTGAACAATACTTGGTTGCTCTTATTCTGCAAATTGTACTAGCAATCCTTGACTGAATGCCCTGTAACTTGACAAATATCGCATAAAAGATCCTTACCTCCATTATTACAATCTACCTTTAGTTCCTTCATCATCTAAAGCATGTCTTTTCTTAAGGCTTGAACATATCCTAGTTCGTTGTCACTAGAATCAAAGTCCTCAACTTCACTTTGTCTTCTTGTGTGTAAGGATGATGTTTTATTCTCACTTTTGATTTCCATCCCTCGGTGCATCTTTGTATAATGATGGTGGGACTACCTTCATTTTTTTCTTAGTGAGGGAACCATCACTTCAATAAACCACCTCTTTTTCAGCCCATTGGTTGGTTCCTTCTCGAGCTTTCAAAGCAACTCCTTCAGTCTCCTATTGTATGCCTAAACCGCCTCCTGCTTACCTTGTCTAGTGTTATACAACAATCTCATTGTCCTTTTCAAAAACTTGCCTGAGTGTTGCCCATGTTGCTTTGCCAGTACTCGATGCATCAGTGTATCAATCGATGGCCACTCCCTAAAGGGTAGCGAGGTATCATCTTAACCACATCTAATCATTTGCCTACCCATTGGCAATCCAAATAGTGATGAACGTATGCCAGTGTCGTACCGGATCTTCCAATCCATCACCAATGAATTTTGGCAACTTCTGCTTTTCTGGAGATGGACTTGATGGGGTAACCATGGCTTTGGTGTGGTTTTGGAATACAAGTCTACCTCTTAAGAAGGTTTGTGCCATACATTCCTCTGATTTCTTAGCACTATCAGACATGTCACTACACTCAATCCTTCGTTCAATAGGGATTTGTAGACTATCTTACCTATCGTCAAGCCCCTTTTCGTGCCCTCCAACTTGTCAATCGGGCTTCCTTGGACTTTCATGTGATGCCCTTGCAGCACCTTCTGACCCAAACTAGTCAGCAAGGACCACACTTCCTCCAAAAAGGTCTATGGCAATCTCTACCCAGTCCTTACTATGAGTGGCATAGGGTCCACGAGTTCTGACTAAACCTTTTCTTGGTTTCAGCTCCATCTCTAGCTTTGAATTCTCACATTTCAGCCTTGGCTTTTGCTTCAGCTTCCGCTTCGTACTTCGCTTGGTGGATTTTATAAATGGTTACCTGCTGCAGCCTTTGTCTTCTTCGACATTGCTCCACCAATCAAGTAGACCATTTAACTTCTTGATCCCCTCCATGACAGTGTCTCTCTCTTCCACCTTTGTTCGGAGTCAATAGTATGAAGTATTACTCTTTTTGCCATTGTAACACCTTATAAGATAATGGGGTGCCTCATCACACTTCTCTTCTCTTTGAACTGACTTTAACTTGACCTGACATTCTTTAAGGCAACAACGTCAAAATGTAATATGACTAATGTCTATTGAGATAGTAGACTATAAATAACAGTATACACAGAACAGTAAGTACATAACATACCATGGCAAAGCAAAGTATCCGAACATAGCAGCTTGTATTCATAAGAGATAAGAATTAATACAATTCTCACAATACAAGGAGGACCTAATACAAGCACCCTTACCCTGATGTATCTCCTATTATATATATGACAAATGACATATGGTTGGCAATTGACAAAACTGTCAACACCCGAACATAACCAACAAGAGTTATTAAAAACTAAGGCCGAAAATACAACCACAACTCATTGGCTATTAAAATATGTAAATATGTTGATAACCATGATGATATGAATATTACAATCTCCACAATTGAGCCATTGCAATATGATTTGTTTTAAGAAACCCACACAAATCCATGTTCTCACCCAAATCTTCAAGTCTAAAGATAGGAGATTATGTTCAGAGTGTGAGGGAACAACAAGAGGTAGCACACCTATACCTCAGAGACCCATATCACAAATGGGAAATGACAATTTTATAGAAGCAATGCTCCCGCCCAATAGTTTGATTTGAGTTTGTCTTTATGTGAGGCAAGAAGCTCTAAGAATGTGAGGCCACTTGTTAATGTGGATAGAGAACAATCGGATGAGGTTGCATTGAAGCAAGTTTGTTTAAGACAATACAATTTATCATAAGTAAAAAATTAATGAGTTTTTTAAAAGTAGAAAGGGCCAACAAATTCAGACATTGATTAGATTTATACATTCCGCAGCCCAAGCTCCCCAAAGACCAATTTGCTGATTTTCTAAAGTGGTTTCCAAATGGAGCCAATTTTGGAAATGAGTGAGTTTTTCAATCACATTGGTAAAATTTTCTTCTAAGGTAAATTGGTACATTATCCCTAGCCTCAAATTGGGTAGTCATTTGATCCACCCTTCTAGGAAAAGCCCAGTTCTTGCTTAGGCATTTATCAACTAAGGTAACTTGCTGATGTGGCTCACCCATACAATGGAAATATTCTAGACAAATATTTTTTGTCGATCCATCTAGATGAATTTTTTTTCGTAAATTCATCCCTTAATTGCAATTTTAATGCATCTATAATGTCTTCAAATGTTTCAGGAGCTAAGGGATCGCCATCTTTTTCAAGTACTAGTATCAATTAAGTTTTTGGAGTTCCTTGAGATTAATCTCTTCATAATCTTGCATCAAGTTTTCATCCCTTTCCATTTCATTAAGCTTGCATTTTTCATGATCATTGAACAACTGCCACCTTGTTAAATCTGTAAAATTCAAAACAATAATTGTATCAGTACCTGTGGTAACGCTACCTCCTCTTGGGCCTACTGGAATTATTCAAGAGTATTGCCAGTTTCACCCTTGCCGCCCCTGATTCATTCATTTGTTTCCCTTATTTTAACATCGAACATTGGATTTTCTGGCTGCAGGTTAAATCAACATGCTATATCTTGCAGTTACATATCCTAACATGTTTGACATAACTGAAGGCTTTCTTTTTCAATTAGCACCATTGATTCTTGTTGCAGCCAAGACTAACTTCACTGAATCCCTTGGGTTTATCCTATTTGCATCTATTACAGTGGTCTTAACTCGTGGGATTCTTCTCTCCTCCTTTCCAAGCTCTAACTGCACAATCTCCGGGGTATGGGTTTGGTCTTGATAACCTCTGAACATTTGATATCAGTTTTCAATGAGCAATTGCAACATCTAATCAATATCATTGAGGCTCGAGGAAGGAGTTGGATTCTAAATCCTCTGTTCTTCATGTTAAGATTAATCTTCACTTGAATGGATCACCGTTGACCTGGGACTCCTTCCTATGGTTATCTAACAACACCTGAAACTTAACTTGGATCTGATCTGGTGCCAAGGAGGACATAATAGCCATTTGGTACAATGAACCAACAACATCATTTTCCTTTATCACGCCTCATCACTTGGAACCCATCAAATCAACACTTTGTATTGCATTTGGTCCTCAATCTTGCTAGAATTGTGAATAAAGTTCTTCCCTTGTTTTTCTTGAAAACCATTTGGTTCCTCTTATTTGCCTTAATGGGATTGTTTCCAGTATAGCATTTTCGCGCTAGCTTAACCTCCTTTCCATCAGTTTGATCCATTGAGGTTGCAACTTCATGGTGAAGGCCTTAAGCGATGGTTTAAACTCAAATGCATCCTTCTTGAAAAAAATGACACATCAAATGAGGGTCCATCATAGAGTCCATCAGAAGTAATCCTTCATATCCTTCAACTCTTCAAACCAATCAAATAGATGTTTCTGACAGCTATGTTGGGCAGTGTACCATCAAAATTCATTGTGCTTGATCCTTCTCAAAAGTTCCCACAACTGAAAATTCCTTAGAAGGAACATCTCCAATCAAAGTTTCATCATTACTCATCCTTCTATCAAAACTTATTTTGTTTGATTTCCTTCTAGTTGTCTTTAGAAACATTAGGGCCCATTCCCTTGTCATTAACCTCGACCTTCAATAAATTGCCTCCTTGGGATTCCTCATGTTAAATGTTGTAATAGACTTAACTAATTTATTAGTTAAGGTCTAACTGATAACTTCCTACAACTGTTGTAACTAAGTTTTGTAACTAGTTTTGCTTCCATAAATAAGATGCTTGCACACATCAATCTATCATGTGCTTTCCAAAAATCTCTTCTTTCATTTACTAATAGTGGTATCAGAGCCACCACTCGAGGAAACCGAGAAAGGTACAGGTGATTCGTTCAAGGAAACCCTAGTGTTAGGGTACAACCGGAGGAGGAAGGGAAGATAGAAATTTGCAGAGGTCATGGAAACTAAATCACGTTTTGCAAAATCACTAAGGGTTTTCGTGAAGAATCGCGAAAGGCACAGTCGAAGTTCTTCATTGCAAACTCGTTGAAGGACGTCGAGGGCACAGACGTCGTCGAAAGTTTGTCCTAGTCATGGAGAACGCGAGAACAGGACACTTAGAAATCTCTAGTCGTGGAAAGACGACAGTAGGGTTTTCAGAAGACATAGTCAAAGTCGCAGCATTTTGAGGAGTCGTGGAACAAATCGTGGGTCAAGGAGTTCTGTGAAAGACAGCGGAAAATGTGCACAATCATGGCAGAAGAAAACAAACGAAAACTCGATAAACACAGTCGCCGAAGGGCTGCACACAAGCACGAAAGACATGCCACAATACACATAGTCGAGGGCAGACGTCGAAGGAAGAAGATCATCGAGGGCATGAAATACATAGTCGCCGAAGGGTAAAACACAGTCGTGAAGGGCACGGGTTAGTGGTGAACCAAGGACGCAGCGAATGGAAAGAAAAACCAAAGTTCGAGGAAGGAACGTTGGAAGGAAACGTTTAGGAATGACGTAGATAACTCACGAAAAGGGCAAACTCGCGAAAAAAGAAGTAGCAATCGTACTAGAATTTTTCTAAAAACGCAAACTAGTCGTGGAAGGGTTTCATAAAAAACAAGAAGGGCTCGAGTTTACAGTCCCGAGGCATGACAAGGAAAATTGCAGCAACAAAATCCCGTGAGTTCTTTTATTTATTCTTCGGATTTTTTTTTAGAAACAAATATTTTTTCCCAATGGGTGAAAGATTGAACCGAATCAAGAAATATTAAAAAACACACACACACACATATATATATATTCAATTTTGCATAAATTTGCGGATTTTATTTTATTAGTAAAAAAATTATTTTTCGGAGTGAAAAATGGCCAATACCCTGAACCTTGTCCTCCCTGAAGTCCAAAAATTGACTGGGCAAAATTACAACATGTGGAGTCATAAAATTTTAACGATTGCGGAATATCGCAATTGTGACAAAATTGTTTTTGGCACTGAGGCAAGACTTGTTACAGATTTTGCGGATTATGACAAACGTCATAAGGAGGCCTTGTTGTTGTTGAAGCTATCCGTGTCAGATGAGATGATCCCTGAGGTCCGGAATGCCACTATGGCAAGTGTGTTATGGACCAGTTTGCAGAACAAGTATCAGAGTTCAGAGAAAAGTCAGGGATTGTACCTGAAAAATATGTTATTCTCTGTCAAGATGAATGAGGGTGATTCTCTGTCAAATCACCTACTTCGGATGAAATATCTCTGAGACCAGCGTTCAACGATTAACAAAAAGGTTGATGATGACGACATGGTGGCACTAGTTCTAAACAACTTGCCACCATCCTACAAATCTTTCATGGAGGCTCTTCATTTGATGGTGGAAAGCGAAACACTGACATTTGATCAAGTGAGTTCCTATCTGCTACAAAAGGAACGGAGACAGACACAAGCAGAGGAGTCCAATGTTGGACACGAAGAGAGTGCACTTGCTGCTCAAGCAAAGGGGAAAGGGAAGTAGAAACGTATTTCTACGGATCCATCTTCTAAGTATCAGGTAACATGTTTTTACTGTCATAAGGTTGGGCATATGAAAAAGGAATGCAAGAAGCGACAGTTTACAATTTCCCAACAAACCAATCAAACAACAAATGTAGCAACAATTGAAAAAGGAGAATCTGAAGAAAAGTATGCCCTTGTGGCATCATACTCACAGTCACATACCAATAGCTGGTTCATTCATTCTAACACATCCAGGGATTTTACATGTCATAAAGATTGGTATGTCAAATTTGTTGCAAGTACAAACCATTTTGAGTTTCTTTCGCTGATGGCATGTCATATGCAATAAAGGGGATAGGAGATGTTCGTATAAAATTGAATAATGCAAAAACAATCATAGTCAGTAATGTTTTGTATGTTCCTAGCCTAAGTAAACCTCTCCTTTCTATTATTCAATTAACACAAAATCGCAATATTGCTGTAAATTTCTCTAGAAAACAGTGTTGTGTCTGATATAAGACAGGATAAGCTAATTGCCCGGGGTATTGGGCAAGGTGGTCTGTATAGACTCGTTGACTCTACCACAATCAACGTAGATCCACGAGTGGAGGGTGAATCCACCATACAAGATGTGTGGAAGGATAGGCTTGTTGAACCTGATCCAGTCAACTTACATGCATTAGTGTTGGAGGGAATATCCACTATACAGGATGTGCAGGGGGATGCCATTCCTCCATCTCAGTCGGATGCACTAGTAATTGTGTAGGAGGATAAAATGCCTTGGTCAAATTCACTGGCTCAGAGAACCGGGAATAAGGTTGTTTGTTCAGTAGAGCATGGTCATTTTGCTCTAGATTTTAATCTTGGTATGGTCCCTGAATAACCAATTCTACACTCCATTGGATACAAATGGGTGGATACGTTTTGTACTTTGCACAAGTACATGGCTCATCTTGTTGTGAAAGGCTTTTCCCAACAGGGGGGAATAGATGAGGATGCTTATACTGTGAAGATGGTCACAAATCAGTTGCTTCTCTCTGGATATTTGGACGAGGAGGTCTATATGGTGCAGCCTAATGGTTTTCGGGTTCCCCATAGTGATCTTTTGTTTTGCAGGATGATTGAGTCCTTGTATGGACTTAGGCAGGTTGTACAAGCTTGGGATGTTTTATTTGATCAGCATCTCCAGGGTTTTGGATTCAGACTTTTGGAGATTGGGCTGAAATCATCAGCGATTGATGATTCATTACCAGTCAATGAATCACTCATCAAAGAGTTGGTGGACAACATGCTACATCTTATGTCCACATGGCCGGATCTTCATTTTGTTGTTGGCTATCATGTTCAGTTGTTGTCTACACCGAAGTTCCCACAGTGGACAGCAGCAAAATGTCAGAGGACTGTGAATTTCATGTTGATATCTATTGATTAGTCTGTATATCTAATGACTAAACTATTTGGTCCTATTTTGTTTGTAAAATTTTGGTACAAACCTAGTGTTGTTTCCAGTTTAGTCATTAAGAGGGGGTGTTAAATATTGTAATAGACTTAACTAATTTACTAGTTAAGGTCTAACTGATAACTTCCTACAACTGCTGTAACTAAGTTTTGTAACTAGTTTTGCTTCCATAAATAAGATGCTCGCACACATCAATCTATCTTGTGCTTTCCAACAATCTCTTCTTTCATTTACTAACACCTCAAAGGAGTGTGGACTTAAGAGTTTTATCCAATTCTAATAGGGCATCAATCAATTGGTGCTCCGACTTTCTAGTTGCATCAGTTTCAAGCACCAAGGGTAAGAAAGTGGGAACTTG
Source organism: Torreya grandis (assembly GCA_037957365.1). NCBI lineage: Eukaryota > Viridiplantae > Streptophyta > Pinopsida > Cupressales > Taxaceae > Torreya > Torreya grandis. The sequence goes on from JARHVA010004131.1 coordinate 318,711, forward strand.
ACCCATTTTTGTGGTAGGTATTGAGTGTCAATCCTTCACAGCCCTGCTCACTTATGTCTACTTTCCAACCTGTTTTAAAGTACTCATATGACCTCAAGCACTAAACTTGTTTGTGGAGTGTCCCACAAGTTTGCTTGAGGTGATTCCTATTTTACTTTGTGACCTAGAGTTCTTTGAGATAATCTTGGTTGCTTGGCATGGGGAGATACATCCTCACCAAATTGCTCACTCGCAGTTTCAACTTCCCTCTTCATGTGGTCTTACTATGTTCATTCGTTGATTAGGTTTGGGAACTCTATACACCAAGGCTGTCAATGCATCCAACTCAATTTTCTTCCTCTTGTTGGGGTTTTGCTCTAACTCACCAGCTGTCTCTTCCTTGCTTCCTCGATCCGTCTTTCTCATTTTCAACCACTTTGGTCTGGTCTATCCCATACCTTTGTTCACCAAGACACTAGATTCTCCATCTGAGATTCCTAACCTTGAAAGAGTGGGTATAAGCGAAGATGTGTCCCCATTTGTTGCCATATTTCTAGGTCTCTTGTTAACATCCAGCCATTTTTTAGTAGAGCGGAGCTCATCTCCTTGAATGATCAAGTCAATGCTTAATACTTATCAGCCAAAAATATTACTTGATGGCAAATTCTTTAATCTTCCCATTTGGGTCATACTTAATGGCAAACCAAATAACGTGAGCAGGAACCAAACAGCCTAGCCTAACCGTCATTAACCCAAACGGCCAAATTGTCTATAATCGAAGCACCTAGCTTCCATATGTAAATAGTTGAAATCAATTTGGGGGCGCAGAACCGAATGTATCCATTGACTGGTTCTGGCCGCAACAAGACTAGTTATTTGTCTCTAACTATGGACAGATAGAGATCTATGTATCTATCGATCCATCTCTTCTCTCTATCTGTGTGTGTGTGTGTGTGTATATATATATATATATATATACAGAATACAGGTGTCTGATTTGAAAGCTGTCTCATCCTGTCTGGCTTGAAGCCGAGCAGAGTGCTTAAAACCCGATCCAGTTGAGTGCTTGAAAGCTGGCTTGAAACGCAGTTCCTCAGCAATAAACCATACAGCTGTAAACAAAGCCAAGCCTTGTTGCGCAACCAATCTTGGATCTGTCGGGCTTCAGACGTCTAACCTGTCCAACTTCAAATCTAGCCCCAGCGCAAACCTCGCACACAAAAAGCACAAAAATACACTCTTTGGATTTTCTATGAGCCATGCTACCTAACAATTTTAAGACTCCCTTCAATGAAAATACATTTGAGCATGGAGTTTGCCCTTTTAAATTTGTCTCTAAACCCCAACAACAGTTTTAATAGGCTAGAAACCTGTTTCCAAATTTCGGAAATGTTTCCCACTGCCAAAAACTTTCAAAACCCCCTATAGAAAGTCCAAAACTTCCAGAAATTTTTGAAACATTTTTTGCAGTTCCTAGCCTTCTTTCAAGAGTTTCCAGATTTTTTTCTCTAGAACTCGGCTTCTTAGAACAATCATTAAGTTTCTGATATAGTTTCCAAAAGTTCCCACTGTTTCCAATTCTATTTTAAAGTTTTTTGTTAATTCCCCCTTTCATTTCATTTGGTTAAAATATCTACCCCAAAGTTTGTCATTTCCTGACCTAAATGTCCCAACGTTTGATCCTCGTGTTTCTGAAGTTCAGGGTGCTCATTTTCTGATTCGTGGTGCAAAAAGAAAATTTATACTTAAGCAAATAGTCCATAAATCGCCATCAGCAACAAATCCAAAGATGAACTTAATAAATTATAATCATGTCTCCTGAAAGTTTGATACTTATTCAAAAAAAACCATTTTCTATGATGTTTCCAAGTACCCTTGAAGATTTTTAAAAAGGAAACAACCAACAGCATTAAAAAAGGACAGAGAAGTTTTTATTCTTGATTGATGCTAAAATCATTAAACAAAACTCTAATGCTTTTACTGCATAAAGTGCTCTCAGTTATTAAAGCTTTAAAATGTAACAAAAAGAAGCCAAAGTAACAGCAAGAATAATGGTACTGCTTGCTTTAGTCTTTTCTAGGCATTATGAAAGCTTCAATTACGTATCAATACAATGATATTATGTCATGGCTCAATGCATTGATAGATTTATCATGTTTTTAAATTCTTTTCAATCAAAAGTTTGATTTTATATGGATATATAGTGTTGCAATAAATTGTACTTATATCTGTTTGTCAAACATGGTGCCAAAATAGCCTTTCTTCTTTTGCACTGACAAGCTTTTTCTGAATTTTGTCACCACTAAATTTGAAGCTGAACATGAAGCAGGTTACTTAGTTTGCAAGTTATATGTAAAATCTCAAACATACTTGCATGTATCCATACCTCTTCACATCGCATTCTTACCATAGAAAAACATAGTAATTTTAAGAATGCATCAATCAAAATATTAAACATAGACTGGAAAACCTAAAAATATTATATTTCCTCGAGGCCTAGGAACTATGCTTTCCAACCAAGCCTTGGAACTCCAAAATTTTGCACTGATGTTTAGCTTCATCAATACCTAAGTTTCATGTGTTCTAGCTTAGAATAGTTTCAAATTTGATATATAATGAATAATATTGTTACATAAATTTTCTATATAAAAATTAAATATGTGTCAGTGCATTTTGCAATTGAAACTTTTGGGCCATACATTCATCCTTGTTGAATACCAAAACTTTTCATGTCCTATTTTCTAGTATATTAAAGTCCCCATACACTGTGCCTCTTGTAGCTTGTAACTCCAGTTATAATGAATTATTCAATTTTGTTATCATACCTATTAAAATTATCAGGTTAAAGGTATAGAAGAATACTTGGTCAACCGAGTGGGAAAAAATTATAGCTCTCACCATTAATGTAGTATTACCATACAATATGGCTGCATGGTTTATTGACATCTTGAGCCCACAGTAAACCCTATGTGATCTTGCTATAAGTTGATGTGAAGAACAAAGCACATCCATTTTACAAAACGTCAATAATCTGGTTGATGGGCTTGATGGAATACATATTAATAAATCCAAAAATCACTCAAAAGTGTCAAATAATTTTTCCTATTTTTATTGGTGCCTATCATCCTATTTTATCTTGCTTAGTATGTTTCTACAGACCAATAATGAATGTTCGTTGTAGAGGAACCAATCCATATATGAACCTGTTGTAGCAGGAGATCTCTATGGTTCAGATGCTTGAAATATATTTGAAGAAGACATCCTCGCAGCATTGCACTTTTATCACTGCATATTGCATACAGGGAATAACAGAACTGTAATAGGTACGAGGTGTTCACAGTGTGTGGTGTTGGCATCAAAATCTTGGCTACTGAGAATGTGTAAACATTGAAACTTCCTCCCTTAGGCCACTACCTTATGTTGCTCTTATCGTAACACATTCCCATTATGTCAACGAATATTGGCACATATTTATTACATCTAAATGATTTTGCTTAATTACTGAGATAAATTTCTTAAAGACAAATACACTAATAAAATTGCATCTACAGACATCCCAATGCATGCAGGTTAATATATATAACTTGTGGGTTAAGTGATAATAATCTGCGAATGCTTGACCTCAAATATTATAGGTATGGAAAAAAAGTACTCATGTAACAATTGAAGACAATAAAAACGTCCAACAAATGCAACAGCAGAACTTGATTCAGACATTGGCATATTTATCTCATACAAAAGTTGGGTGTCATTTAAGAAAGGGCATCTACTATGCACACCATGTTCCTATTTCTACTAACAAATTGCCACCGTGTTGGTTCAATCTCAATTTGAATGAGTTGGAGAGATATGCGACCTATTCAAACACTTCACCATTCTAGAGGAAGCCCTTGCATCTATTTTGCATGTCCTGGCATTGCTTCAATCTTATTTCCATTTAGACACACAAAAATAACTTTGATCTCCATTGTAGCCTGATTCGATCATAGGCATTTATCACCTTACAACTCCAATCGTACATTGTAAACAGAAGTTGGGTATCCTTCAAGATAGAGCATCAAATCACACATTCACTTGGCTCTCTATTCAAAGCAAATTGCTATTAGCGTAAGTCAGTCTCAACTTCAATGAGTTGAATCTATAAGAGACTATTTAAACACACCGTCAATCAAGAGCAAGCCCCCCCTGCATTCATCTTGTATGTGCTTGGATTGCTACTATCCCATTCCTATTTAAATACAACCACCATGATCTCCATGGCAACTCCACAACCTGTCTCATAGGTTTACTTTATGCTACCACCAGTAAAGTTCTAAGTAAAATGAAAATATTGTCTTAAGGTCAAAAGTCACCTTTCAGATGACCAAGAAACATCAAATTGAAAACATCAATCTAATTAAGTTAGTTTTTAAACATCACTTCTCATTGATAGGAAAAGCTGTTAATTTACCAGCTGCTTCTGAAGACTGCAAAACTGGAGGTGGCACCAATTGTGTACCACGAATTGCTGGAACTTGAAAAATTGGGACCCCGTATTGCTGCAAAGAAAAACTTGAACAAATCAAAAACTAAAATTGCTAAAATCAAAAACTAAAACTAGCAAATTGCCATATACGTGTGTATCATATACAGAATTGCAGCAAGCCAATGAAAACCACACAAAAAGATTTAAAATTTGGGAATTCAAACAACATATTGGAGATAAAAACAACACGAAGTTTCTCACCTGAGAAGCCAATCCTCTTGAGGGATATTCATCAGCATTGTCTATGGTCCTCATTCGTTTCACAGACTAGAGATAAATAAAAGATGGAAGTTGCATGTCATCGACAGCATTGAAAACAAGAAAAAAAAACACCTAAGATAATATTTCCTACCTAACAATTTAATCATTCCTTCAAATTCAACCAAGCCACCTCACATTCTGGATTAGTTTAAAGCATGAAACGGATTTAGTCTTTTTCCATTCACCATCAAAACACCCCCACAACACTGAACCAAATCCTATTCTCTAGTTTAATCAATAGTGTTCAGTTTTCCTGCAAATTATCATAAGCTTCTGCCATTCCTTTGAATTCTTTAACATTTTACGTTAGCACGTAGCACCCAAAATCTTTCAGATTGTGAGAAATCCACACGTTAAAGAATCTTCACATCAAAGTCATTAGCATCCTTACTTAAATAGAAGTTCATTTAAGCGTTAACTGAATGAGAACTCAACTAAACCTGCTGGTCATAAGCACTTGGCCGAAATACATAAGCAGCATCTATGCCCAAATTATAACCGACAGAGTTGAATGTAGCTGCAGGTTCAACAGGCACCTGAATATAATCCCCTTTGAAAATCAAGAACAAACTTCAAACATGCACACCTAGAATAGCATTTTCATGTATCTTGAGTTAAAAAACAAGTACAACTCAAAACATATTTGAAGTAAAAGAACAACGAAACAGGGTACTTACATCTTTAATGCGAGATCTTAAATGCTCTGGAGCATGAAAATATCGACAAGAATCACGCTCACACTTTCCACGCAAGTAATCAGCACAGACCTTCAAAATGCATGGACAATTAAATAAGGGAACCCTTCTACCGACTTAGAAAGGAAACAGTTCCTACCATGTAAAATGTAAATGCCTCTACCACTTCCAACACATTTGCAGTCAAGATATCTCACAAATTGTTGATAACAGATTGAATGTCATTCCATCCTTAGCAGGTTTGTATAGGACATTTAGACCTTCCCGCCCGAATCCCAATTTACCACAGAATCCTCCAAACTGTTTCTAGTTATTCCGATTTCTATACCTTATAAATGCTTTTACATGTTCTAAACAAGCAGTCAGCATCTTAATAGATGAAGTTAAACTTCTCTGTTGTAGAAGTAAATCATAATTACTCAGGTAGTGCTTGCAGTATATGAATGAAATATTACATTATACAAATAATCCAATTATCAGCTTCAAATTGTATTCTCACGGCTTTCCTCCAAAACCATAGAATGCAAAAGATCCTTCAACAAGAAAAGAATGGGGAATGCTTTGATCCAAGATCCTTCAATATGACACTAGTAAGATTTAATCCAAGGACATGACAAAACATAAGCCATCTTAGAAAAAGAAGATCCGTGGGGTTATAACTGATGCATATTGAATTTAATAAATAAATACTAGCTACCAGTTCCATCCAGGTACAGGTATGGTGAATCAGGTGTGCCGGTACAGCAAATTCTTGCCCCAGATATGGCTTGGGTACAGCCGTACAAATAATATATAAAATATAAAAATATAAATTCTAGCCTAATAAACAGGAATTAACCACATAATATGTAAAGAATAAACAAAATAACCACAAAACACTGCTGATAAATTGATAATGATAAATGAATGCTAAATGTCATGATAAATATTAACTATTAAATCAAAATATAACGGGGGAGTAGAAGAGGCAGTCCCATCCTTGATAAAAGACAATCTAAATTACAGCCAAGGTTTTAAATAAATCCACTTTTAATCCATCTAAAAAAGCCCAAAACTTTAAAAGATAAATATAAATTCTTTCAAGAAAAATTTGAAAGGCTAAAACATACCAAGTCAAAGATCATATGTAAAAAAATGACTAATCATAAACGCACAAAAGATGATAAAGTTGTTGGTCCTAATATTAATTAAGTAAATGCAAAAGCTACCAATTACATAATTTGATTTGGACCCACTATTTTTTTGTCCGGGAATAAAGAAGGGGACAATACTTGTGCATGCCATGAACAAGTTAAGTTAATGCAAAAGGTATCAATTTGCCATGTTAACTTTAATAAACATTGCAATCGATAGTTGTTTAAAGAAACAAAACCATCATTAATCCAAAAAACAATTACGACACCCAACGCCCTGTAAATAGGGATTCTGCATATCTTCCATAGTACATTTTTAATCGTGATTTTTGGTGGCTTGATTATTGAAGCTTTTTTATTACACCAGAGGCATTTCTCAATGAGGATGCCCCTCCTCATTTTTCACCTATATACCTGTTGGATATTTGACACGTCGCTACAGTAACAAATCAACCCTTCAATACTCCAAGATTTAACCTGCCAGCTGTCACATTTATGTATCAATTTTCAATATTTGCCTGTAATTATCGGCAGAAGTGACAAATACGAAATCTGAATAGAGCTTCCAAAATTATGTTTTTATTCCATTAGCAATATATTGGCAAGAGCCAATATTTATACACAATTACAAACTAACAATAGTCCCTATAGATTAGGGAAAACAACATATCACAATACTACGTGAGTTTGTTAATATCTAAACAAACTCACAACTAATAACAAATTAGAGATATGTGGGCTGTTAAATAAAACCAACCTTACTTACAATAGAATTTACTAGGATGAATTAACTAAGTAACTATTCTAATTTATTTACTATAACATTCCCCCATTTAATTCATCATAGTCTTGTGATTAGAAGAAAGAGAATTTTTGAATGCCTCAAACTTATCACATGCAAGTGACTTGATAAAAACATCTACACACTAATCTTGAGTGGGGCAATACTGGAGTTGAATGTTATGTTATTGAACATGTTCACATATGAAATCGACTTGAACTTTGATGTGCTTCGTGCACTCATGAAACACTAGATTGCGAACGAATTTAAGAACACCCTGATTGTTGCAATACAAAAGCATGGGCTGTGTTTGTGATACTCCCGATCCTGCAAGTATGCGAGTCGCCATATCACTTCGAAGACAGTTCTTGTTGCACGATATTTCGCCTAAATGGAAGATCGAGAAAAAAAAAAATTGCTTCTTACTCCCCCATGAGATAGGACTAAATCCCAGAAAGACGACAAATCCAAATGTGAATTTCCTATCATCAATTGAACTTGCATGATCTGCATCCATGTAACTTGTCAAGAAGAACTGATCATTCTTCTTGTATTCTAGGGCGTACTCCATAGGACCTCAAATGTACCTCAATATCGGCTTTGTTGCTTTCTGGTGACTCATCTCGGCACTTGCATGAACCGTGAAAGATAGCTGACAAAATAGCTAATATCTAGCCTAGTGTACGTGAAGCAAATGAGATACCCAATCAACTCACAAAAAAGAGTGACAATTACTGGAGGTGATGGATCTAAACAAGACAACTGAAGTCTTGTCTTCATTGGTGATGCAATAGATTTATTGTCCATCATCCGGAATCTCTCGAGCATGGTCTTGGTAGACTTCATTTGAGACACAAAGATGTGGTGCTCCTTTTGCCATACTTCTAAACCAAGACAATAGTGTAGTAGCCCGAGATTTGTCATGTTGAATGATCATTTAAGATCATTCTTTGTTGCATCAATCACCTTCATTAAGTTGTCAATGATAATTAGATAGTCAAAATACACAATTACATTCACATCCTCCCCCCCTTGCTCCTTGAGGGAAAGGTTTGGATCATATGGACTCCTCTGGAATCCATGTTGAATGAGATGCTTGTCAATCTTTATATTTCAAGCTCTAGGAGCCTACTTGAGACTTTACATAGACTTGATCAGTCTGCATACTTTTTGTTCTTGACCAAGTGAAAGAAAACCCTTTGGTTGGGTGAAGACGAATTCTTGCAAATCTCCATTTAGGAAGGCACTTTTTACATCTGTTTGAGGGATTTTCCATGTAAATTGTGCAACCACAACAAAAACCATTCTAATAGTCTTTATCTCGCCGATGGGAGCAAATGTCTCCTCATAGTCAATGCCTTCTTTTTGTGTGTAGCCATTTGCTAAATGTCTTGCCTTGTGCTTGTCAATGCTACCATCTGCTTTGTACTTGGTCCTAAAGATCCACTTGCAACCAATAGGCTTCTTCCATGGTGGAAGATCACCAAGCTGCCATGTTTAGTTCTTCATCAATGATTGATATTATGCATCTATAACCTTTTTCCAAGGTTTTGACTCTTGGGCTTCTTGAGTTGTTGAGGGCTCAAATGATTCTGCAACTATGCTCATAAGAGCAAAATTCACCTCTGCATGAGCTATGCTACAAGTTCTCGTTCCTATAGTGGAAGTGTTTGGGATTCCATCCAATTTTGCACCTCGTATAGTACTCATATACCACTTGGGCATATGTTGTACAATATGAGTGGGTGGTGGTGGCCCTGGCTGACCATCATCATTGTCCTCATTCTCACTACCACTATCCATATTAAGAATATTTATAGGATTGATGCCTATATAAGGGCACTGTGTGGAGGGTGGATTGGATTCACCCTTCTCATCGAATACAACATCCTTGTTGATATGTATCTTCCTAGTTTTTGGATCCATGAGTCGGTAGGCCTTTGACTATTCATTGTAGCCAAAAAAAATGCATGCCAATGATTTCTTGTTTATTTTTTTTTATTTTCTTTTTAGGGACATGCATATATGCTTTACAACCAAAAACACGAAGATGTGATATAGAAGACTTATTCCCAATCCATGCTTATTGTGAAGTAACACCATTGAAAGCTTTGGTGGGTGCGCAATTCAGCAGGTAGACCATCGTGCAAATATGTACAAAGTAGGTCCGAGTCCTCAATCATGCTACATACCATTTCCGCACTAGTGCAATTTCGTCGTTCTGCAACACTGTTCTATTATGGAGTATAAGGTGCAATCAGTTGCCGACATATTGCACATGCTTTCAAGAATTGGGAGAACTCTTTATTCATGTATTCCCACCCTCAATCTGAAAGGAGAACATGAATTCTACGACCACACTCGTGTTCCATAGAGGCTTTGAATTCTTTGAGGACTGCAAAAGCTTGATCATTAGTCTCCAAGCAATATGCCCACATTTTTCATGAGTAGTCATTAACAAAGAGCTGAAAATACACTAACAATTGAGCGCATGGGCCCACACAAACCAGTGTGCACTAGATCTAATGAACTAGGAACCCAATATGTACTTGTGCTAAATGGAGCTCTTATGTTGTTTTCTAGCTAAGCAATTGGAACAATCAAAATTCTTCTTGAGTGAGAGAAGGCCTCTCACCATGTTGTGTCTACTGAATGCTATCAGGAACCCGAAACTTAAGTGTTCATACCTTTTGTGCAAGAGATTAACTAAGTCGGTATCTTTTGAAACTAAAGCTTGATTAGCTTTGTGGACAACATCAAGCTTGAACATATTTGCTACACTAGAAGCTCTTGCAACAATTTTCGTTTTCAAGACTTGTCTCGAATGAGACATCTTTTTGTCATTTTGTTGATCAAAGGCAACCATGAAGTGGTGATCAAGCAATGGATTAACAAACAACAAATTTTTGGTGAGGCCTAGAACATATAGGACATCAGTGACTGTACATACATGATTACCAAGAAGTAAGAAAATGTCTCCTACTCCTTGGACACTATATGATGTATCATCTCCAAGAGATACATTACCTCAACAAGATGAAAAGTTCAAAGTGGTGAACCAATCCTTACCTCCTATCATGTACCTTATGGCACCAGAATCCACGTGCCAAATTGAATGAGGGATGTCCTAAGTTTTCTGTGTAGCATAGACATAATCCTCATCTAAAGAACCATTATCTTCAGCAACGTTCCATGTTGTTGGTGTGATGAATAATTTTGTTTCCAAGTACATGTGGATTGTGGTTTCTTCTTCTTCTATCCTTGTGGAGATTGCTTGAGGGTAGGCTATTTGTTGCTAGAGAATCCCTAAATAAATGAATTGTAACAAAAATCCTTAAGTTCATGCAATGTTTTTCCACAAATTTGACGAGCCTTCTAAGAAAGGGGTTTATTCTTGTGTTGATTCTGCTAATTGTTCTACTTAGAGGAGTGTTTGGAAGATTTCATGGACCTTTTCCCCTTCTAATATGATGCAAGTGCATGTTCTTCTTTTGTTGTGTGCATTGATTCTTCCTGCTGCAACATATTAACCAACTTTTCAAAAGTTGGTTTCCTCTATGATATATTGAGAGACGTCACAAAAATCTTCTAGGTTGGTGGCAGTGCTCTCAGGGCAATGGGTACCAGGGAGGCACTTGACATTGTTTCGCCCATTGCTTGGAGAGAGGCTCGTAGTGTTGCAACACAATGAAGAAAGCCTTCAAATTTTTCTTGTCTTCAACTTTAAACAGTGACATTAGGTTTGTAGATACAAGATGGTATTTTGATTCTTGGCTTCATAGACGATGAGTTTGTCCCAAACATCTTTGGTTGTGGTAGCATTTCGAATATGAGGTTGGACCCCATCTAATACCCCAAACATAATAATCAAATTTGCCTTCTAGTTTTCTTTGTCAAATTCCACTGTTGCTCAGCGTCAGAGGCGTGTCAAGTGAATTTGCCATCAACAACCAGCCAAGGATCTTCAAATTCCAAGTGAGTTTTCACCTTGGTTTTCTATGCAGCATAGTTATCACCACGAAGAAGCTATGTATCTAGCAGAACAAATCTGAGGCTATTTCCAACCATGTTGAACAAAACTATCTATAGGAGATTGATAGGTTCCTTATCACTCCAATAGGTTTCTCTTTCTATATATTGTCAGTCTGATATACCAAACCTCTCGATATGCTCGACTTTCCCATATATCCAGTAGTACGTGGAAGAATCTCATCCATTTGATGTACCCAGCAATGCGTGCAAAAAGCCATTAAAGCACGTGAGAGCAAAGTGGTACGTGGTACTTAGTATGTAAAAGGGATTCATCATATCAATAACACATAGTTGTTAGGAGATGGGTACAGGTATAGAATGGGTACGGGTACGAGGAGACAGGTACAGGTACCAGTACGTCATTTTTAAAAAAATAGGAGACAGGGGTACAAGGAGACAGATATATAATATATATATATATATATATATATATATATATTTATTTATTTATAAATAAATAAATAATATAATATATAGTATATACTATGAAATTAAAATTAAAATTAAAATTATTTTAAAAATATAAAGTTATAACTTATAAGTTAATAGTTATAACAATGAAATATATATATATAATATTAACTAATTAAAATTATTTTAAAAATTACAAATAAATAAATATATAGTTATAACTTATAACTAATACTAAAAAAAATATTAAAACTTTAAATTAAATAAATAAATATAAATATATCTTATATAGTTATAACAATGTTATAAAAAACATAAAAAAAAAGCAAAACATAAACCTGGCAATGTTGTTTGCGGTCGTGCCAAGCAAAAAAAAAACTAAGCATTTCAAACAAAATAAAATGATAAAAATTCAAACCCGACCTGACTACATGTAAACGGTGACCTTCCCTTATAAACGATGATTGTTTTTTATGCATTTAGGATTTATGTGTTTTGGGCACGCGAAATTTCAATGCAAGAACGGACAAGCAAACATCTCCAAGCACGGGAGATGTCTTTGTACCCGTCTCATGTACTCAAGACGTGTCCCAGGGGGTGGAAGACGCATCTCCCTGCAACACTGCAATAACACCTACTTAGAAGGAAATCCTTGAACATGGGCATAACTTCTCTATATACTCAGAATTTCTTACTATCAGGGTTTACGTCGAACGATGGTGGCGAAGGGATAACAGCGGGAATGGTAAATTTAAAAAAATATATCCTTATTTCTCGTCAACGATTTATATGGACAATGCCATAGATGTTGCAGCTATATTAAACATTGGATTCAGTAATTCAACACGACAATTTTACTCGTAAACGTGAACTAGAAGCACCGCATATAACGAACACTGTGATTGTAAAAGATGCACAGTTTTGTAGATTTTAAAGTACTCTCATCTATTTGTTTTATGCCTTTTAAAAACACAAAAACCATTAAATCTTGAAATTTATGATGGCTGCAATAAAATGGTTTTTGAAAGTTATTTTTTATGCAATTTAACATAATGTGACAATTTTTTATGTCTTAACTCTTCCTAGTTTTCTAGATCTCAAATTAATTCAACTTTTAGGGACTCCTTAAGGTAATAAACATAAATTTTCCTAAAGTTCAATTTTTTGAAAGCTATAGGAACTGTACAAAAATCCTTAAAAGGGTTTTTCTAGACTAAACATTTAGGAAAGCTCACAAAGTTTCAGCAAAAAAATCCTCCTAGAGCTTTAGATATCGCAATGTTACGATTCCAGATACATAAGCAGTCAAACAATTAAATTTACAATCTGTGACTATTGTAGCTAAATCCTTTGGAGGGTTTTTCAAGACTGACAATGCAGACATCTACACAAACTTTGGAGCTACACAATTAGTTTGTCCAAGTAGACTTAAGACTTTAAGGCAAAAATTCAAAAATTCCTTAAGTGTAAAATGTAAAAAAAACTTTCTACTAAATTTTTAAAATTAAAAAAAGATGGCCCTATATTTTTATGGTTTTAAGAAACTTTGGCTTAAAACAGACAAGCTTTGCCAACCAATAGGAGAGACCCTATGCATGAAAGAAGTTTAGCAAAAGTGTGAATGAATGAATGATGCTCCTCATTGAATGGCACCACCTCTGGTTACCTGATTTGTTGTTTTGACTGGTTCTTTGCAAGTGGCATTGGAGGAGCCGGGTGCACCCTCTTTACTCTTCTTTTTTTTCTTTTTTTTTTACTTCTTTGCAGATGGTGTCCTCCTCTAGTCACCTCTCCCTCAATGATTTCTTCGTATTATCATGTGACTCCTTAGTAAAGGTGGTTGGGCCGCATTAAACAACAATAAATTCATACCAAAACTGATCTAGCACACTTTGACTTCCTTATAAAACAAAACAGCAAATGAATTTCCATTTTCGCAGCACCTCCTTTTGTATTAATTTGCAAATGAGAGCAATAACTCTCTCTCTCTGCAGATAATTCTCTTCAGCAATAACTTATTTATGGAGATATAAGTTGTAGGCTACAGATAGAAAGAATTGAAAATGCTTTTTAGCTCCTCCCTCTGATCAAGAAGAAAACAATGGTGCTCTTCTTCCCTATTCTTTTCTTCCTCTCAACCTCCCTGTTCTCCCTGTTCTGATACCAAATCTGAATAGAGCTTCAAAAATTGTGTTATTATTCCATTAGCAATATATTGGCACGAGCCAATATTTATACACAATTACAAACTAACAGAAGTCTCTATAGATTAGGGAAGACTACATATCACAATACTACGTGAATTTGTTGATATCTAAACAAACTCACGACTAATAACAAATTAGAGATACATGGGTTGTTAAATAAAACCAACCTCGCTTAAAATATTATTTACTAGGATGAATTAACTAAGAAACTATTCTAATTTATTTATTCTAACACACGATGAAGGTAAAATCGTAATTGATATCCAAGCCCTGTTCCTAACGCTACCTCTGCGCTCTTCAATTTGTGAGGTAGGGTTTTTTCATCCATTTCAGTTCCCCATTTGAAGCCCTTATTTGGCAGGCAGCAACATACCTCCGGCCTCCCTCCTCATGCTGCATACAACCTCAACAACAATGGCAGGCACTTGGGTCTGTTATCTCTTCACCACAAACCGCGATGGGGGTTAGCTGAGTGCTTAAGCTTAAAGTTTACAAAGTTAAAGGACAAAACCCCAAATGAGATAAAATGCGTGGAGGCTAATAGCCATCCAGATAGGTACAGATACAGGGCATATGCACTGTGGAAGAAAAGAATAGTTCCTGTGCTGAGAGAGGTGACTCCCCTGGAGGTGTCAAAATGGGCAGCAATGGCAGCCAGGCACTAAATTTAATGGTTGACCCTGCCTGTCATGAAAAATTTTGATGATGCTTATTTATGAAACATTTTCCTTTAAATGCTGGTATAGGTCAGAGAAATAGGAGAAAATATTAAAGACAATGTATATATTTATTACAATCCATTACTGCTTTCGACAGTCCGCCCAAAATTTCAGCTTGCATCTGATACAGTCTAACAAAAGTTTTGATTGTTTTGTTTGGCGAAGAAGCATAAATACGGTCATAGGGCCATCAAAATTTGCCCCTGAATTGGCAGTCATTGCCATTTGGGCCACACCAAATTCATAGTGGATGCATTATTCAATACCTATCTGTGGATGTGTGCAAGCTGGTTTTTTGTGGTGTGGCCTTGGCCTGCAGCTGTTGCTTTGGGAATTGCTTCTCTATTTCCTGCCTACAAAAAAATTCAAGGAAAGGCCACAAAATAGGAGGATATTTTTCTTGTAGCGGGTGCGCTCACATCGATTATCATAGTTCCATTTGCCCACTTCTGTGGATATATTAAGGGGTGTCAAAACTAACAGAATACAAAGAGATGTGAAACTTATAGAAGTGAATGAAAGAAGGATTTATGGACAACTATTTGGTGAATCAAATGAAGTTGAATCAACTTGGTCACTGCTTGCTGAAGATGTTTTTGGGGCTCTAATCTCGAAAAAAATCCTGACCTCATTTCATCCCTAGTGGAAGAAACCAAATTTTAAGTTGCAGATCAATTTTACCATTACAAAGAAGACACATAGTCTGTTGCATGGTAAGTATGCTTTTTCACTTGTTCATATTCGTGTAGAATGAGATGTTGTCAGTACATATGTGAGAATGGTATGGAAGAAGCTGGTGGAATTGATGCCCTGGTAATTAAAGAAACATGAAGAGGATGAATGCCAAAAGGGAAGGAGGCAGGTGGGACCGTGGGATCACAAGAAAAACACGTGAGTGTAAAGACACAGAACCAGAGGGCATCATACATGCCAAACAAGTATATATATATATATATATATATATATATATATATATATATGAGACTAAAGGGGATGTAAGAACAATAGAAAATATGTTTGAAAAAATTCAGCCATAAAAAAGGGGAAAGGACCACCCAGCAAACAGTGAGGGGATGTTAGAATTAACATTTAAAACTATGTACAAGATAAAACACTGCGTGCCTTCCTTCGCTACTAAACTTTGACAACTTGCAGGCAGACAAAATTGCAACACAATAAATATCCTCTCCTAGCACCATAGTCACAAGGTTCACCGAATTTTTACTTAAAAAATCGGAATTCGGCAAACTTAATGCCCTTCACTAAAAATTCGCTTAAGTTCGCCCTGTTCGGCGAATTTCATGTTCGGACCCAACAATATATAAATAAAATAAACATTTAAGTGTTTCTTATACTTTAAGATATATTTTATTTATATACTTTCAGGGTGTTTGAGAGGGGTTTTGGACCGCTAGGAGCTATAATGCAAATTCTAGGTTTTGGAGGATCCTATCATATTTCAAAGTTAGTCAGATTCCCAGGGTTTCAGGGTTTCAAGATTTCAAGGAGACATCATAGGAGGTACGAAGGCTGCATGAAGGGATGTATGCGTGATAGAATAGTATGAGAATATCTCTCGCAAAGTGCCACAAGCCGATCCCACCCCATTCCCAGTGCACCCCTTAAGGCATGCACTCTGTGAGATTCAATGCACCGATGAGCCCTTGTGAGAGAAAGTGTCAATAAATGAGATTGTGCCCGCGAGTGGTCTCAACACTAGGGGAGAGTAGCCGAGTGGTTTAAAGCGGCACAAGAAGACATTGTTAGCATGGATCCCCATTTATGGCGGCAGATGTATGGTTCTTCTACTCCAGAGTTGCAAAAGCTTGCCGTGCGTGTCCACAGTCAATGTGTCAGTGCTTCTGCATGCGAAAGAAATTGGAGCACACATGATTTGATCCATACTAATAAGAGAAACCGACTAAGGGCCAAAAAGTTGTCAAATCTTGTGTTTGTTCATAGCAATTTAAGATTGCTTGAGCACAATCTTGCAAAAGAAGATGACAATCTTCATCTTGGAGAACCATCCTTTGAAGGAGTTGAGAAAAATATAGATAGTGTTGATGAGCTGGATGGAGGATTCGTTGATGGTGCTAGTGCTAGTGCTAGTTTTGATTTTGAAGTTGGGTTTGATGTTGCAAATGTTTGAAACTTAAGTTCTATATCAATTTTGAGCTTAGGCTCTAAACTATGAATATTTTGATATCTTTTAATGTAATTCAAGTTTGAAATTCTTATGTTTATTTTTATTTTATTTATTAAATTAATTTTATTTTTTTTTTATTTTATTTATTTATTTACAATTATTTTTAATTTTTATTGGATTTCTTTTTGACTTTTTTTTTTAAATATTTTTTATGTTTTTATATAAGTCGAACTTAATGGCGAATTTTTTTTCGAACTTTATCTATTGGCGAACTTGAATCGAATTTTATCCTTGTCGAACTCAAACTCGAATCCGAACCTTGTGACTATGCCTAGCACCAAGTAAACATCAGTTCTATGTGACCACACTCAGACACTTACCATCAACCCAATTGAGATGGTTGGGCCTTAAAATATAACACATCATCACAGGCAATGCACCATTAAGCACAAGTAACAGCATTGCTCATTTAAAGCATTTATGATTATATTAGATCCACAACATAAATCTGAAAAGATAAATTTTGTTGTAATTTTATCAATGAAAGAGATCTATAGCAAGGGCAAAGAAATTCAATTATTTGTCTCAAATCACCCACATGTAAAAATCACATACATATAATTTGCTACTCTATAAATCAGCCCACCAATTAAGCCTTGTAAAATATGATTCGCCAGCAATTATGTCCAGGTTGTAGCATAGAGAGCATATTTGAGAATTGTGTTGGTTAGTGAAATTCATCATGTTTAAAGTCATGCCAGATCAGAAGAGATATTCAGTAATATTAACATAATTCTCAAATATTGAGCACAAGTGCAGCATTGTATTTCCTTTTTTGAGCCTATAATCATTATACTTTGACCATGTGTTACAGATGTGCCTATAATGGGAGATGTTTAGGAGTGCAGAAACAACATGGAATGTATTCAACAAGTTATGCATTAGACAGAGATTATGGTAGTATTAAGCTATAAAAGAGTCACTCGCTGATAGATTAGCATAAATGTATAATTTTCTTGCCTATTGATATGCACACATACTATGACTAAACCTACTTCAGTCAGTTTCAGAGTAAAAGGGTACCTCTCTATACAGCTAAGGAGGTGACCACCTGGTATTAAAAGACACTTTCAAAATGCTGTACCAATCAATGGAAACCCATGTTTTGTAATAAAGAGGGAAAAGTACAAAACTAGCAACAGCTCCTAAAGCTGCTGAGTATGCCGGAAGAGGTGTGAATTTTTTTTTGAATTTGCAATACATGTCAATAAAGCACTCATGATACGGACACAACTTTGGAGAGTGCCCATGGGTTTTGATGGAAGACAAACAGCATGTCAACAACCATATTGAGCAGCACGTCTACCATGTCATTAACACAATTTTGTTCCTTTGGTTTTTCCATTGTACGAATATTGTGTTTTTCCATTGTACGAATATTGTGTTTTTCCATTGTACGAATATTGTGCTCGTTGATTACTTTGTCAGCAAATCCATTGTATTGTATATTTTGTGAACAGATTTTGCATACGATGGCAGACGCCTTAAAAATCCAGGTAGTGGAGTGAAGGTATGAAATCGCAAATGCAAAAAGCACTGGCCACAGCAAACATCTTATCAACCATTAATTTAAAGCCATGGGCTTCACTCAGTTCATTGTCTGAGTACAATCTGCTGGCAAACATTCCACAGATAATACTTTGAGTTGAGGGAGGATATGCTCTTCTTCAAATCCACACAGTGCACTCCCCGGCTGCTTTCCTCGCAAATGGAGTTGATCATGACAGATAACTCTTCCTCTTTATTGAACTTGAAAGACTCGATTCTCTTGGCTGTAAGTCCTTGATCATGCATTCCGTCATCACTTGGTTCTTCACAGTCAAAGGTCTCAATTTCTTCAGCTGCGCACTTAACATGACATCATTTCCCGTTCTCAAAAGTAGTTGCCTTTGATTATGTAATGTCTTTTGTAATGCCACAGAAAGGTTTGTACAACAGGAGCTCATTCCAACACAAATTTTCATAGAAATCATAATACTCGGATGGAATAACAGAGAATCACACATCTCATTTACACTGATATCAGAGTCAACAGGAGTTTCTGTCAGGAATTTGAGATGTACAGGAGATGTAGGGTCTAGTAGAGACACAACCTGTCTGATAGAACTCCATACCTTGCTCTTAATCTCACAATTGGCACAGGCTGGTATTTGCAGCCAAGGGGAGCTGAGTTTAAATTTACGCTTGATTATTGCATTTGTTTTAAAATAACCAAGTCATAATATATAAGCCCATTATGTGCATATCCTCTATTCACCGCAATATATTGTCAAACAATTTCCATGCTTCCTATATGCTTCCACATTTTCTATGAATGTCTATCAGAACGGTCACATCTATACCGACAAAACTCCAATTTCAATTATTTTTTGATGGATGTCCTTACCCTTTTCCAAAGCTCCCATAATGGCACATGTTTGGAGAATGCTAGCAAGGAGAATCCATGCAATTCAACATTGCAAGTTCAAATGGCTTACCATGCACCAACATTTCACCAAATCCACTGCAGAAAATGTCATTTACAAGTGGAGGATCAACTAAAGATAGATTAATTGACTTTGCTACACACTATAGATTCATTGACTTCGATAAGCATTTTGCGATTGTAAAAGACAAGGAGAAAACCATGGGGGCACAGAGAAACTGGATGTTGCTGCCAAAACAGACTAAATTTCATACACAAAATTAACATTTCACAACGAAAACTCGGGCAGGTCCACCATCTCATTGTCGTCTGACTTATTAGGAAAACCTACAGCCTCAACCTTAAATAGCCAAAATAGAAATTTTCCTTAAATGGTTGTCAAGGAATCTGTACCAACTATTTGAATTACACCCTCCTCACCAAGCAACTCGTCTGTTGAACAAAAATGAGGGGAAATAAGATCAAGATTTCTTTTCACTTGACACAGTTGCAAACCAATGACACACTGCAATGCAAGGTGATTCCAAAATATTCCAGCAGACATTGCCATATGTAAACACAAATTCTTGTGCATTGGGAACAAAACAAACCATCCACATTGTGATTGCAAAAATGACATGTGGGTTCAAATTGAAACATCTGTATGCCAGCAGGTCGAATTTGACGAATATTTCAACATGAAGCAGTCAAATTGTCATTGGCAAATGGTAAATAAATCTTACAGCACTTATCCACAGAGGGCGTGGGAATAATATTGAGATTTGTACATTTAGACATCGTCAAAAGAAAGAATCTATTGATCCCAGATGCCTGGATTTCTTATGCACAGTTGCTGAAGCTGGGCATAGATTGCATAGAAGAGGATGAAGGCAGAAATATATCATGTTCTTGTATGACATCCTACTCGCCAGATTTATCTGAGCAGCTCTGGAGTCTCATGGCAAGGGGGATAAAAATTTAATGACCGTATTTGGACTTTGAAGTATAAGTACAAGTATTTTATAATTACAAGTATTTTTAGCTGATGACTTGATGTAAATTTATTGGGTCCTTTTCCATGGAGTAGAACACTTAATCAGATGATGATGGGCGTGGTGAACCGCATGCTGGATGAGTTTTCTCCTTCAATGGTGGAGACGTCGGGGAAACTTAGGGCAGCTTACGATGTTGTGAATGAGTATAATTCATCTAAGCTGTGTTTTGACATGCCAAGGCTGAGTGAAGAAGATGTTAAAGTGGGAATTGAGGACGGAACCCTGGTCATCAAAGGCAAGCACCGCCACGAGGAGAAGCAGAAGAATTGGTCTTCTAGGAGCTTCAGAAGCTACAATCCTTGCATTTTTTTGCCAGATAATGTTCAACTCGATGGAATCAAAGTTGAAATGAAGAATGAGATTGTACAGGTTGTTGTTCACTGAACAGGAGGAAAATAACGAAGTCGTTGAATGTAATGTTGAGTAAATTTGTATGGAGATGTTTTGGCTGCTGCCGAGGATTTTTGAGCATGTATATCAGAATGTGCAGTTTGTATGGTAGAATATTGGGTTAATAGAACACATTTTTTCCATTTATGGCAGATTGGGAGTTTTTTACCATGAATTTTTTCTCATGAAAGCTTATGGGGTTCAAAGATTTATGGTGGCACAATTTGTAGCGCTTAACAAGAAACACATCAAATTCAGCTGTCTAAATTTGTTTTTAGCTTTAAAAATAGTTATTCTAATATTTTTGCCACTAAATTTAAGGCTGACTTTATTGGTTGAATATTACGTGGAATATTCTAGGTGTATTATAGATAAATGGATTTCAAATAATTATTCTAATATTTTTGCGTCAAACAATATGGCTTAACTTTATTGGTTGAATATTATGTGAAATATACTGGGTGTGTTATAAATAAATGGATTTCATTAAATTGCAACATAAATATCTATAAATATTATACATTTTACTAGGTCTAAACAGATGCAAAAGAATAAATCAGACCTAATTAATTTGTAAAACCATAGCAGTAATATACAAAAAGAGGCATTAGAGATTTATCATAAATATTGGGAAATTTGGAGCCAGTTATCGAAAATTGACAGTGGAAATCAGGGTTTTGTGGCAAGGCAGTGAGAACCTTGAAAACCTGTAGCAAACGTAGAACTTTGTCCAAATTGTCAAATTCAATTTCTGGTCACCCAAACTTATGCTGGGAAGTGTCCAGCAGGCATTACAAAAATTATGATTGTGTTTGTTAGATCTAGGGCTCCAAAAAATTTGCCCAATTTTATAGAACTTCACACTGATCACTGGTGAAATGTATTTCTTCTGCATGCTTTATTGGGCAGCTATATCTGAAAATGATTCTAATTAGGAGCCTATTGGTGCACAAACTAACATCAAACAGTCAAAAAAATGAACAAGACTGGTCCACAAAACACAGGTGCACCCTAACGAACCAGGACCCCACACAACTCTTGAAACATACTGAGTACATTTTGGCCCCAACAATGTACTAGTATGTTTTCAGGAGAAATAAAATGAGGAGAGAGAAGGGGAACCAAGACAATAAACAATAAAACATTCCAATAACGTCTAATTTTGGCTAAAAACTGACAAATACACTTAGAAATGGTAAAACAAAAACCAACCAAAAAATACCCCAATTCATTTCTTCTTTACAGTTAGTATGTTAAAGGAATGCATACCATAATAAACGTCTCAATTATCTATGCTTGAATTTCATTTAATCCACATAAATCTGCAATGTTATAACACTAAACACTTACCATATCAGTAAAACATCACTCTTACAAAATTCCAATAACGTCTAATTTAGATCATAAACTGACAAATACACTTAGAAATGGTAAAACAAAAAACAACCCAAAAATAACCCAATTTTTTTAATGCTTTACAGTTAGTATGTTAAAGGGATGCAGACCATAATAAACATCACAATTATCTATGCTTGAAGTTTGTTTAATCCACATAAATCTCTAATGTTATAACACTAAACACTTACCATATCAGCAAACTTCAATTTTACAAAATAAACATTCCCATCCCTCCCGGCGTACTTTGCACCATTAGGAGAAATTGCTAGTATTATTGATACCTGACAATGTTGGCCGTCTTTGGTACAGGGAACATAGATGAGATGGGCACTATTTCCATTTTGTAAAAATTATATTAGATGTGTCCGATTTTTCTTTCTGTTCAGTGACAGTCTACATACACACCTTACAAACTGGAACAGTCTTGCAGGCCATGCCCATGCCATCTCCACAGTGGATTTATCGAAAGATGGGTGTCTCCTAGGAAGCACCTCCCTCAAAAAGACGATCTACTTACAGTTGTCCTCCAATGGCACCTTTAACGGGGATCTCCACGGTCACATGGATGGCATCTCCAACCTCATCTGGTCCTCCAACTCACACTACATTTGCTCCGCCTCGAGCAACAAAACATCAAAATCTGGGACGTCACCACCAGTGACTGCGTTAAAACCCTCAAGGGCCACACTATGTCTTCACCATCAATTACAACAACCACTCTAACCTCATTGTCTCTGGGCCTCTGGCTTATTTCTAAAAGTGAAAAAAGGCGTTTAGCCTATGGGTTCACCCTGGGCACGCCCAGAAGGACCCAGGCCAGCCTTGGCATAACCAGCGCCGAACTGGACCCAGACCCAGACCGGTAACCAAGCCAGTGGAGGGGCAAGTCTGGCTACTTAGGAATAGAACAACGTATGAAAGAAGATGAAAAGCAACCCACCTAAGTCCAACACCTCATAACCACAAAACAATACCAGCCCAATTTTCATATAGCTCCTCAAATTGAAAGCATTGACCCAGATATAATAACGTAACTCCCATTATTAAAATTTGCATGCCAAATGCTCGTAATATCCTAGCAATCAGAAATCAATTTTTTTATAAGTACATCAACATCTAGACTAAGTTAATACTCTGGAATTTTAAATTGTGCAAAGCAGTAAGAATAAGAGAAAACAAGAACACCATTCACAGATATTGCAAAATCTACATGATTCCTAAGTAATGCCAGAGTATAGCATTAAAAAACCCACAGTTACATAATCTCCTTGACCAGCAGTTGGGGCATGATGAGCGTAGCGGCATTCATCTGCTTCTCTTGAACAGCGCCCCCGTACATAATCCCTACAGACCTGAAAGA
This sequence comes from Torreya grandis, assembly GCA_037957365.1. NCBI lineage: Eukaryota > Viridiplantae > Streptophyta > Pinopsida > Cupressales > Taxaceae > Torreya > Torreya grandis. The sequence continues at coordinate 342,267 of JARHVA010004131.1, forward strand.
TAAAATAATACACCTAAATATCAGACCAAAGCACAAGTAGTGGCCAACAACAGATATTTTAAGCTATACTGAAAATGAAAAAAAATTGACAAACTACAAGCACAACATATCCCTTGCTATAAATGACTTGCCCATGGTGCGAATTGTCAGCTACAAGGAATATTTGGTTAGCATGATATAGCAGCAGATCAGATGCTCTTGATCCCAAGTTGATCACCTCCATGCTTTTAAAAAAAAAATTATCAACTTGTCTATCATGAAACCTAATTGATTCAGCTATTGATCATTAGCATCTCTCTTTCTCTTAGATGTTTAGAAGTGTTTCACTGGGGATGTGTGCCCTGGGGTGCGGACACACTCCTGACATTTTGGGGACAGGTAAGGGTCAGAAATAAAATAATTCTTTGCCTATGATTAATGACAGTTAAAATAACATAGGTTAAGAAATCCTTATCTATAAGGCTGGTTTGAGTTATTCTTATTGTTCAGAATTATATACGACTCTTGGTGAAGTCATTCCGCACAGTATATAATCATATTACAGAAAAATACTACAAAAGATTTTAGGACTTGAAGAAATTACAAAAGATAACAGGAGAAGATTGCAAAGACATTCAGGCTCCAAAAACATTTAAGACTGCAAGAAATTACAAAAAATAACAGATTGTTAAGAGGTCCATTTGGCATTTTGAATGCAATGAGTTTGTAAAACATTTGAGGAAAGAACCCATTCTAATGATGTATAGTTAAGGTCAGATAATTGGTGTGGGTGACGATCCCACAGAGAACTTCTTGTGTGCAAACAATACAAGAGCGCAGTACACAAATGAGTGGTAGTGGGCAAAGATCCCACAGTCCCATAGTTTACCATAGATATATCAGAAAACATACTTTATAAATATAGGATTTTTTAAATCTTTTGAGGCTCATGTCCCCTATGTCATCCATGAAATTGTTGGGGTCTCTCCAACCATCGCCAAACCAATCCCCACGTACCAGAAACTTTATAAAATATTCACGTTTCATTGTGGGATTATATTACCCTCATCTTATGGAAGCATTCCATTTTGACCTAATGCACCTCAAAATAAGTCTGCTACACTGATTGTATGGATAGCATCAATCTTTTTCTTAAACATCAGCCACTTGCAAACTTCATTGTGTTTGTAGTTTGTACATATTGGATCTGATTATGCAGCAATGGGAATCCGTTATTACAAAAACTATGGATCAGAGTTGATTCCAACTTTGGATGAAAACTGTCCAAAAGCAAAAAAGGCGAGGCAGATTGCAAACAGTACAAAGACAGGATAAAATCAAGGGAGAAAAGTACAGCAATTGAATAAAAACAGTGTAGCCAGCTTCCAAATTGACTTGGAAAGACCTGGTGGTGGTAGAAACTTTTTCCTCGCACAGTTAAAAGATCCAGTTCAGACCGTATTTTTCGGCTGACAGGATCAGTCCAATCCAGATCAGAACCTTGTTTTTGGTAATTTAAAATAACAATAAGAAAAAAGAGCTAAACAACAAATCTGTATTTGCATATATTTTGTATCCAGATATATATTTGTAGATATTTTTCTGTGTGCGCGTGCACGCTACATATGTTTATGTTAGGTATAAATTCAAATATACATACAAATATTTTATATTTTTCCTACACGGATTTTTGATATATTTTTGGAAATTCCATTGATTTTCTGCCCTCCTGTAGAAATCGATGTTTCCAAAACTTGGTAAGTATGGTCGGAAGAGTGTAGTGCCCGTCCTGACCTGATCCGTGTTAATGCCATTTATTAAGTTACCAATCGCTAGTGGACCCGTTTATTCTGTTATCAGATGTGATTCGACCCATGCATTTGATTCATGTACATGTGCTTCACGATATATTGAATATCAGAAAAAGTGAATATAAATATGATGTTGAAATGGAAAATTGTTAAAAGAGTCTTTCGCTTATTATGCTTTCATTTATATCTTGTCATACCATAGGTATCATGATGATTTTTTTTTATGTACAGGAAAACAAGGTTTAAACTTTATAACTTTAAACCAAATTACCGAAGATGAGAAGAGTTGGCAAGGGAGTGCCACGGTTCCATGGGAGGATAATAAGAATCAACCCAGCAGGGGACAGCTAGAATTGGCAATATGTTCAGAAGTGTTGAGCCCCGTTAGATTGACGGATCTTTCTCAGACATCAAGCAATCACTCAAGTGTAATTGGGGTATGAAATCCCCCATGTTTTAAAAGTTTCAATTTAAAGAGAAAAGAATTTGGTAAAGAGGAGAAGGACAAAAATCAAGTAAAGAGGTCATGTTGACACATAATTGATAAGTACGAGAAAGAAAGGAAAAGACAAATCTAGGTAACATATTCAAGAGGGAAAGCATGTAATAAAGTTGAAACATGAAGTGTGATAAAAGGATAAAATCAAACTTATGGATCGCTAATCACATTGTCATTTAAAGACAGGTGGTGAGAAGATGAGAAAGAATATAATACAGCAAAGACAAAAGGGTGATTTGGATACAAGAAAAGTGGAAAGCGTGAAAAGGAAAAAGAAGCAGGTAAATTAATAAATGAAAAACAGATATTCTGTTAGTTGACAGAATTACAAGAGCCAACAAGAAATCAGCGAAATCAGACCAGCATGGGACACCGTTCCTATATTAAATAAATTTTCAGATTTGTACAAAACAACAAGGGAGATCTTTCCACAATCAATGTGACCTGTAGGGGAGACTGAGAAAGTCAGAGAGAAGCCATTCTTGCAATTTTTGACAGTCAGAATTCTCGAGACGGAAAGGAGATTATTTAAGAAAGGGGAACTCATATAGAGACACACACGTTCTATCAGTAAGAAGGGAGGAGCAGCTGAATTCTAGAATCTGAGTTGGGAGAAGAGGAGAAGTTTTCCCTACTCTTAGTCCCTTTTCCTTTTGAGGCCAGTTATTGTTTTCTTTGATATTGAGATTTTTTTGAATGGTTTCGGTCCCTGAAGGTTTTAATTTATTTTGACTGCTGGGAATTTTGATTGTGCTCTTGCTTCTTGATTTACAGTTTAATTTCTCCCTTTTTCTTGCGTAGGAATGGAAGTAATAAAGGAGTGAGAGATGGGCTGCAAATTTGTAGGTAATCATGTTAAACCTGAGCAATGGCAAGTTCTATCATTTGTAGATGAAATTAATGTTTTTCCAGCCTTTGCATTCTGTTATTTCCACTTATCTGGAAGTGACTATTCTCAGCAAATAATAAATACATATTAATGTTATTTTGAAGTGAGGCATTCATCTTCACCTGTGTATATTAATGCTGCTTTTCCATTGAGCAGAATGGAAGCATGCTTGTTTTGGAGTTGGTTAATCCCAGTACAGATTGTGAAACCTAGTTATTTGGTTACCCCTTGGATCTTGCTTGAAATTCTGTTGAAGTGAATGTTCATGATTATGTGTTGCGTATAGGCAGCTTATGTGATTAAATAGATGTTATGGCTGATCCTGCCATCCTTGTATTATTATAAGATGATTCTCAATTTCTGTGGGTTGGTTGCACTCCTCTAACAGTTTAGAATTAGAGCATGACCCATAGGGAAGATTGATTGCTGGTTTTGATTGATTTGCATATACCCTCCTTGTTCGCCTCTTCTTGTTGTAGCAAGAATGATGGCTATCAAGCATGAAAGTGATTCCAACAAGCCTATTTGCATTGGAAAATGACAAACACTGCCCTTATAACCAACCGTGCTTGAAATGGGAGTATAAGCCCATCATATACTTGGACTAACTCAGCATATTGAAAAGGAGATCTGTGAGTGGTGGATTGTTATTGTTGACTCATTTTCCATTTGAGAAAACTTCTCAGTTCTGTATTCCGTTTGTGAAAGCTTCTGTGATTTGATTTCCATTTGTGAAATCTTCTCAAGTTGGGTATTCAGTTTGAGAAGGCTTGTGTCTTGGTTTGATAAGGAAATCTTTGATTGTTCCTTATTTTGCTCTTTGTGCTATATTGCTTGAACATGATTCGATATGTATATTCCTCGAGTCCTAACCTGAGATATTGACCAAATATGAATATACGCCGAGGGGGCAGCAATTGGCTGGGAAGATAAGCCCAAAAAAAGGGTAGATTTGTTGGCAATTTCAGTCGGGCATCACAGTTTGGGAACAGCAGAGAGCAGAATTCCTCTTTTACCTCTTATGGACTTGAGGCATCCACTATGAGGGTGGTCAGGAGGATCATACAACACCACTTTTGTCAACCAGTATAGATAGAAGACTGTGGAGCAAGACAAACATCTGGTGAAATGGTGCACATGTTTCTCACCCTAACCTTGTCATTTTACATCCTGGTTGTTCGTTTGAACTTGATAGTTAATAAACAATTGATGAGTAGTTTGTAAGCTTCCAGGCTTATCAGTGACAGATTTTACGAGAAAATATCATTACTCTGTCTGACTAAAGCTAATCTGCAGGTTTTTGGTTCACATACATTCCTATATAAATGGCTTCGTTGAATAAGGAGTGTTTTTAAAAAGGATTGTCTTGGTTGTATATTCTGCTTGTCAATATTTGAGAAATACTCTTTGTGCCTCTGTAATATAAGTTATCTATGTTCATGTATCATCATGATTAGTTAAATAGGCATGAAGATTTTATGACCTAATAAAGAACATTGGAAAGTGTGTACCTCCATATAATTCTAACCTAATCAATACACCCTTGTTGTGATGAATGCAATTTCCTATGGCATATCATGCCCATTGTGAACTGATGCGGGTGCACCCAAGGCATACAGGCAATCTTGCATCAATTAAAACTAGTAGTTGTGTGTTTTCATAGTTTTGTTTGTTTTGGTTGCTTTTCGACATGGAGAAGTTGGTGGGAGCTGAATCAGGACTCAAGCAGCTCCGGAGTCTTACAGTTCCGAAGTCCCATATAACAACAGCTCCGGAGTCTTGCAGCTCTGAAGTCCCGTATAAAAACAGCTCCGGAGTCTTACAGCTCCAAAGTCCCATATAAAAGTGGAGCCAGAGTGCCCCAGCTCTAGAGTATTCACACACAGTCAGCTCCGGAGGATGCACACGGGAGCTCCGAAGAAGATTGCAAATCTATTTTTGGAAAAGCTTTGTAAATCCATGTAAGCAGGATGTTTTGCTATGATTATCTTAGACACAACTATCAACAACATCAAGAGGAAAAGAAGAAGGAAGAAGGAAGACGTGAAAGAAGAGAAGTTGGAAGGGTAGAGAGAGAGTTTGGGAGGAGCAGAGCTCTCCAAGAACAGAGCAGAGAGTTGGTACAAGTTCAGGAGGGACTGACTGTATGAGAGTCTAAATCCTCTTCATGTTATTGTAATAAGCCTATAAAGGCAAGTGTGTATAAGAGTGTAAGTGATAGTGTGCATTCAGTTCTTTGTAACATGTCGATGAATTCAATAAACATAATGTGTTGAAATATGTCAAGTCCAGTAGCATGCTCAAGTGTGTCCATGAGAGAGTGTCCTACCCAAGCAACACGGAGTTAAAGGCTGACTTTAATCAGTCCCCTTTCCCATGCTTGCACCAACTCTATGCAAAGTTGCATTTTGGATTACCATGCTTGTTGTATTATTGCCATATGTAAAATATTAATACATTGAAAATAATTATACATTCTTAGTACACTGATATAAGGAAATCCCTCTTTGTGTATAAGAGTCTTAAGTGAGAGTATGCATTCAGTTCTTTGTAACATGTTGATGAATTCGATAAACATAATGTGTTGAAGTATGTCAAGTCCAGTAGTGTGCTCAAGTGTGTCCATGAGAGAGTGTCCTACCCAAGCAACACGGAGTTAAAGGCTGACTTTAATCGGTCCCCTTTCCCATGCTTGCACCAACTCTATGCAAAGTTGCATTTTAGATTACCATGCTTCTTGTATTATTGCCATATGTAAAATATTAATACATTGAAAATAATTATACATTCTTAGTATGCTGATATAAGGAAATCCCTCTTTGATTTCTCTTACCATAAATGATGTCCATACGCCTTTGTATCAAGGTCTCCCCTCAATTATGTGTGTCCATTCCTATGTCAAACTCTAAACATATGAGTAATTATACAATGCACTTTCCCATACCTATTTGCTAAGTGGAATTTTGAATAGCGTGTAGTATGAGACCATGTGTGTCTCCCTCTCAAAGATCAAATGGCCATATGTGCTATTTGTGTTAAAATTATTATGTAGTTGTTAGTTAACCATTAACTAGTGGTTGGTTATCAACCTTCCCAACTGCTGTAACTTTTTTTGTGCTTAATAAAAGACGGACACACATGAGTGTGTGTGTAAGTGTGTCGTATGCCTTTCATTTCTATATATGTATGTATGTGTGTGTGTGTGTATATATATATATATACATATAGATATACATACATACATACATATATATATGTGTGTGTGTGTGTGTGTGTGTGTGTGTACACACACACACACACACACACACACACACACACACACACATATATATATATATATATATATATATATATATATAATTAAAAATATAAAAATATAGCTATAGAAGCAAAATTACCACATAATATGCATAGAGGAAACAAAATAAGTTAAATAACCACAAGACATACTCATAATTCAATGCCAAATATCATAATATTCAATGGTCGAACTTAGATTAGTTTTATAACAGGTACATAGTTCAAATGTTACAATGTATGGACAAAAATAAAGACAAATCGGCATATTAATGATTCACTATATTCATTTTCAGTGAATCTTCTTCCTTGCAAGCTCCTTAAACTCCTTGGCTCCAAATGGGTAGAGGTAGTAGTGTAGGATTAGCAAAGGGAAGAAGTTTCAATCCTATGCAATTGAAAAAATGAAGACGAGAGAAAAAATGCGCAATGAGAGGTAAAAATGCAATGAAACGTAAATGTGTTGTTTAATTTTAATAAAATGAGTGTGAAAGTTGCTTTTAATCTCCAATTATAAACTTTAGATAAGATAAAATTCCATAGTTATAATCTATAGATTTGCTATGTTATGTTACTCCATTTTTATAAAATAAAACACCAAGTATATATTTTATAATAAGCACTAAAAATATGCCTTTGTATTACTTATATATATATATACGTATGTATGTATGTATGTATGTGTGTGTGTGTGTATATATATATATATACATATAGATATACATACATACATACATATATATATGTATGTATGTATGTATATCTATATGTATATATATATATATATATACACACACACACACATACATACATACATACATACATACATATATGTATGTATGTATGTGTGTGTGTGTGTGTGTATATATATATATACATATAGATATACATACATACATACATATATATATATGTGTGTGTGTGTGTGTGTGTGTGTGTGTGTGTACACACACACACACACACACACACACACACACACACACATATATATATATATATATAATTAAAAATATAAAAATATAGCTATAGAAGCAAAATTACCACATAATATGCATAGAGGAAACAAAATAAGTTAAATAACCACAAGACATACTCATAATTCAATGCCAAATATCATAATATTCAATGGTCGAACTTAGATTAGTTTTATAACAGGTACATAGTTCAAATGTTACAATGTATGGACAAAAATAAAGACAAATCGGCATATTAATGATTCACTATATTCATTTTCAGTGAATCTTCTTCCTTGCAAGCTCCTTAAACTCCTTGGCTCCAAATGGGTAGAGGTAGTAGTGTAGGATTAGCAAAGGGAAGAAGTTTCAATCCTATGCAATTGAAAAAATGAAGACGAGAGAAAAAATGCGCAATGAGAGGTAAAAATGCAATGAAACGTAAATGTGTTGTTTAATTTTAATAAAATGAGTGTGAAAGTTGCTTTTAGGGTTGAGAGTTCACTTTAATTTGTTTTTAATTGTATTTTGAAGTCCATGTTTGACTTTTCATTAGGCAAAATTGACAAAAAAAATTCCTAGGATACAGCCAGGGTACGTCCTTGGGACTGTTGATACACCTGGATACATCCCAGGACGTATACATAGGCCCAAGGATGTATCTTGGCTGTATCCCCTTCATATCCGTATCCATTGTCCTATCGTATCGTACCCACGGGTCTGCAAGGGCATATCCGATAACGTAGGCTATGACAGATCAGAGCAAAGGCATTCACATACAAGTCTATGAAATCCCAAACTAGAAAACGTAAAAGAATAATCGTGATTTTTCTATAGGCAAACCAAACAAAGGAACTTTTGATGATTTGAAGGAACAAAAAAAAGATGAAAAAAATTGCAATTTTTGAGGAAGAACGTCAAACCAAACATGAAGAACCAAAACAAGGGCAGACTAGAATGATTTGCAATCATGAAGGGTCGTGATACCCAGAAGCTATGAAGATTCACGATTTGCAGGGTGTCGTGGCAAAGAAGAAAAGAAGCATTTGGGGCACAAAAAAGAGTCCAAAAGTTGTAATTTACAGACCCTAGGGAATAGGAAACAGTGTAATGTATTTTTGACACGATTTACAGCCTATTACAGTCAAAACTTCTAGCTTTCATGGTCGACATTTCTAGTTTTCATCGTAGTTAGGGCACGGGTCACGATTTTAGATGTGTATGCCAAATTCAAGTCACATTTTTTAAAAAGTTTGCAAACTTTGCATTTATTTTTGCATTGATTTTGGTAATCAAATTTGTACGCAAAATTTGCATTGAATTTGGTAAACAAATTTGTATGCATACTTTGCATTTATTTCCCAGTCAGAGTAGTCAGAGGTTAAATATTGTGTGATTAATGGCCAATATTCAAAACTTGCGCAAAAAATACCTGGTCATAATTATAATATTTGGAGTCATAAGATTTTAACAATCGCAAAATATCATGATTGTAATAAAATCATTTTCAGCAATGAAGTAGGGCCTATAACAATTTTTGTTGATTATGAAGGACATCATAAGGAGGCCTTAATTTGTCCAATTTGTATGTGCCAAATGACATGATCTCTGAGGTCCGAATTGCCACTAAGGCAAGTGTAATTTGGACCAACCTAAATAATAAGTATCAAACATCAAAGAAAAACGGGTTATGTACCTAACAAATCTATTATTTTGCACAAAGATGTCTACAGATTAGTCCCTGTCAAAACATTTTCTTCGGATGAAAGGTCTCAGAGATCAATTCACAGCCATTAACAAAAAGATTGATGATGACGACGCAGTTGCTCTTGTTCTAAATAGCTTGATGCCCACATATGAATCTTTCATGGAGGCATTACACTTGATGGCAAAAACCTAGACACTGACATTCGATCAAGTTAGTTCTTATTTGATGCACAAAGAATGCAGACAGACACAAGCAAATGAGTCCAGTGTTGGACAAGCAGAGACTACATTTGTTGCTAAGTTGAAGAAGTGGAAACGTATTCCTATTGATTCATCTTCTATGTACCAAGTGAAATGCTTTTCAAATTAATATCACATAATTAATAGGGATACGTATCCCTATTGATTAATATCCCTATTTTCATAACATTGGGCATGTCTAAAAGGACTGCCAGAAGCAACAATATGCATTTTTACAACAAAGTAATTGGGCGAAAAAATTGGCAACAATTAAAAAACAGAATTCGGAAGAAGAGTATGCCCTCATGGCATTATACTCAACCATTAGTGTTACCATTTATTGGTTCATTAATTCCGACATATCCAAACATTTCATATGTTGTAAGAACTGGTATGTCAAATTTACTACAAATACAAACTTATTTGATTCGGTTTCATTCATTGATGGTTAATCACATGTGATAGAGGGGATAGGAGATATTTGAATAATGTTGAATAATGTTAGAAAAATCATGGTAAGAAATGTTAGGTATGTTATAAAAAATCTCTTGTTTATTATACAGTTAACAGAAACACCACACAATATTCGTTATAGAGAAGAAATTACTCCACTACCGCAGGCTTCTTTGAGAGGGGTTAACCTCCTTATTAGAGCATACACTCCAATAACAATATTTCTCTTTGATTATTTACACAATATGTACTTTCTTATATTAACCCTCTTATAATAATAGATGGGTATATCACTAATCCCAATATAGGCCAACTCATTGCCCAAAATATTAAATACCATAAGTTACCCAAATGACTCAATATATCATATCCACTAAGAAGATGTGTGCCACATGTCAGCATCTCCACCCACCAATATACATCATAATATCATCTCTCGAGGTACATTGCATTCCACCCCCTTGGTATATTTTGCACTCGAAAGATAAGAAGAATTGCAAATCATGTGAGAAAATATGAACTTACATTACATAAAATATGTATTCCTCAAAGCTTGAGGACCAAATAGAAGACCATTTGTGCATATGCTTCTTGTTTCGCTTCTTCTTCTATTGCTTGGAAAAAATGTTTTCCTCAAAGCTTGAGGATCAAAATGAGGTTTGTCCATGCATCCTCTTATTCTTCTACTTCCTCTTCCTTTGCTTGGATTTGACCATGTACAACAACATTGTAATGAACATAATAAACTAAATCACTCAAACATGAGGTTGATTCTCAAAGGTAGCATATAAATCTATATATAGATAAACCAATAAAATAGTATCAATTGTAAACATTTGATCAAAATTGTCCAATGAAGAGAACACTTTTAGAAAATCATTAACAGTTGGAAGAACCTCTTTGGAAAACCTTGAAACATTCAAGGTAAAATAAAATAATTTTTTGCCTTGTATATGGAAAACACTTTATAGAGAAAACCAAATAAATCATTCTCATCCAAGTGAAAGAAATCCTAGTACCATTCTCCAGCAATTATCCTCCAAATAGATCCATACATCTATTTCATTTCCATATTATTTTTCCATATGTCAATGAAAAGAATTTTCCTCATAGCATTCTCTGTGGTTATCCCCCAAATCGATCCATGCAAGTATTTCATTTCCATATTCTTCTTTTATATGTAAATGAAGAGAAATTACGTTAAAAGCATCATTTAATCTATGTCAAGAATGATCAATGTCCTCAAGTTGCTTATTGAATTTCTCCAATTGATCTATAACAGACTTATCAAAAGCCATGAGAACTGGGGTTTAAGTGTTTTTTTATTTTTTGTTTTTTTGTTTTTTTTGGTTAACACCTTTCAACCACATATCTGAAAATAAAATCATGTAAAAAAATAGACCTGAATTTTTCCTTTCAATTGCACAAAATGACACCTAGTTTGTTCACCCGGAGTCAAAGTTATGAATTTTTTTCAACAATCACACAAAAAAAATCGTCAAAAATCAGATTCACAAGATCAACTTTAGATTTCCATATCTCCATTAATACTACTCAGAATCCTTTATGTGACCACTTTTAGGAAAGAACTCGGCATCCTCTTTCTAACCACAAAAAAAACAATCTGGATTAGACACCTATATGAGGAGAAAAACCTTTTGCAAGGTAGGCATTTTTTTCTGAAAAAAAAGATTCTACAATATCTGCTTAAAAAAGATCTCCACTTGCCCTGAAAAGAGTTCTAATACCAGATGTTAAGAACTTTAGTTAAGAACCTCGCATATAAAATAAAAAATATGCAGAAATATATAGATTTTACATAACAAGAGATGTGTGGGCTGAATACCCTAATATGAATTATATTCAGAAATACCCTCAAGTAGGGAAACACCATACAATATTCCTTGTGGGGAAGGAATCACTCCATTATCACAAGGCTCTTCGAGGAGGCAACCTTTTTATTAGAGCATACACTCCAATTAAAATATTTATCCTTGATTTCTTAAACAATGATATGTGCCTCCTTATATAGACCCTCTTACAATAATAGATGGATATATCACTATTCCCAATATATCATTGCCTCTTTATATGTGCCTCCTTATATATCATTGCCCAAAATATTAAATACCACGAGTTATCCATATGACTCCATATAATATATCCACTAAGAGGACGTGTACCACATGTCGACATCTCCACCCACCTATATACATCATAATATCATCTCTCAAGGTACATTGCATGTTGACCTTACCACAGTCAACTTAGATGCACATGTGGAGGGAGACTCCACCTTAAAGATATGTTAGAGAATGAAATTCCTCGGAGACTTCTTGACCCTACTCCAGTCAACTTACATGCACTAGTTGTAGAGGGAATAGCCACTAAATAATGTGCAGGAGGATGCAATTCCTCAATGAAATGTATGGATAGTTGTGTGCGAGGAAAATGTGCAAGAGGATGAAATGCCTCAGTCAAAGGCACTGGCTCAGAGGACAGGAAACAAGGTTGTTCATTCAGCAAAGCATGGTTACTTTCCTCTCGCTTCTGACCTTTGTATGGTACCTGAACAACCGGTTAAACAACCCATTGGATGCAAATGCGTGGACACAATTGGTGCTTTGGACAGGTACACGACTCATCATGTCGCGAAAGGCTTTTCCCAAAAGGAGGGAATAGATGGGGAGATGGTTTTTTCTCCTACTATGGAGTTGGTTTTAACTCCCAAAACTACTGCAAAGTTGATTTTACTGCAAACATGGTCACATTTCAATTGCTTCTCTCTGTAGCAACTCAATTTAGTTTCTTGAAATGAGGTTTGGACAAGGAGGTCTACATGGTGCAGCCTAAAGGTTTCCAAGTACCTAATCATGATCATTTGGTTTGTAGGTTGATTAAGTCCCTGTACAGACTAAATCCGGCTCCAAAATCCAAGTATATTTTATTTTATTTGCATCTCTAGAATTCTAGATTCGAAACTATGGAGATATGGTTGAAGTTATCAGCGAATGATGATTCATCACTAGTCAATGAATCTCTACAAAGAATTGGTGGACAACTTGTTTTCTCTTATGTCCACACAACCGGATCTTTGTTTTGTTTTTTACTATCTTTTTTCAGTTTTTGTCTACACAGAAGCTCCTACATTGGACAATAGCAAAATGTTAGAAGACTGTAGATTTCATAAAGATATCTGAAGAACAGTGTGTAAATGTAGTGACTAAACTCTTTGGACGCACTTTGTAAAATTTCGGTATAAACTTGGGGTAGTCTCCAATTTAGTCATTGAAAGAGGAAGTTAAAGTTATTAATTACCTATTAGTTAACCATTAGCTAAAGGTTGGTTATCAACCTTTCCAATTGCTGAAACTTCTTTTGTTCTCAATAAAAAATGGACACACACAAGTGTTAAGTGTGTTGTATGCCTTCCAATTCTCTTCATTCTTTTAGCATTCACATTTGCTAACAATCTGCTGATCATATACAATTCTAAGAGCTATTTTAATTGAAGACCTTTTCCACTTTGGAAGTGACTCATGATGTAATAATGCATAGTAAATGAACCCATATGATGTATTAAGCCTGAGCTAGATTACCTAACAAAGATGCAACTTGAAATAAGGTATTATATCTTCTCTATGTGTAAGGATAGTTGTGTATCTTCTTGAGTGTGGCATGGTTGAGGTTAAAATATAAATTATTCATCAATGCACCCGTACACTCTTGTCAAACGTGGTAAACCACCTATGGACGGCTTGTTTGAAGACTACAATCTTTGTGTGCTGGGAATTTATGTTGCCTCAATTGATTTTAAATTATAATTTCCAAGATCGTGTAATATGAAAGTAAACTTTTGCATGTGTCCCTATTCTCATGTACAGCCCATGTGGGGACCTCCGCTAACACCTCTAACTTGTGGACAGCTTAGGCGTTAAGGATTGAATCTCAATTTAGGATCTTGATCACAAGACAAAACTTGGCCATAGCCATTGCCATTGTAATTGCAAGGCTTGGATTGTGTGCGTGCGTAGCCCTATATTGGGAACAATTAGAGGGATGTATCCCTTATCTACCTAGTAATAAAATAAAATAAAAAATTAAATAATATTATTATTAAAATAAAAATTATTTTTTTAAGTACTTTAAATAAAAGTAATAATATGCCTTAAGTTGCCAAGAGTGAATATCTCGGCAACTCCTTCCTAATTTCCACTTAAGTTGGGGACTTTTGAGGGTCATGGGCAATTCAATGCCTTAAGTGATGATTATAAGGGAATTGTTCCTTTTAAATATTCAAATTCTCCCTCCAAGTGGAACGCACCCCTTGGGAGAAGAGTATAAAAAGGAAGTGGAGATTCAATTGCAGGGTTAGACTACTTTTGATAATTGAAATTCTGAAGTTTCAACACAATCTGCTGACCTTTTTCATTGGGGACGAAAACCCTCATTGAGGCGCTAAGTGAGGACGGAAACCCTTGCATATCAGTTGGCAGCCATCATTAAATGGTTGCCCCAGTCATTATTGGACAGTTGGAGGTGTTTCAGACACCATTTTAGGTACAGTGAAACAATGGAGGACGCTGCAATTTGTGTGGGCAGTGTAGGGTTTTGGAGCATCAAAAGATCATCGAATCACCCAAGGCGGCTAGCGAACCATTCTTGGAGATCAGCGAACCATTCTTGGAGATCAGCGAACCCCCTCTTGTGGTGGACGTGGAGTTTTCCCATAATTACCAGGGTCGGAAATCCGCATGCGTTCGAGAGGCAAAAAAATGCAGAATGCGGAATTCTTGAAAAAGTTTGAAAAAAAATCTGGTAAAATCCAGCTTGGAAAAAAAATACATATATTAAAAAAAAATTATATATGCAAAATATTTCAATCTATTAAAAATGAACATTAATTTAATACTTATTATTTTATATTATTTAACAAAAAAATTTAAAAATAAAATAAACATTAAAAAAATAAAATAAAAAATATTTAAAATATAATTATAAAAATTAAAAACTAAAAATAAAAAAATATATAACTTTAAAAAAATAAGTCATAAAAAAATAATAAATTAGAACAAAATTAAAAACAAAGCATAAAATAAATTAAATTAAATTCAAACAAAACTTAAAATAAAAAATTATAAACAAAATTAATAACAAATGTCAAACATAAATTTTTTTTTTTAAAAACAAAACATTAAAAAAAAATATGTAAAATAAAACCTTAACTCCGTCCCTATCCCCATCCCCGAGCCCAACTTCTCCCCTGCGCTGTTGGACGATTCCAACCTCCTCACAGTCGGTGCACGCAGGTTGCATAAGGCACCCACAGGGCCATGATAGGGTTTAGCAAGGTTTAGCAGTAGCACGTCTGGTTATGCCGCACCACAATACGTCTCACGCCACAGCATCCACGATCCAACACAAGGTAGATAGAATCGACTGCCCCAACGTCCAACACGACAATCTGCAATAAAAAGACTTAACCTAACGCATTAATCCGAAAGGAAAAAAATGCGTTTTCGAAATTCGCCCAGATGCAGCCGAACCTAGTAACTATGGGTTTTACAAACTGTTTTTCCAGCGTACTGGCGATTTGCAGGCATTAGAACATTGTGGTGTTTTTATCGTATTTATCAGCGATATTTTTAGACCTAAAAATCAGATCTAATTGGATGATGATTGGTAGAAATATTTCATAATTTTTGGTAATTTTTGAGGAATTAAATATTTGATTTGTGCCCTAGTTTGGCACTTTCCAAATTCTACAAATTTCAAGTGCTTAGGGTTTCAAAAGAAATTCAAAAATTTATTTAATGTTGTTAGGGTTTACTGTTGTAACCTTTTTTGCAATAACCTGCCCTAAAGGGGACATTTCAATGGTATCAAAACCATTTTTTGGCCAGCTATGGGGAGCGAGTTGTTTGCAAACTCTTCTTCATGCAGGGTGGTGACAGAAAGATGAAGACAACACCGGAAGCCATGGAAGAGTTGTTGTAAGCCATGCAAGGATCTCAAAGGGAACTAAGGGCAATGGGTCCCAAAGCATGCATGAAGTTTGTAGGTTAAGCCCTAGACCTCCAGAATCTCCTTTAAAAGGAGAAAAAGGACCAGATGAAGTGATGAATACATCATCAGCACAAAAGGGCAAGCTGTCCAAGAGGAATCCACCATGCAAATTGAAAATGAGGAAGAGCCCTCCAAAGGGAAAGGTATGGATTCGAATGTATAAAAATGGTAGGGTCAAAAAGAAAAAAGAATTCAGATTTTCAAGAACAAAGGATGTAATGAAGACCCAACAAAGGTGTGATGAATGGCTAAGGAGAGCTAGGGAAGCTGAGTTGATAGCCGCACAAGCAAATCAACACCTCTAGGAAATTACGGCAAAAAAAAATTCCCTTAATGATGAGGAAGAAAGGAAGAAATCGTGGAGCATGAACCAAAGAAAGAAGAAAAATCCGATTTGCAAGTTGGTGGAGAGAATTTGGTGGTTCAAGCCAAGTTTCTAGATGATAAAGTTGATTTTCAGCTTGCTGGAATTTTCGTAGTAGTAACTAATGGTAAGCAAATTGATTACCTTCATAGCAAGGGTTTATTGCATCACCCTCATACTATGTCCTTACAATGTTTTGATCATCATGAGAATCATTCTAACAATGAGGATAAGATGAAGGGTACCAAATGAAAAAGGAGTCTTTTCCAAGAAACATCTATCCATCTTCCGAGCATTCCAAAAATTAAGCCATTGCCATATGAGATGGATTTTCAAGACAGCCAAAAGTATTAAAGTGTTATGGATTTGTCACTTCCTACTATGTCTTTTCATAGGTGTTGTCATCATGGGCAGCATGTTGAAAAGAATGATCATATGTCAAGATTGACGCTTCATAGTATATTACAACGAAATTGTGGTTATCATGGACAGCATAGTGAAAATGATGATAGAGTGAAGAACACTTTGAGTAGCAAAGGGTACATAGATCCTTTCATACAAGTTCCAATTTGCTTGTACATGAAAGTTTGGGATCCGGATAATCTTTGGAGATACAAGGGTGGTAATTTGAGGAGTTCAATGTTACTATTGTTAATAAATTCTCTATCTCATGCAATTGGCTTGAAACGAAGTTTATGAGATACCCTCAGTTGGTTGATATTGTTGAAGCACTTTCAGTCATGATATGGTTGATTTCAGCCCCTAGATCACTACCATTTCTGAATTTTATGAAGAAATTAAAACATGACAGTTGTTGTCCTGTTCTTTTTGCTACTATGTGCAACAAAACCAGCCCCTTAACAAATTATTTGTTAGTCACAAGAGTATTTTCAGTCACAAGGTGGAAGGATGTTCCATCTACCATCAATGAGGGATTGTTGCAGCTGTTATGGAAGAGTTTCCAACCACCACAATGCTGATTATGAGTGAGAAAATGCAACGGTACAACTACAGCCATGTGGGGGTCAGCATGGATGGACATTTGGAAGTCCATCACACGAATGGAAACTATGAAGGAGATGCAAGCATGGGAGGAGAGTTGAACGACAGGCCTATGAAGCATGGTGAAACAGTTGAAGGAGTGGTGTGGAGAGCTCTTGATTTCATTGACATGTTTGTTCTATGCAGGTTTAAGAAAAGCCCCTACAAGTCTTGAAGAAGAAACTCTCGAGTCAAAGAATGTATAGTTTGCATATGTTGAAGAAAAGTACAAAGATCATGACATGTGACAAGCATGAGTGGCGCAACTGAGTTTAATTTCAACCCACAGTAACAATATGGGACCCGTTGAAGCTCAAGGCTATGTTCATGAAACAAGTGATCCGGATTGCAAGTTCCCAAGATCGAAGTGGGATCCAAGAATTTCAGAGATGATAGAAAATGGGTTTGCATTTACTTGAGGGCAAGCAAATTTGGGAAGGGCGGACAGTAATGTCCTCTTTTCTAAAAAATAAAATAATATTATTATTAAAATAAAAAGTACTTTTTTTAAATACTTTAAATAAAAGTAATAATATGTCTTTGTTGCCAAAAGTGAATATGTCAGCAACTCCTTCCTATTTTTCACTTAAGTTGGGGACATTTGAGGGTCATGG
This sequence comes from Torreya grandis, assembly GCA_037957365.1. Taxonomy (NCBI): domain Eukaryota; kingdom Viridiplantae; phylum Streptophyta; class Pinopsida; order Cupressales; family Taxaceae; genus Torreya; species Torreya grandis. The sequence goes on from JARHVA010004131.1 coordinate 360,180, forward strand.
GTGATTCAATGCCTTAAGTGATAATTACAAGGGAATCGTCCTTTTTAAATATTCAAATTCTCCCTCCAAGTGGAATGCACCCCTTGCAGGAGAAGAGTATAAAAAGGAAGTGGAGATTCATTTGAAGAGTTAGACTACTTTTGAAAATTGAAATTATGGAGTTTTCGGCGCAATCTACTGGACTTCTTCATTGGGACAAAAACCCTCATTGAGAATTGAGTGAGGACGGAAACCCCTGCATATCAACTAGCATCCATCATTCAGTGGTTGCACCGATCATTATTGGACAGTTGGAGGTGTTTCAGAGACTATTTCAAGTACACCGAAATGGTGGAGGAGAATGTTGCAGTTTGTTTGGGCAATGTAGGGTTTTGGAGCATCAGAAGATCAGCGAATCACCCAAGGAAGTCAGCAAACCATTCTGGGAGGTCAGCGAACCCCCTCTTGGGGTGTGCGTGGGGTTTTCCAGGCTGTTTTCCAGCCTGCTGACGGTTTGGAGGCAGCAGAACATTGTGGTGTTTTTATCTTATTTATCAGCTATATTTTTAGACCTAAAAATCAGATCTGATTGGATGATGATTGGTAGAAATATTTCATAATTTTTGGTAATTTTTGAGGAATTTAATATTTTATTTGTGCCCTAGTTTAGCACTCCAAATTCTACAAATTTTAGGTGCTTAGGGTTTCAAAAGAAATTCAGAAATTTATTTAATATTGTTAGGGTTGACTGTTGTAGCCTTTTTGGCAATAATTTGCCCTAAAGGGGACATTTCAACAGCTTAGGCGTTAAGGATTGAAGCTCAACTTAGGACCCTGATCATGAGCCAAAACTTGGCCATAGCAACTGCCATTGTAATTGCAAGGTTTGGATTGTGTATGCGTGTAGCTATATATTGGGAACAATTCTAGGGATGTGTCCCTCATCTGCCCAATGCATTTTCAATTAACAATCTAATAAGCAATTTGCCTTTACTTGTAGTGTCCACATGATGGGCAGCCTGGTTTGTGCAGATGTTTGCTTAAATAGGGATTAAAAGTGTTTTAATGAGGGAGGCGTAAGTATACTATTTATAAAACACTAGAACAATATCCCACACTGATAGGGAATAAAACAATAAAGTAGTTTATAAGCATAAACTCTAACCTACTTGGTGTATTGATGATCCCTGCTTTTACAAGATGCGTGTTCATCTCGTGGGGCCCGTAAAACTACAGAGTAATGTGTGCAAGAACACATACCGTGGAGTGATATCACAGCATCGCAAAGTGAGATGAGCCACGGTGAGGTAGCTCTAACGTGTGCAAGTGCGGGGAAGCGATTAGCAGGAGAATAGGTGTGTCTTTACCACATGTCACCATATCACAGTCTTGTGGCATAGGGAGCATAAGCGAAAACGAAATGCATTGGTACAAGAATACGATAGTGTGGAGAAGGATTAAGTTGTGGAATTAATTGAGACAGATATATGAATTATACTTTATATAGATATTCATTTAAAGTGTTAATATATTAATAAGCAAGTAATGCTGACATTAATAAGATATTTGATAAGTTTTTCTTCCGATATCCATTTCAAGCAAATAGAGAGTCACTCCCTAGGTTTTTGTGTGACCTGCATCCATTGGAAGGGTGATAAGGAACCTTAGAGAAACTTGGACAATGTAATCCACTAGGGCGTTTCCTGGAACTGGTGATAGTTCGACGAATCCCACGATTGCAACCTTACTTATGTTGAAACACTTTGCTTCGAGACCTAGACCTATGTCAAATTCGTATTGATCAAGAAGGATTAGTGATGGATGTGGACTCCCCTTCCACTATGGCACATTGGCTTAAGACGTGTATTGTGCTCCATAAACCAGTGTGTTGGTTGTAGGAGTTAAAAGGAAAAGATAAGATTTATAGTGATATACGGTGTTCTTTACTATAACACCATCGAGGATGTTACACAAAGACTTCAGGGGGACCTGTAAAGCAAATGCCCAATGGTCAAACAAAAAGTAGAAATAATGTGTTGATGACAACACTTCTAAAAGAAGGCAATGCCAAGAAACAATATTAGGTAGAGAGATTACATTCTGCTCTCTATGCATTTTCGAAAAACCTAAACAGACATATGGGAGAATTATATTTCAATCAGCCTAGCCTGTGAATAGGAAGCTATTGTATCTTTTGTATTTTTTACTTAAATTCAAGTAAAAGAAAAGTTCAAGAGAACATGGTATTGGAAGTAGCAATTCACACTTCTAGATAGAAGTGGTCATGAACAAGTAGATCAGTGGTAGAGAATCTCCCAAGAATATGAATTTCAGTTTAATCCAATTGTATTGGATATTGGATTGTGTGATCCAATTTTTTATTGTAGTTATGTAGTTTAAATGAAATAAAACAAGTGTTGTTGACAATTAGGTTGTACGGGGCATAATTCTCCTTGTGAGACACCCCCTTTAATTAAGTTAGGTAATTAATGTTTTAAGTTAGTAAAAATATGTTATTTAGATGAGTCAGGTGGTTGGTTGGCAGTTGGGCCACTATGGTAGTTGGATCCCATATGTAAAAGGCTTACTTAAGCTTGAGGGGATTAGAAAATGCATGCCCGTACATTTTATATCATGTAAGCTTTCTTTATTGAATGAATAAAATGGTGTATTTTTCTATCTAATTGTGGTTTGACCGAACACTGGTGTCAGAGCTAAAGACCTACTTTGCCTGTGAAGAGGAAGTCAATGCTGAAGCGTGAAGAAAAACAGAGATCGGAGCATGAGAAGAATAAATTTTACCTTGTTGCTTTCTTTCAACTGAGACGTGATTGGCACTATTTATGTGCTTGGTTTCTTTTATTTCAAAGACATTAAAATTGTTTGTTGTCTTGTTTTTTCTAAAAACAAGATATTATATGCCATATAAATGTCTGCTTCTTGACTGAAAAGGCATGAATATTTGCTGGACATTGGATATTCCCTGAGGATAATTTTATTAATTTCTTGGAAATCTTCCTAGTTGCCTAAAGCACTTTAACATCCACCTGGAAGTGAGCTAAGTTCATTGAAAACTTGTCTGAGAAGCTGAAAATGGCAGAGAACTTGAAAATGGCATGAATGAACAGCCTGAAGTGGCAAAAGAAGTGTGGAATTATTGCCTGAAGCGCCTTAAATCTGCCATGGCATTGGATAAATTTGTCTGTGGCATTGGAAAAGCTGTGTGAGGCGTGAGAAATTGTCTGAAGCGTTAAATAAGCTGCTTGGGTTATGGAAAGTTGCTTGGGAGCAGAACACATCTGCAAGAAGCGTGATAAAACATCTGAAGTGTAATAAACATCTGCCAAAGTATGTAAACTACTGGAATGGCATTTCAAGTATGCCTATGGTGTTAAAATCTGAATATGGTGTTAAAAATAATGTGATTTGATAGGCTATAGGAAAGATATTAAGAAAAATATGACTTTCAAATTTGTATGCTGCACTTTATGCATGGATCCTAATTTAAACCATATCAAATTGCCTTTGTCCACATCCAAGAAAAGTAATTCATTTACTCTAGTTCTTTATTTTCAAGAAATTTACTACAGCAGGCTATATAGAATGTTTACATTGAAAAATCTATAGATGCTCATAGACCAAGGGGCAAGTGATATTTTATAAGGTACTTGACAAACAAAAAGGTTATAAGTTAAAACGTCGCTCTCTCTTGTTTTGGTCAAGTGGTACTTTTAAGGAGAAATACAATGTGTGAAGGTTATGGAAAACATTTGCAATTTATATTTCAACGGGAGATGTAGAGGAGTTGCTAAATGAGGTGTTTTTCAAGACAATTAGTATGTAGGAGGTCAAGAGGTCCAATCTTGTCAAGTGCAAAACCAAATTTTAAAATCTGGTCATTTTAAGTACATATAGCCTATGATTATATAATTTTTTGTCATTTTGCTTCCTCGTATGAAGATAGGCTTGTAATCACTCGTTTCAAAGGTTTTTGCACTTTTGAATCCAGCGCAAGAGTTAGTTTTTACTTCGGAGTCTCCCTTCTTATTTTTTTTAGAAAAATGTATTAAAATTTGAGAAATAAGGCATTCTAATGTATAAATGGTTCAATTTCGACACGATTCGACACCATGTTCTTATGTTGAACTTGGAAATGGGCAATTTTCGTGTGAACACCATGAATGTAACACTATACTTTCCTATTGTCAAAAGAGACAAAAAAGTAGTATCTTGTGGGCTACAGGGCCAACACAATCAACCTAGTTAATAGACCTAGAAAACCCACCAATTTTGAGTTTGTTACTATCTCTGAGATCAGGTTTTATTGTAATGGCGTTTTTGGATAGATGATAGGAATTTCGTGTTATTCATGTTTATGTCCAAATTTTGGTTTTATTTATTGATATCATTGATGAAAAGCAGAGTAATTATTTTATGTTAATTGTGTTGCATAGATTTCTCACCTCTCGACTGATAGGAGGGAAGAGACTATTTTGGTTTTAGTCAGTCTTCAAGTAATCGTACATACTGACAGGGGTTGTAACGACAAGGGTGTTTGTAAAGTGGTCAAAGTTGTTGGGCATCAGATAAGATTTGCCTTACTTCAAGTACAAAATTATCATCGAGACAAAGAGCAATGTGGTTGGGCATTCCTATGATGATGCTCATACTGCAATACAAGTACAAATGATCAGGGGATGGTCAATGAGGCACGTCATCATCTTCAAGTTAAGTAGTGCCAATAGGCACAGGACCCAAAAGGTCAGGGTGCGATTGAAGTAGATGTGCCAATACAAGTTGATCAGTGCCAGAGGTACAGAGGGCTAATTATCAGGGTGTGGTGGGTTTCGTTGGATAGCTTCAGAGTCATATTGCTCCAGATCATTTTCATTACCCCTTTTAGATCAACAAGGGGGGGAGGGAGCGGGTTTGTTGGATTGTGTGATTCAAATGCTTATTATAGTTATATAGTTTAATTAAAATAAAACAATTGTTGTTAACAATTACGTAGTACAGGGCATGCTTCTCCTTGTGACACACCCCTTTTAATTTAGGTGATTAAGGATTTAAGTTAGTAAAATTAGTGTTATTTGGGTGAGTCGGGTGGTTAGTTGGTAGTTGGGCTCATTGAGTAGTTGGGCCCCGCATGTGAAAAGCTTGCTTCAGCTTGAGGGAGTTAGAAGATGCATGCCAATGCATTTGACATCACGTAAGCTTTATTTATTGAATGAATAAAATAGTGTAGTTTCCTATCTACTATGGTTTGTCTAAACATTGGAATGTGATACCTAGATTATATTGCACAAGCAAATATCCATGATCCCATCCTAAAACAACACACATTTAAGTCCAACATCATTTCTTTATTGGTTAGTATCCCACATAATATCATTGGAGAGAAGGTTAATGAAAAGCAAGTGGAGATGACTTAGAATATGATCGGCTTGAAGATTTACTCTCATTGATATGTATGTGCTTTCACAATTTTGATACAACACAGCTTTCAATTAAAGACTTGTAGTAGGTCTTTACTTTCTTGCTTTGTATTTTGACAAGGTATCATATCTAGGTTCTTGTGGCCCTTATGAAGGGAAGACTAACCTGAAGGGGAGTCTCATAGGTGGCAAGTTGGCAACCCACACTGCCAGAGAAAAATCGTCATTAAGGGGGATGTATCTCAATGCTAGACAAGCCTTCAGGCTTATATACTAGCCTGTTGATGTTTTTCAGCACATAGCACTAAAGGAAGATCGTAACAATTATTGAAGATGATGGCATTTGTAGAATAGATGTAACAAATGTATAATACTCGGTATTAACAGTTATGAGTTAGTTAACCATTAAAAGGTCGTTTACAGTTGCATGAGCATAATAAAAAGAATCAGTGTTCCCTCTACTATCTATATTGTCTATCCTTCCATTATGGGAGCCCAAAACAATGGCTCGTGAGTTTAAAGGTTGAAGATCAAAATCCAAGAAAGGATATCTGGGAGAGACAAGAAGTTAGAACCTAGGAATCAGGCATCTGTAGTAGGGGAGCTAGAGGGCAAAGGGAGAGAGAGAGAGAGAGATAGACCAACAGTCTTAAATCTGGGAAAACGACAGTGACAATAAAAGCAGCCTAAAGAAATGAATCGGATTTCTTGGAGTCTGACCAGTTGCAGAAACAGATCAAGAGTTTGTCTGTCCTGGAATCATCTGAAGGCAGAAACAAAAGTTTCTGAAACCCAAGGTACTGTGCAGTTCTAGAGAAAGGCATGACAGATTTGAATTTGATTGGTGCACAGCAGCAGGGGTTTCTGTTTTCTTTTCCTGAAACAGCCTGAACAGAGACTATATAAACCTGGACAAGAGGTATGCTGGCAGAGCTCCAGGTAACAGAACCATACTATTGGAATAGAAATGTCATTTCAAATTTAAGAAGTTTGGCTATATTTTCAGAAAAGAGATTAAGACTATTAAAGCCAGTAGTTTAATATCAACCGATATCAGGAGGGAACTTTAACGTCGGCCAACGTCAGGGTGGAAAACTCAGTGACAAACAACCTCAAAAAGTAAAACCCAAGGTTGACGTACATAAAAAAATATATTGAAGAAAGAGATAACACGATTCCAAGGGAAATACGTCGAAACATTATACTAATTAATAATTAGTTTTAGACCAAGATATGAGATTATGCATTTTAGCAGTGACCTATGTTACGTATTGCTTTTTAATGACAATCAACATCACTAGTGTTAGAGCTTGTAACATAAATTTATAATATTATAGTAGTCTTAGTGATAGGCTTAATAATAAAATCACTTTATGACTTTAGTTTGCTTTATCAAATAATATAAACATGACTTAATGTTCACTTAAGTCATTGTAGGGTTAGGGTTTGTGTCACCCAAGTATTTGGGCTTATGTTGTTGCTTTCCAATAAAGTGCTTGTTGCTCTTCCAATAATATGAAGTATTTCTCCTTTCACGGACTCTCGTGTTATGGGCCTAAAAAGCAGGGTAATGTTGCAAAACATAAGGAAGAGAAGGATCTTTGTGTTAATGGCTCGGGATAAAACAGACAATGTCAAAACATATGCTTGGTGCATCTTGTCATTTTACCAATAGGAAAGATTGGTATATTAATTAAGCTTCTAACATATCTTCTACTGACTATGGTTTTTGGGTGGTGGGGAGAAAATCAGAGTAGAAGAAAAGTAGAAGGAGAAGGAAAAGGAAATGCACAGATAACCATGTCTGACAAAAAGTTGGTCTTCCTTAATATCCACTATGTTCTCGGAATGGGGAAGAATCTACTTTCTGAAAGTGATGTTATGAAGAATAGTGCCCACTTATATGTGATTTTTAGCAATGACAAATGTTATTTTGTTGATAAAGTTAGTAAGAAGATACTCACTCTTAGTATTGAATACCATGGGCTTTTTAGGTTGGTTGATGCAGAGGAGGAGAAAAAGCATGCTTTGATAGCCAAGAGTGGTCAAACTTGCAGTTGACTATGGCATCAAAGGTATGGGAATTTAAGACATATCACTCTTATTTGGATTAAGAAAGTTTGGTGGATGACCTTATAGAGATTCAAAATCAGTAGGAAGTTTTTGGCACAGGCCAAGTTGGGAAATAGCATAGGGTTCTGTTTGATAAGGACAACCTTGGAGAGCTAAGGAGGCTTTCAATTGATCCATGTTGACATTTGTGAGCATATGAAGACAACATCAATCTCTGGTGCCAAGTATTTTTTGTTATTTGTCGATAAGTTTTCAAGAAAAATGTGTGTATTTTACAAAGCAAAATCATATGCATTTGATGAGTTCAAAAAAACCAAGGTAATGGCAGAGAAACAATCAGGATAGAGTATCGAAATCCTTTGATCAAATAACGGATGAGAATTTTTCTCTACACAATACCTTTATTTTTTTAATCAAGAGGGCATCCAAAGGCAATATATCATACCTACACTCCCCAGCAAAATGGAGCGCTAAAGAGGCAAAATCATACCATTGTGTAGATGGTAAGTTGCATGTTAGAGAACAAATCTGCTCCTAATAAATATTGGCTGGAAGATGTACACACATTAGTGTATCTGCTCAATCAGTTACCAAATAAGCAGTACACAAGAAAACTCCAAAAGAAGCATGGTTTGGAAGAAAACCCAAAGTAAGTCATCTCAACGTTTCTTATTTAGTTGTATATGCATGGGTTCCTAAATAAAAGTCAACCAAACTTAATGCAAAATGCAATAAAATAATGCTCACAAGCTACAACAACAATCATAAAGCATATCAATTGGTTGATGTTGCAACTAACAAACCATGTGTTAGTCGTGATGTGGTAGTTGATAAAATTGAAGGCCTGTTCCAAGCAACGTCAAAGCAAAAATCAGATCTGAGAGTTGCTGGAAATAAATATAAATTGGTTGGAAAATCAAGTATGATGCATGTGAAACATCAACCTGAAGGGGAGATAGTTTTGAGATTGATTCTCATGAAATTCTCAGCCAAGAAGCTACTGAAAATAATCCAAATCAGCAAGAAAACAGCACTGATTTGGAAGAGGAGTCAAAGAAAAGACAAAAATGGTGGTTCGGCACTATTGGTGATGTTCGGTTAGATGAGATTCCTAAAATGAGGGCAGAAAGAAGACCAAATAGAGGTAAAACATCTAATACAGTGAATTATGCTTTGATGGCTAACCTCAGTACTCATTTAAGTTTGAGGTATGTGAAGAAGCCACAAGTAGACCAGAATGGGAAAAGGCTATGCAAGCCAAATATGAAATTTTGATGAAGAACCAAACATGGGTCCTAGAAGAGCTACCTACTAGGAAGAAAACCCTTGGCTGCAAATGGGTATACAAGGTCAAGTATAAAGTAGATGGAACACTTGGCAAACATAAATCAAGGTTGGTCGCAAAGGGCTTTCCACATAAGGAAGGGATTGACTGTGAGGCCATATTTGCTCCTACTGAAAAAATGGGAACAATATGATTGGTTCTAGCCATGGCAATACAATGTGGCCAGAAACTATATCAAATGCACGTGAAGTATGCCTTCCTCAACGGAGATCTAGAGGAATAAATATGCATGTACCAACCACAAGGATTTCAGGTTATGGGGAAGGAACATGTGGTATGCAAACTGAAGAAAATTATACATGTACCAACCACAAGGATTTCAGGTTATACAAAGGAAAATGTGGTATGCAAACTGACGAAAGATCTTTCTGGGCTGCAACAGGGTCCTAGGGCATGGTACATCAAAATGACTATTTTCCATGAATAGGCATTTCTCTAAAACTTTTTGATCAAATGCCATTAGGTATTCAGGGGACAACACTCTAAATGAGCATTTAAATGTGTTATATGTGTGTGGGGAAGCAATATGAAATAATATTAAAAATACAGAAAATAATAGAACTGAAACTGAAATTTTTATTAATGTGTGCACTCTGTACATGGCATACTCTCAAAGGAGATGCATGGTTGTTTTATCTTCTACCATATGAAGCTAACTATTCATGTAGATATGCATACATAGTATTACAAATTTGTGAAGGGTAAACAACCGTGATGGAAGTTGAAATGGTTGCACTTCCATGTGTGAATCTTTACCTTCCGATAGATGAGTTGATCAGCGTCAAAGATTGGAGCTCCACCCCATTAGCAATGGCGAGAGCAATGTTGTTTTGTTGGAGGTGCGAAACAAGGAGCTCCACAATGGAGAGATTTGTCCCAGCGCAAAGTATGAGGTTCACAAAATGGAGGAGCGTAGCAAAGAAGAGATGAGCTTTGCAGAGAAGTAATTTCTTCACAACGAAGAAATGAGCTTTACAAAGGACTTTCTTCGCAATGAAGAAATGAGTTTCACAAAGGAGGACTTGCTTCACAACAAAGAAGTGAGCTTTGCAAACAAAAAAAAACTTCACAACAAAGAGCTGAGCTTTAGAACGAAGGATTTTGCAATAGGCGTGCAAAAGGCTTGCAAATATATTGGGATGTCCTAAAAAAATGTGAATAGGCGTTGGGAAGGTGTAGATCCATCTCCAAGGTACTTGTGCTACTTGGATCACTTGTTTACTCATGTACATTAGTGAATAATCACAAGGCAAGGGCACCCACAAAGCACACAAGCACCACTAAGATGCAACAAGCATCTTATTTATTAAGCAAGCTCAGCTTATGCTAGATGCAACAAGATCACTGTAAAGCACTTTTTTAAATAATGTCACTTGGCTATATTTTAAGCAAGAAATGGTAACAACAACAAAACCGTCTAATATTGAAATTTGATGACTTGATGAGATGATTAAGCAAGGACGCTTATAATTTTCCAGAGGTTAGGCATAGAATGAAGAGATTGATATTATATTATTAATTAGAAATATTAATGTTGAAGAGTTCTGAATTTAGTTGATAGTATGTCATAGAAGGAGATTCATGTTATAAGATTAAACTTGTGCTCCAGTGAATAAGGAAGAAATCATTCAACAGTGGTACAATGGCAGTCCTACCGGTGTGGAAAGTGTATTCCTGTTCATATGTAGCAGTTACTATTTACTTATTGCATTGTATACCACATATTTGAACATACCTGTAGTTCAGAGTTTATCCTATAATGTCTCTGGTGTGTGACAGTGAGAATCTCTTATTTTTATACCGTATACTTAATTGACCCTGGGTTAAGGCTATGATAGCCTGTGGAGAAACTAAAACTTTGTACATTGATGTTCTTGGTAGCTTGAATGGTTAAATAATAAATATATTTGCCCTATTTTGTACTGCATGTGTATGACAATGAGTTGTAATAATCTGTCTTTAATGTTTATTATGATGTTTGGCATGTGGTTGTTCAAAAAATGTTCGAAATTTTAAATTTGTTTCAATTTCTCCTAAATTTTGAAATTTTTACATTTTGCATAGAAATTTTATAACATATATATTTATATTATCATATCCGCATATCCAGAAGATTGTCATGCCTATTTCCAATACTTCACAATTCAGATACTGTATCTGCAAAACACACAGCAGATAAGAGCAAACATACACATCAAATAGACACAGGTTTGTGGTAGAATTAGTCCACCTTTTAAATAATCCCTTAATTTTGTGTCAAAGAATGGTGTAAATAGTAAATATTTATACATGATTAGTCCTCACACACGAGTGACACTTGTCCTCAAATCATTAAATTATGACCCACATAAATAGACATTATATAGTAAACATTAATTTTAATAGTATCTATGAAAGGTGCAACTTAGGCCATACTACTAAGCTAGTTTTATTTCAAATTCAAGGAGAACACTGAGTAAAAGGGAACTCCCAATTTCAAGAATTGTCAATCTTTTAAGATGAGACTGAGGGATTTATCCGGCAAAAAAATCATCTCCTATTGCTAAAAAAGACCAGGAAACGGTGCAGCTTAAGTCGTACTACTAGGCTAGTTCTATTTTGAATTCATGGAGAACACTGAATACAAGGGAACTCCCAATTTGAAGAACTGTTTATCTTTTAAGGTGCAATTGAGGATTTTATCCAAAGGATTAACCTATCTCCTATTGCTGAAAAGACCAATATGTTTCTGTTTGGTACATTTTAAGTTTTAACTCTTTGTCGATTTTTGTGTAATAAATATGCTATATGAATATTGTATCATGTATTTGTGGTAAATATATGCACAAAAACTCTAGATGCATGACCAAGGCTGATACATTAAAAAAATTACCGGTAATGCCCTGAACTATATGGGGATTTTGTGGTGAATGTATCCCAATTGATTCATTTGGGATCGAGGCTGTAATTCCATGGCCAACTTTGGTTGGGTGTAAATTGATCTCCCTGTGATGCAGCATCAGATTTCCTAGCACTAAAACATAACTGAAGTAGCCTTCAAAAACCCAATCATGACATTGCGTATATGGATTTATTTGGAGCCATGAACTATTTCACCACAATCCAAAGAGGAACATGGAGATGTAAGTCTACTGGTGCCTATTAAGGATTGCCACAATAGATTTGACGATGGTCACACTCCAACCATCAACCTGGAGGTTTAGAAAGACAATTATGCATTTATAATTTTATATCCCTTCATTCTTGAGTATGACTGCACTGCACACTATATTTTATAAGTACAAATGTAGTTTTCTTGCTGCTTTTTGCAATGTATGTCTTCAAATATGGGGAAGCTGATGTGTGACAAAAAAATGAGCAAGTGGAGAAAGCACATAGGCAGGAGAATAAATAAATTCTCTCTAAATCTTCTACGAAAAGGGGGATAGCTACAAAGTTCAATTAATCAAATAAAATATTTACTCCTACTTAATCCATCATTAGTATGTGTTAATAATGTGTCTAAGATTGAAGGTCTAAAAAAACATACAGTGAATTAATTTTGAATTAATTATTACTCACTACAAAGCAGCAACCATTGTGAAGACTGAGAGCAGCAAAAATTTTATTATGACTAATAATAATGTCAACTTTAAGAAGACATGATAGAAAAAGCAATTTCATAAGGAATTAGAGACCGATTTATATAAAATGAACATAATGAATACTGACTGAAAAGAGGAGGGTTGTTGCCAATTTAGATTGTCACCCACCTTACAATTTAGGAAAAGGAAAACAAAAAAATTTATGTAATTACTTGGAATGAGATCCATTTATACTCTATCAGTCGATCTGTTGCACCCTGAATCTTGTAGGGCAATTCCTATATGCAATAAAAGCCTTTGATGGAATAAAGAGCAAACTATTGCACATTTCAATGTTATGAATGAATGTTATAGCACGGCACCCCAATGAGTATGCTTCATGTTTTTTTTCAATATATTGGTAATTTGGACCTTATGGGTTAACCCCTGCATGGTACATGGTTTATGAAAATATCCACGGAGTACAGTTATGAATCAAAAAATTGGTTTCCACCACCCTTAACTCCAAGTTATTAAGCATAAAATGTACCTTAGCAAGTGAATTGTACCTCGATTGAAGCCTTGTTCGTAGTCTTCACAGAAGATGGAGGCGTCAAAACTGGCAATGGATGATGCAATCCAGGAGGCCCAAAGAACAAATTTGCTGACCTAATCTGAGAAACAAAAACAGAATCTATCATCCATACTTCTTCTCATGTTGGTTGAGGAATATATTATTGAGCATTCCGTAGGCATCAGTTTCACTTCTCTTCCAAATTGACTTCAACATAAACAGAAGAAAATAAGTTTTACCGCATCAACTTGGTAGCCTAAAGGAGCAATTGTTGGTTGGATGCCAGCGGCTTCCTGCAATAACCTGAAGTGAAATAGGAAAAATGTTTGTTTATTGAGTTTCTTTACAGAAATCTGCAAAGGGCCGCCTACCAAATAAGAAACATTCATGTGATTTCGCCAACATTTATTTCTTCCCTTATCTTCTTGCATACTCTATATCTTTCCATACGTTAATAGTTATCTATTTATCATCCTACCATCAGCTTACCTAGTTGGAAGAGTTACATGAAAAAAAACTATACTAGACAGGAATTATAATGTAAATTCAGAAAAAAACAGCATACACCAGAATCCGTGGGGAAGGATGATAGTAGCGACAAGAAATGCCTCGTACACAACGTTCACGGAGAGAATCAAAGCATACAGTCACTTTATTCCTGAAAGAACAACAGCTACTTAGTCAAACCAGTTCTATCATTGTATCAAGTTTTATCATTCTTGTTAAAAAAAAAAAGAAACTATTCAACAAAAAATATTAAACAATATAATCCAACTTTAATAAGAACCATTATAAAGATTGATCCTAGACATCAATGCCAACCATATTTGCAAGACTAAAATAAAGAAAATATACTGGCTATAAAAGTCCACAAAATATTTGCATGCTACCCTGAAAACATTTTCAAACTTCAATTATTTACTCCTAACAAAGCTTAATCTATTATCATGTATTTAAGAAAAAATTGTGGACCTTTGTTATTAATAAATGCATTGTATTGGCAGCCAACTTTGTTATGTTGTTGGCTTATGCCTATGTTGCCAAGAAAAAGAAACAGAAACAGAAACGGGTATGGGTACGAAATGCGGAAATGCAGATTTTCAAAAACCCTTGGTTTGGAAACGTCCATACAATATACCATAAAAAATATAATATATTATAAATTTATATTTATATTAAAAAAACAATGCCTAATACTCATTTTTAGTCCATAAAAGATAAAATGCTTAAAAATTTATGAATTAGTATTCATTCACACTTGAAATACAAAATGTACATTCAAATCTAGAATAAATCATCAAGATTGTCCTCAAAATCAGGAATGCCACTCCCACTAGCTCCACTCCTCCTTGTTGTAATGACTGCCTCCCAACAACTCCTCCTTGCAAAGGCGGTCTCCAAACTCCTCCTTGACACAAAGGCTGCCTCCAAACTCCTCCTTGCAATTGCCGCTTCCTATATTCCTCCTTGCTCTTGTAAAAAACAGCAATGATGAGAGTGTGTGTTTTGTCTTTGCATTGAGTGTGTTTATATAGGTTTTGAATAGTGTATTCTAGAAAATTAGGATTTTTTTTTTTTTAGCTTTTATTTTTACTGGAACTGTTTTTCCGCTGGAAACACCCGAGTACGTGACAGAAACATCCAGAAAGTTTCCGGATGTTTCCAGCATGTGTTGGGCGTTTCCAGAGAGTTTTCACCAAGTTTCTGTACCAGAAAGGCAGAAGCGTTTCCAAGGCTGAAACAGGAAGGCCTGGGACGTTTCCCTGCAATGTAAGATTATTCTATTGCCAGCTTTGGTAGTGTATTAGTTAATCTTTAGCCATCAACGGTTGGGTCGATGGTTATGCCTTGACTGTCGATCGGGGTGGGTCAATCGGAACTTAGGGTGCTAGAAAGCCCTTCTTAAAGGGTTTTGTGTCAAATACATGCATGCAAGGGCTGACACCTTCTTCTCAAAATTCGCAGCATGAGGGATTCTGTGAAGATATTTCGTTGGGGGAATTTTTTATAACAATCGGACCAGGCAGGATTTGTTTTTATGAATTTCATATTTTCGTAATGTTTTCAGCAGCAGCTCTTCTACAGACATATTTTTCTCTCATTCTTTATACTATTTTCTCTGGGTTGTGTCAGAAGGGCTTCTAACGGGTTTAAAAGGGGGATAAATGTAGACAGTTGTTATTAATAAATGTATTGTTTTGGCAGCTGACTTTATTATGTTCTTAATTATTCTACTGTCGGCTTTGGTAGTGTATTAATTTATCCTTAGTTATTAACCAACAACCGTTGATACCATTTGTTTTATAAACAGTAAACTGAATCTCAGGGTAAGGGTGCTGATGTGATAGGTCCTCCTTGTACCAAGCATTGTACTTTACACTACCTATGCAATAAAGATATTGTTCTCTCGTATTCTGCTGTGTTATGTTCATGGTATGCATTTAAAATTCTACAAGTGGTACTAGTATCCTCTGGTAGTGTAGCTTTTGTAACAAACAAAAATACTATAACATACATTTTATCATGAGAAATGGGGATTTAAATGACCTACAATTTGTTTTAGAGAATGCAAGGAGCTCAAATCAAAATATTTTTTCCACTTGCTACCATGACTTATGGCACTTGCTCACGCCATTACATATTTGGCTTTCTCAAACCTTGATGTGGTGGATCACAATGAGGGGATAACGTAAACTAATGAGGTCCCATAAATAAATAAATGGTTACTCTAAGGGGTCATATGCAAAGATGTACTTTCTGACTAAGCCTAAAGAGTATCATTTGATCTTACATACCACGACTCAAGTTGCTGTATTTACAGTGACACGTCCTACAACAAAGTTAGTCTATCTAAGGGCCAATGAAAAAAGGATTTCAGCATTTGATCATGAAGAACTTTGTAATGTTGATATTGATTTCTCTTTAGAAGCTCTATATTAGATTCTATTTTTTCTCTTAGGCTATATGCATGTCTTCATCAGCTTTGCATTGCATTTAGTCACATGAGACAATGCGTTGAGTCATAATAAACCAGCATCCTTATGAAGAGTTAACTTCATTTATAGCATGCAGTGTACAGGTATCTAAAATGAAAAACTAAGGCCCTCGAATCATAAATGCCATGGTGACAGATTCCAATGTCCTCGATGGAAAGTCCTTAGTGAAAGAGGATTCATTGAGATAGTTGTATATAGACAGTTTCGGCAAAATTAAATTAGGTACAACAGTAAATTTTACTTTGAGCAGGTTTATAAAAATGAGTACTGTCAATGAGAACATGCTCTTCATTCTGATTGTACCGTATTATTGAGCACCATGTTCCTGTCAATTAGAATTTGTTTAACTTGACTGGTATATCTCTAGCTATGTCGCTTCGTTAAGCTTTTTAAATTTTACTATATCTTCCTTTATTGTCTTTTGACAATAACTTGTTTACAAGTCCGTTTCAAGAATTTGAAGGTATGGAACTCTACCGCCAAACTGAGGGATGTGTGTCATGCCATCACTTCTGAGAGAATTTACAGTTATATAATTACAAGCAAGAATGACTCTAAATTCTAATCTTGCTTATCCATATTTTACTACTACACTTTGGATTTTAGAATAATTAATATGCTTTGGAGGCCAGTTTATTATGTTTGATTAATCTCATGGCACTTAAGGACCTAAGGTGATATACAAAACTTATTATGTATTTTATAAACTTTGTACCCTACCCCTTGTAACCTGAGTAATCTCAAAGGCCAATTATTATGTTTGATCAATGTCATGGCACTTAAAGTAATATATATGCTTATTAAGTATGTGTTCCATAAACATTTGTACCCCTCGTAATCTGAGTAATCTCAAAGGCCTTAAAGAGAATGCATAAACTTATTAAGCATTCTATTCATAAGTATATGTCCGATAATCTGCTCATACTAAAATATCAACTAGTTAAAATATGGTTCATAAAAGTTTAAAACTGTGTCCTTTATAGTCTTTTTGAGGCAGCATATAATGGGTTTCAAATATAGTTGATGACAAGCATCATATCATACATGAGATCAAACAATATACATAACCCTAAATCTGAGAAACCAGCTAATTATAAATGCCCGATGAATTAGCATGACTACAATTATAGTTTGAATTACAACTAATCCTCAATAAAAACGCAAAACTGATTCTCACACTACGAACATGGCAAGAATTTACTTTAATATTAAAAGACGTATTCAAATATGATCTACACAAATGTGTCAACGCCACATTACTTCTATGAGAGACAGGCTTCCTTATGTGTTCCTATAGGCAAGTGCCTTGTAACTCTAAAATGGACAGGAAGCATTTCATAATGAGAATTTGGATTGAAAAGTTTTGAAAAAGCAATAGGACATGTTGTCCCCTAAAAATAGCTGTCATTTTTGGGACAACATTTGAAATATTTTGGTCTTACAGACCAAAATTGTATCTTCCATTTTCAAAATTTGTCCTAGACATTCAAAATCCTCATTTTCCAAGCTTCTCAAAAAATCTACGGACTCTGCAGGCTTGAATCTACGGACTCAGCAAGAAAAGGAAAATCTACGGACTGTGCAAGCAGGTTCATTTATACAGGTTCAAAGACTTCTGCAGGTGGTTTCAGTCAAAAGAATCAGTTTTTCAATACTTAGTCATTCTCCAGAATTAGTTCAGAGCTTTGGTTCAGTTGAAAATCTTCATCGGCAAGCATCTGAGTGCAAAAAGAAACTTGAACCATTGAACCGTTGAACCATTGAACCACTTTGGTTCAAAGGTTCAACGGGTTCAAGGTTCAACAAATTCAACGTTTCTGGCAAGAGTTAAGAGCTTCATCAAGGTTCAGAGTTCAATCATTGCAATTGGTTCATCGGATTCCAAACACTTGGCCAAATCAAGGCGGCTTGAACCGTTGAACCATTGAACCACTTTGGTTCAAAAGTTCAACGGGATCAAAGTTCAACGGTTGGTTCAACCAAAGGAACGGTTCAATGGCTCGTTTCAATCAAGTGGTTCAACGCTTTATTTCACTCAGGTGGTTCATTTCCTTCATTTCAGCGTCTTTTGGTTCAACCAAATAGTTCACTCAGTTGATTTATTCTTTCAGTTCATCTTTTGGTTCAACGTCTCAAGGTTCAACAGCAGGTTCAAAGACATTATCAAAGCTTTGTTTGAACCGTTGAACCAAAATTTGGTTCAACGGTTGGTTCAACGAAAAGGTTCAACGTTTTGGTTCAAAGACATGGTTCAAAGGCAAGTTCAATGTTCGGTTCAATGCTTAGTTCATTCATTGAACCATCGGCTTGAACCATTTTTTGGTTCAACCAATTGGTTCAACCGATTGGTTCAACGCCTCAAGGTTCATCGCCGAAGTTCAAAGGGACAGTTCAATGCAAAAGGAAGCTTCCCGAAGGACAAGTGCCCTTGCGGAGGACACTTAGTCAATAAAAGCAACCTTCGGAAGGGTCGTTTTTCAAGGAAGCCGAAAGGTAATTCTTTCAGATTTGTTTAAGGCATTTAAAAATTGACTAAGACTTAATTCTTTCGGATTTTTGTCCGAAGGAATTCCTTCGGACAAAAAGTCCGAAAGAATTTTAAGTGGCTGCGGACCCCGAAGGAATTTTCAAAGAACAGTCAACATTTCCGCGGACTTTTTGTCCACGGGAATTTTCCCCGGGCTTTTTGTCCGCAGGAATTTTCCCCGAGCTTTTGTCCGCGGGAATTTTCCCCGGGGAAATGTCCGCGGGGAAAATGTCCGCAGGAAACGTTCACGGGAGAAAGCCCAGAGATTTGTCCACGGGAATTGCCAAAGCAAAGGGCTGCCGAAGGACCCGGAAGGGCAGGTGCCCTTGCGGGGGACTCTCGGCGGCCAAAATAAAGGGCTATTCCGACTCGACAAGGATCATTTCTTAAGGCTCGAAAGGGCAAGTCCAATCCAAAAAAGTACCAAGCAGAAAGCCGAAAGCCAAAAGAAGAGGACCAAGGGGTGACGCGCCCGAAGACGTCAAATTCAACACAGCCGACTAGCCGTTGGAAACATAGTGACGGGCACGCGAACGTCAAATTGAAGACAATGAAATAGCCGTTGATCCTTTGAATTCATAGACCCGAATGCATTCCCAGAATTCAAGACCAAAAACAGCAGAAAGCGAGGAAAGGCAGAACAACGAATGAATCCAGGACCCGATTCAATTAACCAGAAAAGGAGGAACGATGAAGACAAGATCAGACCGCCATGTGGACATTGAAAGTTGCAATCTTTCAATTGCGTGGCTTGTTTATCTACATTGAGAAGATCAAATGGGTAAAATGCCCCAAAGTTCCACCCTGTCTTCCTAACAGTTCCCAACGCATCATGATGTATTACTGTTCCCGAGTACTTCTTGAAGTGGCTATATAAGGGACTTTCATTGTAAATGTATCTCTTTTTTGACAATCTGAACGAAACTTTGCCCAAATTGAGAGGCATCATTGAGACTTTTTGCTGAGTCTGTTAATCATATTTTGTTACTGGAATAAGAAAGCAAGGGACTTTTTCAGACTTTGTGCTGTGATACCTTTGTTATTAAGGAAACTGTTTTTATGTCTCTTTCCTTGATATATTTTTCTGTTCCATTAATTTAACAAGCAGGATTAGTAAAATTAGTCAGGAAGGTGTCCTGAAGAATCAACTGTGGAGAGACTTTGTGCCCCCATAGCTGCCTTCAGTGTGTTTTCTTTTCATTGCTGTGTAAAGGACTTTGAGAAGACTTTGTGCCCTCATTGTCCTTCGTATATTACTCTTGAGCATTTCAAGTAGAGACTTTGTGTTGTATCTCGATTTGCTGGTTACTACACCCTCAGTTACATTCTGCTTTTATTTCCAAGAGTATTCTTGTGACTGGCTGAATAGTTCTTCTGAAAAAAGAGGAGTGTTGTCTGTCATTTCCCTTGAGTTTTTCCTTTGTTTTACACACATCATCTCTGAAGAAAGAGAGATGGATGGCTTGTTCTACCCTTGAGTATTATTTTCTGTCTATACATATATATAGCATATCCACAGGGAACCTCCCCTTGATGAGAGGAGAGAGCAATCTCCTTCTAATGTGATAAACTTACACATTTGGACGACTAATCTTCCTACTTTGGCTGATCAGAGCTATTTTGTTTACCAGTACGCTGATAGACAAAATATTCAACCAACAGGACACACATTTGTGTTGGAAGTTGTTAGTAGGGGATTGCAAATAACTGGGTTTGAAAATGAAAATAAGGTAGAAGACGGAAAGAAAATAACTGGGCCTCAACAAGAGTTGAGACAATACATGAGATGGAAAAAACAGAACCCTGTTAAGGTCAAACGTCTAAAGAAAGCTGCGAATAGAATGCAAGGAGATCGCAGAGTCCAAGAAGTAGGAGATATCCGCCAGAAGTGATAGTACCCAAGACTCAGAGAGGCGGACGAACACGGAGAGACCAAGAAGAGGGTTCGTCTCAGGATGGGAATGGGAGAGCAATCGGATAGTCGCTGGAACTGCAATAGGTGATGAAGTAGCGCAGTGTAGTAATAGCTTTAGGAGGCAGCTTGATCTTCAGAAGATTTGGATTGGAAAAGTAAAACCGTTTTGTAATGATCCATATAGAGAAAGGTCCAGTCAGAAAACAGAAACATCTCTTTCACCCTTGAGGAACACATCCCCAACGCCATCATAATTAGATTGAGAGGTAGAAGCAAACAATCACGAGTTTTACAGAAAGATTGTAGAAGATAGGAAGTGGTCCGCAAAAATCAAAGAAAGGTTAGCTAGTAGAGAGCAATTTACAAAACAGAGACTATCATAATGGAGATTAGCAATCAAGCAGTTCAGAGCACCAATATTGCAATCAATATGTGGCAGATATAACACCCAGTAAACCAGTGGTCAATATCCTTATTGAAGGAGCTATAGCATATCATGCAGGGGCTTTCGTTACTTTGCAAACATATGACACGTCTATTGATCCAGAGCAATACCTTATAGCTTGCGAAATGAAATGGGAGGTTGAATGGGTGAAAGATGATGAAACTAGATGGTGCGAACTCATAGGGGCTTTAACTAGCTGGGCCTTAGAGTTTATCTTCAAGTGTGGAGGCACCAAATTGGATTTGAGTGGTGTAAAAGTAGATTGATCATAAAGTTTAAATGGCATAAATATATGAATTAGACTATTCAGGACCTTAAAGAAATCAAGTTGAAACCAGGGGAATTTGTTTTGGAGTGTGATAGAATATTCACAAATGTCATTAAAAAGATGAATTTTGCATCTGAACATAAGGATAAGACAAACTAGTTTTAAGAAGGGTTGCAAGGTCAAAAAAGATTTGCCATAGTGCAAATGCAATTCACGAACAAGGCGAAAGCCATCGCAGCCACTGTGAGAATAGAGAAAATTGAGGACTGCAGAGACAGCCCTTCAGTAAGTGAAAATTTATGCCAAGATAGATGTTGTATTGCGAAGAATGGATGAAATGCAGGAAGGGAAAAAGCAAAAGTTGTCGATATGGTGTATAGAGTGTGGCCAGGAAGGCCATCATCGCAATGGATGCCTTCACAATCGAAAGAGGTTTTGCGAGATTTGACGCAGTTTGAACTACCCAACTTCTAAATGTCACTTGGCACAAAATTATGTGCGCCAACCTGATCCTGGGTTGTAATTGTTGTAGATCAACTACTCATGATGATAGGAATTGCAAAGCTCTACAAGATCTTAAGGAAGATATCACAAGGAATGTCTTCGCAGTGAGTATGCAACAACCACAACAACATCAAGGATGGTAAGATATGGAGATGCCTCAACAAGGGGGATGGGCACCACCGTCCCCTCAACATCAACCAAGATGGACTCCACCTTCTCCTCAATATCAGTAGAATTGGACACCTCTTTCTCCACAAAGACAGAATGGAGGATACCAAAATCAACAACAAGGATGGGGATCCTTGCAAAGACAAGACCCATACCAAGGAGGGTACCAATCCTGCAGGTAGGGGCCAAGGCAACAATATCAACCAATAGTTTGCTATCTATGCAAGGAGATGAATCATATTGCTCGTAATTATCCAAGCAAACCTCAGAGGGAAACATATTGTGCTCATTGTAGAATCTCTAGTCAACATAATATTGAGGATAGTCCCGGACTAGAAAAACAACAAGACAAGCAAGTACAAATGTGAATATGGTGAACACTCCCTCGAAGGAACATGCGTACATACAATAGTGACAACGATGCAACATAAGGAACAAGAACTTGGCCCCTTGGAAATGCCTGTAGAGGAACAAATCTAGAAAGTGCGAGAGAACAAATATCCAAATCCTAGCAAGGAGAAGATGTTGACGAATGAAGCAACTGAGTAGTTACGATCAATCAAAGAAAGGGATCCGAGTATCGCTAATGTTGCAAACACTGAAGCACAAGTCTAGTCAAATCATCTAAATTCTCCAACAAGAAGGTGTGATCACTACATTCACAAATTTGCTCAAATTGATGTTTTGTGAAATGAAGACATCACAAATTTGTTACACACTCTATTGGATTAGATAGTAAAAGGACAAAGCAAAAGGGATAAAATGGTCTAGTATGTGCAAACAAAAAAGCCTTGCGATATGGACACAAAAATGGATATAGAGTTCATAGTGTATGAAGTACCTAATGTTGTCTTTGATTTTGGAAGAGTGGTCAACATGATGCCTCAGTCCACATGGGAAGCTATTGGAAACTTTGTGTTGAGTTACAGTCCAATCACACTGAGTCTTGCATATTATGTCCAAGTGGAAACAACTACAATGCTAGAAGATGTGAAAATCAAAGTGGGAGATTTAGGCTTGCAAGGAGATCTCAAAGTTATAGAGATGAAAATTGATGAAACACATTATCCTACGATTATTGGTAAGAAATGGGCTTACAATGGTCATATGATCATTAACACAATGGAAATCAACTGGAAGCCCATCAAGATGGTGCTATTATTTTTGCTTCTATGAACAAGGCAAAAAGCATGGCATACATGATACCAAAGGAGCCAAATTCACCATGTGCACACATTTTCCAAAGAGCTGGTACAAAGTGGACAAGGGGCCCAAGAGAGAAAATGATCAAAAGTTGACTTTTCCTCATTTCTCGCACACCACACTAGTTGTGCAAGGACTAAACAAAGCAATGCAGTTGCAGAATCAAATATTAAAGATCCCTCGGGTATTGCAACAACTTAATTTTGGATGCAAATCGCCATCAATGCGATCATCTACCTAATTGGAATAGACGGAATCTATAAGTTGGCTATGACTAACCCAGATCATACATGTAACATAACCGAATAGGGAAAGCAAGATACCTTGGACATCAGCGTCTTCAATTAGCAAAGATTTTGATGTCGATATGAGCAATTGGATGCGAAGTACTCATGAACAAAGGTCAGTGAGGATTATTTTCAAAATGGTCAAGGAATTGTGCAATATCTGGGATACAAGACTTGACAGGGTTTATCACTAAGTTGGAGACCCATAATCCACATATGGAGATGCGAGTAAGTGATTTGAGTCATAGATTACATACTCGTCGAAAATTAGTCGAATTGGCAATTACACGCAAAGATTTTTGTGGGCGGGTATTTTCTATCTATATTCGCGAGTTGATGCCCATTGTTTTGTGCCCTAGACAATTTTGTTTGCCTTCCCTTGTTACCCACGATTATTTTCCTACCTTTGTCGTGCCCTTATTGTTTGCTAAAAGAGTGTTCTCTTTCCCATGACTGTATCTTCCGATAGTGTTTGCCTATCTTTCTTTTCTGATTCAAACACTAGAAACTCACGTTTCTTCTCTCTCGACACATCATTCTTCTACGATTCTCTACATTTTTTCTTTGTTTCTTCTACTTTGTTATGCCCCGTGCCCTACGTTTTGTCATTCTAGTCTCACAACCTCATTTTGTTATGTCGTTCTAGTCTCATGACTCCTTTATATTCTTCTTGGACTGCTCGTTCTCTGCCACGACATCTTATGCACGACGTCTAGGACTTTTGTCTATGTTTTCCTTTAAGGAAAATCGTGATTCGCCTTCCACTGTCATTACAGTGCCCTATGTGACCCTCAAACTCAACCTTTGCTCACTTCATTAACCGATCTGCATATGCTACAGACTGCCTAAGTCGTGACTATAGTTTCAACTTCAGGTTAAATGTTGGAGTCATCACAGTCATGACTGTTGTTTCAACTTCAAGTAATTTGCCAAAGTTTCAACTTCAAGTAGCTTGTGTTTCAATTCATCCTAAGTTGTATTAAATTTATGTTTTTTAAGAAATTTAAGTATTTTTTAAGATGTCAAGTATTGTCGAGTATTGCCAAGTATTTGCCAAGTCAAATGTTTTTTAGTTTGCCGAGTAAGAGTATGCGAGCTATGCTTTGAGTTATGTGCTGAAAGGAATCACAACTAATTGGTGGGTAATGCATCAAACAGATGATGTAGAGTGGGAAATACCCGGTGAAACGTTGAGAGAAAGGTTCCATATATCAACATAATTGACGGACAAATGGCCAAAGTTCCAAACAGGACAATGTCTAGAGGAACATGTTCACTCATGTGTGGATATATGGAAGGAGTAGCAAATAGATCCAAGGTATTGGGTGCATGCTTTTCAAGGAACGTTAACACCAATACCCAAAAGCTTGGTACATGCATCAAGAGTGCAGAAGAGAAACAAGTACTTGGCCACAAATTCAATAAGACTTCATTCAGAATTTTGTATTTGAAGATGAGAATCTGCTAGTCCACAAGGCTCTCAAAAAGATGCAAATACGTTTCTGTTAAGAAGGATTGGACACCATAACCCTTGTAGATAAGGAAAAATCAAGAGCTAATAGTGACACAAGCATCCACGATAATATGGAGAAATGTCACTACACTTGGGAAGGAAAAGGGTTTGCACTAAATTCATGTAACATGATTTGGAATAGCTCAAGTAGTGTGACAACCGCGGCGAGTGAAGAAGACATGGATCTATAGGGCATGTTTGAGCCTTAGAGAAGAGTCAAAATGCCAAAGAAGGAAGACATAGCCAACACAATAGAAGAGTTGCAAAACATGAACATAGAAGACAAAGGAGAGGACAAAGGGATGTTTTGGATTCCATTAAGGAGAAAGGCAACAAGATTTATTGAGAGCCACTGCAAAAAAGATATGAGAACATTGGCATTGAAGAGGTACCAAAAATGGCACCCATTGGCAACTAGTGGACTCAACAACAGATCTTGGAGGCATTTCAATTGTTGCGAGATTATGAGGATGTGTTCCCCACCAAGTTCAATAAAATCAATGGTATGTCTTTGGGAAAATGCACATAGAGTTCAGGGAGTGCACAAGACCAATTAGGAGACATCCTTACCAATTGAATCCCAACATGAATCTCAAAGTCAAAACTGAAATTGATCACATGGTCAAAGCCGAGCTCATCTATCTTATCGAAAAATTTGACTAGGTAAGTCCAATGGTAGTGCAACCCAAGAAAACAAAAGACATCAGAATTTGTGGTGATAACCAAGCTCTGAATGATGCGTAAATGATCCATTTCTGACACCTTCAACAGATGAGATTCTGGAAGCAGTCGCAGACCAGAAGGTCTATTCGTTTACAGATGGGTTCAACGGTTACTAGCAAATCTCAATCACAAAAAAATCAATCCAATACAACTTTCGCAACAAAATGGAGCTCATTTGCTTACAATGCAATGTTGTTTGGATTGAACACTGCACTACAATATTTTCCCAAGTTATTGAGACCGCTTTCAAGGATTTCATCCATGAATTTATCGAAGTGTATTTGGATGATTGGGCAATGTTTTCACTCTTCAAGGAACACTTGTCAAAGTTGTGACTCATGCTAAAACGATGTAGATCATTGTGAATCACACTAAATATGAAGAAGTGTTTGTTATTTACATATTTTCGAGTTCTAATAGGGCACGTGGTTTGTAGTGATGGAAGTTTGGTGGACTAGGCCAAGATTGCAATTATCATTGTGCTCAACCCACCAACAAAACCCTCAGAAGTGCAGTCTTTTTTGGGTCATTCAAGCTCCTAATAAAAGTTCATTTAAAACTATGCAGACATCGCAGCACCTATGGAGAAATTGTTGCATAGGGCTACTAAGTTTGAATGGACATCGGAATGTCTAGTGGACACCGAAATGTCTAGCTGCATTACAACGATTGGTCACAGCTCCAATTTTGGTCTTCCTCGATTGAAACAAGACATTCAGTGTACATGCAGATGCATCCGGGAATGTGACTGATTGTGTTCTCGCACAGCCAAGCAAAGGAGACTTGGACTATTCAATCCACTTCACAAGTCACAAGTTATATGTCGTAGAAAAGAACAACACCACAACTGAGAGAGAAGCTTTGGCCATAGTTTTCGCACTTCAAAACTCCCGTCACTATCTATTGGCAACTCCCTTTATATTCTTTACAGATCATTAGGGATTGTGATATTTTGTAAATAAGACATTGTTGGGAGGCAAGATTTCTATATGGTTGATGCTTTTTCAAGAATATCAATTCAAGATCAATGTAAAGCCCAGAAGAGAACATGTAGGACCATATCATCAAAGCAAAATTCAACTTGGACAAATACCAAAAGATATACAAGAGAATTCACCTGATGCACACTTATTCAAAATCGTAGCTATCCCAAAGCAATTGAAAGAGATTGTCACATTCTTGCAAAATGGGATACTACTGGAACACTATACAAAACGAGAAAAGAATCAGTTGGTCACAAGAACCTTGTCGTTTACAATTGTAAATGGGTTTTTGTATAAACTCGGCAAGGATGATGCACTTCACAAGGTGGCTTTGGAACCTGAAAGACCACAAGTTTTGGATGAAGCTCAAGGCGTCGTTGGAGGTCACTTTGCAGGTGAACTAACTGCAAAAACGATAATGCAAAGTGGGTTGTGGTGCTCTACAGTGCTTCAAGATGCACATAAGGTTACGAAACACTACAGTGTATGCCACCAAATTGGAAATCCTAATCAAAGAGATGAAATGCCCTTAATCCGGTTCTCGCAGCTCGACCTTTTTAGGAATGGGGGATAGATTTTGTTGGACCTATTAATCCACTCTCAAAACGATCCATGCTCAGTATTTCATCACTACAACGAATCACTTTAAGAAATGGGTTGAAGCAATTGTGACTCCAAGTTGCGGAGCAAAGGATGCAGAAAGATTTTTGTAAGAGAATATTATAACAAGATTCAAGTGTCCACAAAGGCTAGTCAATAACTGGGGCACACATCTCAACAACACCATCAAAACGCTCACAGAGGAATTCATGATATCGCACCAGAAGAGCATCGCTTACCATCCACAAGCCAACAGTCAAGACGAAGCAGCAAACAAGGTATTAGAAAGAATGCTAACGAAAATTTGTAACATGCAGAGAGATAATTGGGGGGATCGCATTCCAGTGATATTGTGGCCTTACTAAGCCAACTATAAACGAGCTACTAGGCATACACCACTTTAAGTGGTTATGGCATGGAAGCAGTGATGATAACTAAATACATTGTCCCTAGTCTATAAATCACAATGGTAATATGGCTTGGCGATAAGGAACCATTTTAAAATAGTCTCTTAGAACTTTCACGCATGGAGGAAACTCAAATGATGGCAAATTGGATCAAGTACAAAAATACACCTAGAAGGCCTAGCACGATCACAATCTGTGAATGAAAGAATTCCAACAGGGTCAATTGGTCTGATTGTATGAGAGCAAGTTCAAGGTGCACCTCGGAAAGTTATGAATCGGATGGAAAGGGCCATATGTGATTCATCATACGATAGGTCAAGGTACCATAGTATTGCAAAATTTGCAAGGGAATGTTCTTCCAAGAAGAGTAAATGGTAGTAGGCTTAAGCCTTACCATCATTGATATAAAGCAAGGAAAAGAAGCTCAAACAAGTGCCACTTGGCACAAGTAGGGTAAGATTTCAATTTTCAGCATGTGTGGTAGTATAGCAGAGCAGTTGGTAGATTGAGAGTTGTGTGTTTCATTGCGAGAAAGGCAAAGGATACTAATTAGGTTCTTGATACTGCACTAAAGGAGTAAGACGGACTGGATTTGTCTGTGATGCCTCGCAAATCTATTGAGTCCAAGAACAATGTGCAATGGTAAAGTCATTTCAGAAATTTAAAAAGCGAAAAGGCAGAATTAGATGGTACAAAAGTTACATCCTTTTTAGATTCAAAAGAATAATGCCCAAAAGGCAAGAAGTTGAATTTGGTGGCCCATCAAATCAAGCAATTGAATGCCTCGAAGAAGCCGTGAAACAGAGGTGTCACCTTTCCAATGGTTAGTACATTAATGAAAGGGCAACTGTTGTGGGAAGTAGAAGAACGGCTCCATCAAAAGGCAATGTGAAACAAAGATAAAAGGAGCACTAGGGATTCAGCTAAACACTTTATCCAACACACTTAAGCATTTAGAGGATAGTTGCAAGCAATTCCAAAATTCACAAGGCAAAGTGTTATTTGAGGGTGGTGATGAGCTGTAAAGAAGGAAAAAAACCAAAAAACTAAGGAAGAAAGAAACGCAAAAGTATTGAGACACTAGGGCACATCATTCATAGTGGAAAAAATGTTTGATCCATTCACAAGGTTGATGCTACTAAAGACACAAGTAGAGAAAGACCAAAGAGGTATCACAATTAGCTATCTCTCTGACACTAACAAAGAAGAAATGGGGATCGGGCTCCAACTTAGGCAAGCAAAATGGGATGATCCAGGGCCTTGCAAGTTCTTCGATGCGACAGATCAAGAATCCATAAGCAGAGCCTAGCCAAGTACAGGGGACAATTTCAAAGCCCACCCCACTCAAAGGATCCAATGCAAAACGCTTCATGAGACTACCAATGTGTGGGTAGACTTCAGAATTGTGCCAAAATCTACTCAATCGATACAGCAGTAGCACAATTTGTCTATCACCATGGGTAGTCATTCACGTCAATGTGCAAACGTTTGCACAAGAAACTAGGTTAAAAGTGGGGCAAACCACTGAAGCTGTATAAGTCGACAAGCTCACCATTCCATGCCGATATCAAGTCAGCATTCTCATCTACAAGGACGACCCACAACACCCCCATCAACTTGGTGACCGACAAATCCATCCAAACATTGGCAGAGTTGATCATTGTGTGATATTGGCAAACCTCAAAAGGGGCAAAACAGGTCACTATTGCATCGCACACCAAATGAGTCGGTTGGGCTAAGAGTTGAATTCACCAATAAATTTAGCCATTGAGATTATCACAAATATGGATAAATTCCTTGCGGGGAAGAAACAACAGTTTCAATATCAATTTTCGGTCATGTTGATATGTTTCATGCAATGGAAATCACCAAAATGGGCCATAATTACGGGAAAAGATTTATGGCCATCAATCACATTTGTGAGCTTAGCCAATCAACACAAAGCAGACCCATTCATGCACTAGAAAAAAATTGTAAAATGGTTGTAGGAAGTCAGGGAGCTCATCAGCGCAAACCCTCGGCTTCCCAAAGAGGTACAGGTATATCTCGCACCACTAGCCACAATTACATAGATGCACGACAAAGTGATAATTCAATCACACGGATTTGATGTGAAATATGTGTATAGATTGCCTTTTTTCGTTACCTTGAACATGGAAGCAAAACATGCTTGCTCAGAATGTGATCCCATTACAAACAGTACCACCACAACAACCCTCGCAACCATCTACAACTCCTCCACAAAAGAAGCCAAAAAGGGCCTATGAGAAATTGGCCTATGAGAAACTAATGGTATCTCAAATTGATGTCCAAGGCATCGCGCTTAGAGATATGGACAACATTCCATATGAAGATGATGCGAAAGAATGCTTCCGATGGAAGGATATGCAAACTATGCAAATACAAAACAAGGTACCAAACGCCATAGTTGTCGAGCTTCCACCGATGCCTCAATCAATCAAAGTGAGAGGAAGCACAACATAGGACAATTGCACAAGCAATTTTTTGTGCCAACAGGAGCAGAGTCGGATGCATGGATGACACCTATAGATGTTGCCACAGTATGAAGACTAAGTCCATAAATACCTCTGACAAGGAAGAGAAAAGAGGAACTTGCGAAGCAGAGTCCACCAGTCCTGCAAATGTACATGGATCTCTCAAGCAAGGATAAAGAACCGACAAGCCCTTTCAGGCTTGTTCGCATTCAACCAAAGGGGTGGGGAAAAAGCCACACACTCACGGAGAAGGAAATCCGTGCACACCTGGAGGAGTTGGAAGGAAAGCCTTGCAGAAGGCATCACAGTCAACCATCAGCGAGAACCACAAGCATCAAAAAGGAAAATGAGAATGGAAACCTAGGAGATGAAGACGAAGATACTCCCTCCACTACCTTCTTCCAAAGCAAAGTTTTCAGTGCCAAGCCAAGCAACCTGGGCAATGTGGGATTCAACACCAACCTCTTCCCCTTTGGCCCAACTCAACACCCAATTGCCATCTCACTCTCCCCCACGAGTCATAGATTTGCTGCCATCAACTCCACCTCCACCACCTGCCTTTGCATACATTCATCAGTCTCCTTTTCGCTCCCCTCTGCATTCCCCGTCGAAGGTCATATGTCCACATAAGTCATCCCTCCTACGAGCAGCTCTCCTCCTCAAGCACCCGAATCACCTTGGACTCCTCTAGTTGCAACGTACATACCCCCAATAGTCATTGCACAACAATCTGGCACACCAATTTCCAAAGCATTCATAGCAACAACTACTACACAACCAAAGAAACACCTTCCCCATGCATCCAAATCAACTACAGCCGCAAGGAACAAGTGACTAGCAGCCCCTTTGCGATACTGTGAAATCACAACCACACAAAACAAAGGAGGCCAAAGACAAGGCTGCAAAGGAAACATAAGAGAAAGAGCAAGACACCCAAGCAAAAGCCGTCCAGGATAAAGCACTACAAGATCAAGCTGCTCAAGATGCGGAGGTAAAGGTGGAAGAGGAAGCAAAGAAGAAGGTTTTGCAAGACAAGGTTGCGCAAGAACATGCTGCCAAAGATCAAGCAAAGAAGGAGAGAGTTGCGAAGGAACAAGTA
This sequence comes from Torreya grandis, assembly GCA_037957365.1. NCBI lineage: Eukaryota > Viridiplantae > Streptophyta > Pinopsida > Cupressales > Taxaceae > Torreya > Torreya grandis. The sequence continues at coordinate 391,282 of JARHVA010004131.1, forward strand.
GACAAAGCTAAGGACGAGGAGGAAACAAAAGAAAAAGAAGAAAAGGAGGCTCGGGTGAAGGACAATAAGGAGAAGCACGAACAAGAAAGAATAACAAAAGAGAAAGAAGACAAGGAGAAGAACATGCAAGAGACAAGGTTGCAAAAACAAGGACAAACTGGGCAAGAGTAGCCAAAGGATACAACTGCAAGTCAAGACACCAAGGCGACAAACAAATAAGATCAAGGCACAAGTCTTGCAGACCAAGGTTTAGACACAAAGACACTAGGCCGAGGAGAATTGCAATAACAATCGGAACAAAAGGTTGTGTGGTCTAGAACATGCAACTCAAAGATCCTAGTGGCTAGATATACAAGGGCCATCCACAAGAAGAGCTACCTTTGTCATGCCAACCACCCATCTGCGAATATCACAAACCGAGCAAACACAACAGTCAGCACAGCTTGCCCTGACGACTTTGCCGAAAAAAGTAGTTGCGAATGTTACACAACTATCGATAGAGAAGCAAGTGGAAGGCACAAGTGTGTTCTCGACCTCACTCAAAAACACTACACTATAGCTTGCGCAAGTGAAATGCACTCTGGAGGAGACTATAGCAAAGGCATTAGATGAAAAATGCCCAAAGTTGATGACAAAAGTAGTTGGCGATCCAGTGATGTTTGATCAACTACAATTGACTCCACTTGTGACCAAGCTATTGCAAGATTGGTGCTCCATGAAAAGGCTAGATGAGATTAAAGCACAAATGCAACAGTTAAGAGAAGACATCAAGGTAGTACTTTTATTATTGACGGAATATAAGGTGTTAACAGTGGCAGCAACTCAAGAAAGGTAGATCGCAATGCAACTTCTCAACTGGAAGGCACAACACGAGGCCATGATGAAGGAAATGCTGGAACATATGGGAAAAAACAACAGACTACATAAGCAGTCATTGCAAGCAGCACTGATGATGCCAAGCGGGACACAATGCTAGCCGAATCTTTGCAGAAGTGCGGCAATGTCGTAGATTAGATGAGGATTTGATAACTAGAGATGTTGCAAAGTACCTTTATTAGAGTTCAAGCACATAGATTTGAGGAGCGGTTTATACAAATCAAAGTTGAGATGGAGAAAAGCATTGCGATGCAAACTCCACGCATTCAAATCAATGGCGAGGATGACACATTCAGCATCATGCACATATTTGCACAATTGTGCACATATATTACAATGGTGCACGAAGGACTCACAGACTAGAGAACCTACAAGGTCGATTCGTTGAACTTTCTACCGTCCATCAAAGACAAAGTAGATGAGCCTAGTTACACTCCACTAACACAGTTGTTGCACACATTGTGAAGTCAATCAGCTCCTCATATCTAGACAACCCCAATCACATCTTCGTCATCGCAGCAGAAAAGAGCAACCAAGTTAGTCATTGCCTCCTCCATCGGGGTAAGGTATAAAGACTACGTAATTTTGTAAAATTTTGAGCCACTGAAATTTTTGAAGAAGGAAATTTTGGAGAAGTATCTCCGAGCATACCAGGAAGGTTGAAACCAGTAAAGGTCGACCTCTTGGTTATGCCAATCTATGGAAAATCCAAAAGGACGATAGGTTGGTATGCTACTTAGTTGAAAACTCAAAAGGACAGCTAAGTAGTGCATGAGCAATGAAAATTGACTAATGGCATTTCTTGTTGAACTATGAGCAGAACTTCATATCAATGCTTGAGTGCGCAAATGGCCACCGTAGATTCAATGTCGTCTTTTGTCTTGGGATAAGACATCTATTTAAGTCCGAGAGACTATGATGCAGGAGCATTTGCATTCAAATTCGATTTATTATATTTTCCCTCCCATATGCTTTTACTGAGGGGTAATTGTAAAGAAATAAATAAAAGTAAAGAGGTAAATGTGGGCTGTTGAGAAAATCAAGGAATGGTTGAAATGATTTTTTCAACCTTAGCATATTGTTGTAATTAAAAACTGTATTTTGTTTTCCTTCAGCCCAAGTTGGCGTAGAAGTTAGAGGGGAGGTTGTTAAAAGCAAAATATAGCAAAAACAAGAAATATTAAATATAGAGGAGAAGAAAGAGGAGAGCAGGACGCAGAGAGGAAGAGAGAGAAAAAAAAAAGTTCATTCATTCAAGAGAAGAAGGTAGAAATGAAGAAGAGGAGAGGGGACAGAAGGATGTAAAGAGAAGAACAGAGGCGTAGAAAGAAGTCAGACAGCACAGAAGACACAAGGCATATAACCTCTGGTATATATTAATACAGGTGTGTATTTATTTTGATTTATAAATGAATGTGAGTTCTTTTTGAGGAGATTGTTTTCCTGAGACCGAAGAGGCATTGATATAAGTTGCTGGATGTATGATTTCTGGGCATGCATTGAAATTAATACAAATCTGGGCCACTGAAATGTTATATTTGTAATTCTGGGCATTTCAACATATTTAATACAACTTGGCACTCAATGATTGAGCTGAACAAACACCTGTTTTCATCATTCACCACATATCTTGTTGGCTGGACATGTTTTATATTAAATAAATTGATTGAAGTTCTAAGTGATTGTAATTCTGGGTGCGTCTGGGTTGGCTGGGCCGCCCAATGAAGTAATTACAGCTTGGTCATCTCAATGTTGTGCTGGACGTTTTTGTTTGTTTTTAAATATGTTAAGCAAAATAAATTGTTTGATGCTGCTGCCACTTTCGCTATATATATCTGATCCCCAGGTCCATTGCGCTTAGTTTTAAAAGTGAAAACAGAAATCAATGGGAGACACGACTCTAGTTCCTTCTGCTGTCTTAAAATGCTATAGTAATTCATGTCAAAACAAAACACAAAGTAAGGGACGCGACCATACATAGATGTCTTGTCTGGATACAGAGATTAACGCATAATTATAGTGTGTTGAAAGCGCAGAGAGGCTTATGAGTCCGTTGAAATTTTAACTGAAAATGGGGATTGGTCTGAACACAAATAAGAGTATGGAGGAAAGAGCTGTGGGCTGGAAGAATGAAATTTGTCATGGGAGACTAAGCTCGGGTGATAAGATTATGCATTAAAAGAAAATGAGTCGAATTTGGCATATACGTTGGTAACCATTAACAAGACCGTCATAACAGACCATATTCATTGATTACGTCCAGTCTTTTGGACCATGATGGAGATATAATGCGTGGCTCTATGGTGAAGCGAGAATGTTGTCTCCTATTTTTGACATGGAAGCAACCGTTTTGAATTAATGTGGAACCATGGCGGAATTAATGTGATCAAGAAGGCCGTGGAGTAAGTCAAGGAATGCATTTGAGTGGAGAAGGGAACTTTGTAAAGGCCAAAGCCTATAGAAGTTGTTTTTAGAGAGAACAATACTTGCTGCTGTGTCTTCAACTTTGGCGGGGACTGCTTTGCATGGGACTGCTGCCCTCTAGAATTGGCTACCTGTTACGGTGATCATTACAGCTGCTGCCCTAACGGCTTTCCTGTTTTCAAATGTGGATGCTGCTACATGCAACAGAGCACCTTTTTGATGAGCTTATTGTGTTATCATAGCATTGGTTGTCTAAATTATAGGCCAGGGTACTACAAAGGTGAGTCTGTCAATGGTGGACACTGTGAATGTTATATTGGACTACTTGTGTAGGCACCATTTTATAGTTGTTTGCAGTTTTGAGACAATGCACCAATTTTGGTTAAATTCATGAAACTATGTGATCCCTGTGTGTTCAACAAGGAAGAGAACAGGTGATATTTTGCATTTGAGAATAATTTGTTAAAATATATATTCAGTCCTGTATACAGTAAACTGTTTGCAGCCCTGTTTAAAGTCTAAATAGCTGGAAGGCTGCCCTGTTTTCAGTCTAAGGTTAGTTTTCTGTTTGCATCAGACTACTAGTAGAGAATTGTGAATGTTACCTCACAAGCATTTTGTAATAGTGTAGTTGTGATACATGTACATTTTGTAATAGATATTATAAATGGATAAGATAAATGGAAGGTTGAACGCCTCCTAAGAAGAAGAAGAAATGAAGAGCCATGAAGATGAAGAATCAAGAGGGCTCTATGAATATGGTATAAGTCACATGAAGAAATGGTTGTTAGTTGATATACTCGTTGTTGAAAGATATAAGAAGATAGTTAAAATTCCAATGTATCCCTCGTCTGTATACTTTGCTGGGAAATATATGAAGATAACTCGCAAGTCTCTGTTAGGTGTATTTCGTTTCTAGCAAATATATGCATCTTTTTAGTGTCTCTATCTACCAATAGATGCAAATTCTATTATAACCATGTATTGGTTTAGAATGGATTAGGTAACTCGCAAGTGCCTTTTACGTCCCTGTTATCTTGCGAACGACTAAACAACTGCAATAGACTACAACATTAGCATGTCCTAACAAGGAGTTCCATGGACTGTTGCCAACAGAAGTGAATACTCATAGGGATAATTCAGATAATGACATGATATTTAGCACATGTTAAATGATGCATTACAACTTATATTAGGTTTAGATTATTATGTCTAAAAGAGGTGACTATTTGTCATTGCATTATGCTTGTACATCTAGGTAACTAGGTCATTAGTAAAATAATAAGGATCATAACAAGCCCTTCCCTCTTGAAATGCTCTACTCTCTCAGCACAATACTCTCTCAGCACAATTAAACTTTAAGCTTAATCCCATTTGGCATGACAGAATAGGCAGTGGTAGATATGATATTCCACATTGACATGATATTCCAAGTCGTTGATGTGTTTGCAGAAGATGCATAATTTCCCATCGGAAGTTGTTGATGCATACAAGTGATAACATGTCACAAGTATCCATTATTATCATGTGACATTGCATTCAGAATTCAATTATTCTCAGTGCCATATTTGGTTCTTGTGCTTGCCCAATTATTAAGTACCTACAAGATAAAATGAAGAAGGAACGTGACAAGCTGATTCCCTACAAAGCTACAGCCAACACTAACCTTCAATAGATAAAATTTTGATCGTTTTTAATTTATTGCTGTCTTGAAGCACATGGGTGTTGCTTCATGGGAAATATTTTAGTAAGGAGACTCGGGAATCACAAAATTTTGATTAAGAAATCTTGACCTATAAGTCAAATATTTGTTGCATAGCGATACTATTATTATTATTAAGGTTTCTACTCAATCTTTTTTTTAACATCCCATAAGTATCTAGTGTGTTTCCGCTATTACAATAATAAGATGTTATAGCTTATTACTCTCTGGAATCCTTCCATATCAACTTCTCTAGAAGTTTGAATAGTTTCAGTTAGATAGTCTTTGTTCAAAATGATTTTATTTTCTTCATAGTATGTCGTGCATTTTAAAAAAATATTTATTTCTCTGAGGGTTGTATTTATTTATGAGCCCATCTACTCCTTTTTTTATGCATTTGATGTCAATTTGATATGTGTTGTAAAGCTCCCAAGCCTTAAGTGTCAAGATCATAGTTACTAAAAGACTGATATGGGTACAAGGAGACGGCGACAGGTATGCCATTTTTCAGAAAAATAGGGGACATGTCCTTGGAGACGACAAAAAGATATATAAAAATATATATATCTGTAAAATTTAGTGAAAAAAATATTATACAGACTAGTATAGCTTAAGAAAAACATTAATAACTTTTTAAAGTAAAGAAATTACTTGTTAACAAAAGAAGATTAATTATATAGAATTTTTTATTTGATATATCATTATATCTAGGGTCAAGAATACAAAATATATTTAAAAAAACTAACACTGAAATGCAAGTCTCCAAGACAAGTACCAGTCTCTGAAATGAATACCGTTCTCCAAGACGAGTCTCGGGTCGTAGGAGACAAGTCTATGTGCAATACTGCTTAAGATTGTACAAAAAAGATATACAATATTGTTATTAAGTCCCTAAGAAACCACCAAAAATCAGACAAAAGAAGAATAGACAGACAAAGCAACTGAGAAGACAAAAGATCAACAAGCAAGAATGTTAATGGATTTTGCAAGTGGAGATCTTATAATGCAACAAAAAACAAAGAAAGAATCCTCGTGATAATAGGCAGTCATGAGGATGCCAAAATCAATAAAGACTATCTAGTCAAAAGAGAGCAATGAATGTGAATTGATGAGAATTTCTCTATAAGATGAATGAATCTGAATAGTTGTAGGTGAATTCAAGTATGTCTCAGATAATCTAAGGCACATTGATAGCCATGTCAACATGCAAAAGATGCCCGCACCTTGTCCCAACCTACACATCAATCAACATAAGATGCTAGTTGGCAAGAATATCAACCGTTAAAAGATTTAGAACTGAGTGCCCAAGGCAACAAGGATTTTATAAGATCCAAACTTTGGTTACATTGTGTGAAGACCAACCAAAGTTCCCATTACAAAATAAGAGTGAACAATTAGGGGTGATTGTCGATGTAGGCATACCACCAAGAAGAACCTATGTCACATTGAACAATCAACAAGCTGATTGTCAACCATCAATCGTGGAAGTACCAAGTAAAATAGCAAATCAAGCAATTTCAGTTTTAATATGTCTTAAAGAAACCAACAATTTTATTTTCCACTTGGATGTTAGTAGATGTTGGATTCATTCACAAAGACTTGCAACAACTTATGCGTAGAGTTCACTACCTAAGTTGAGTAGACTGTTATGGAGGCAATGACAAACTGTGATTTAGATTACCCAAGTTCACCTTCACACAACATGCATCATGTGATATGGTTGTCGAAATGGATTGGCTAGCAGCCTAGTACAATACAAGGCCAAGATGAATTGTTACTAATAGAATTCCAATGCATTATTGGCAAAGGGAATCACACAACAGTGACATGTTAGAATGTAAAACCCATCTTTACAGGTTCCTTTTAGACATCAACATTTGTGGTGCTCCATTGGGTCCATTGGGTTATGTGCAACTTATGATAAGTACCTTGCATACTGTAGCGTTTACCTTGCAAGTGTATTTATAATGTAGTGTCTTATTAAAGGCCGACCTACGTCTTTGTCAGATGTTGATAGGTGTGATAGGTGCATTATAAAAGAAAGGCCTTCCACCTATTCAATCAAGGAAGTGCATTCCATTCTATTCATTATGCTTTAGGGTTTCTCTTGACACCACCTCACATCTAGATTATTTTCTCTTGTATTGCTTGGAGTATTTCACCATTGTTTGATTATGGATCTGTTTGTATAATCTCACATGGTATCAAAGCCAATGGTTTGATCTTGGGGAATTGAAGAAAGGGAAGTGAATTTCATCCTACTATGAGGAGAAGGCTAGGGCATCATCCAAGAAAAATGATGATCACTCTCTTCACATAGGCGTCATATTGAGGTGATTCTTATGCCATTGAAAAGTAGACTTTAATAATTTTCTTTCCAATGGCATAAGAATCACCTCAATATGATGCCTATGTGAAAAAAATGACCATTGATGTGATGTGATGCCACACTATAGATGGGATATACTAGTATGGTCAAGGATGGGAGGTTGTTCCAATTGCTTGGCACAGTTGTTGATGGAAGGATCCATTTAGCAGAAGTTTAATTTAGAGACTTGTGCACTAATGGCTAAAGGGTTTGCTAGAGAAGCAGGGAACCACAAAAGTAGAAGGTTATTGATAGCATGTAAGATGTTATGGCCCTCACATGTCGGATGTTATGGCCCCTCCAAGTTGTGTTTAAGGGGGGCTGTTAGAATGTAAAAACAATCTTTAAGGGTCCCTTTGAGTCACCAACATTTTTGGTGTTCCATTGGGTCCGTTGAGCCCACTGGGTTATGTGTAAACTTATGATATATACCTTGCATAGTGTAGTGTGTACCTTGCAAAGTGTATTGTATACCTTGCAAGTGTAATTATAATGTAGTGCCTTACTAAAGGTCAGCCTACCTCTTTTCCATATGTTGCTAGGTGTGATAGGTGCACATATAAAGGCAAGGCCTTCCAACTATTCAACCAAGCAAGTTCATTATATTCCATTCATTATTCTTTGAAGTGTCTCTTGACACCACCTCACATCTAGATTGTGTTCTCTTGTAATGCTTGGGGTATTTCACTATAGTTCGATTATGGACCTGTTTGAATAATCTCACATGAAAGGCATGCCTAGACTGCTATTTTTTAGTTGAACTTCACCATTGCGAAAAGGATGCTTGGGGAAGGGAAGTTAGTTGAAAGCCAACCATTTTATCGACCCAAGCGCCAACAGGGAACTATAAAAAACTTTCCAGTGGTAAGGGTCTTCCCTGATATTATTCCAAATACACTGAGAGATTTCCACCTTCGCAAAATGTAGACATACCATAAAATTGTACTTGGTGCTAAGCTAGCATTTGCATTACCATGTCAGATGCCAATCATGTAGATGATGGAATTGAAGATATTATATAAGGGGTTTATCCGAACAAGTTTTTCACCTTCGGGAGCCCCAATCTTGTTTGTAAAGGACACGTACAACACTTTACAGCTTTGCATTGACTAGCACCATCTGAAAAAGGCCTGTCCAGATACGGCCTGTATAGGGCATCTAAGTTGTAATCAGATACAACACGAAAATGCTGCTGTATCCAATGCATATCTGTGAAATATTTGTACTCGGATATGCATAGGAAGCAGATACAACGCAGGTACCGCGGAGTATCCAAGTACATATTGTCTTTTTTATATTAGCACAGCTAGATGGTTCTGCCTATTGAAGATAGAGGTAAAGGTTATTTTTTAGGTCACGGCCAAGTCAAATACCAATGTGGAATACAAGACCCCCCTTGTGGAAGACTGCAAGGGGATTTCCTTTTTCATATACCTTATACATAGTTCAAATTCTGTGCCCCTGGGTTTCAACCTCATGACCAAGCTCAGAAGTGAACTGAAGCTTTTCAATCCATCTACCTTATTAAGCTCTTTGCTTCATGGTTAGTTTTTCTTCTGGACCAGCATATGTTTCCTGCCATGCAACATGGGTATCAAATCCCACTATGGTATGTTATATTACCTTTACAACTGATCCCACTACTCTTCCAATTGCCTATCTGGACATCCAGCCAGTACAATGATTGAAATCGGAAGAAACATAATCATTTGAAATGCAGCAGACTGCCAAAACTAACTAGTTCAGTATAACCTACGTTGTTTGGATACGGGTACGGGTACGAGTACGGGTACGATTCGGGTACGCGGGTACGTCATTTTTCAAAAACCTTGATTTGGATACGTCGTGGGTACGTCTCTATATATATATATATTTTTTTTTAAAAATATATATATTTATTAGAATTTTAAAATTAAAAATATTAAAAATAAAATTTAAATACTACCTAAAGATATAGTAAACTGTAAATTTAAAATAAAATATAAATTATAATATTAAAAATGTAAAAACTAAATAGTATTTAGTTTAAATTTTTTTTATTATTTAAATTTTTAATATTAAATTTTATTTTATTTTTAATAGTTATATTATATTTTTAATATTTTATTATATATATATTTTTAATATTTTATTATATATATATTTTAATATTTTATTGTATATCTTATTTGTTTTAAAATATTTAAAGTTTTTAAAACTAAATATTTATATATTTTTTAATTTATAAATTATATTCTATATTTATATATTAAAATATTATTTATTTTTTAATTTTTTTTAGTTGTTTTTAAGTTTTTAAATTTGTATTTTATATTTTATTATATATATTTTTTAATATTTAATTGTATATCTTATTTGTTTTTAAAATATTTAAAGTTTTTAAAACTAAATATTTATATATTTTTTAATTTATAAATTACAGTTTATATTTATATATGAATATATTGTTCGAACTTAATGGTATTTAAATTATTAATATAAAATTTTATTTTATTTTTAATAGTTCCTGCTTCGTTTCCACTTATTTCCCAACTCAAGCATCCGGAATTGTTTGCGGGCAAGGGGGGGAACAATATCTTTCCCGTCTTTTCACTTGCTTTCCCGCAAGGGCATTCGAAGAACACCCTCCCCCCATAGTAGTTATAAGTTAAAATCCATGCCACGATTCTCGTAAGGATCCCATTATATTGATCAAACTCATTTTTTCAAGTGCAAATCGCACTGAAAAGGCAACTCCGACAGCGTTCTGAACACAGCACTTAAGTGTTTAGGGTTTTTTTAAGTGTTTAGGGTTTTTTTTCGCGCGTTTTCTATTTATTTTTATTTTTTTTCCGCGACAGTTGCCAGAAATTTTCGGGGACGCCCCGAAGGCGCCCCGGGTATGCCCGGAGTCGTCCCGGAGGCGCCCGCCGGCGTGCCGGACATTTCCGGCACGCCGGCGGGCGCCTCCGAGCGTCCCCAGGACGTCCCCGTGCCAGAGGCGCCTCCGAACAGGAGGCGTCGGGCTGGGGGGCGTACCCCTGCAACACAGAGTATAACCAATATGAGTTGGAGGGTTAAATATAGAGTAATGTTGAACAGTTATCACTTCCAAACAAATATAAGGAATGATTGTTTCGACAAAAAGACTAAAGTATCGTCCCTGTGCATGATGAGGTCAACTAGGGTAAGTTTTGGAGTGATTTATATACATTAAACTAACGATGACTACTTCACAATTCCCTGCAACTGACATACAGTCTGCTATTGTAACAAACTTTAGCACTTACCATATTCATAAGTAGTGTGAAAAATATTTTTTGTTTAGAGAACCATTTTTTTTATTTTGGCAATCTGATGTTCCAGATAAAACTATATGTAATTCTAGATTGCTAAAGCTTCATAAATTCAAATAGGGCTTTCTTTTCTCATCTGAAAAGACCCCTTTTTGATCTAGCGTAGGAATGGAACACTTTTTATACCACCAAATTAATGGCGGGCCTAAGCCCACGAATTTTAAACATGTGTCGTCTCCACCTACCACTAGGCCACAGACCCATGGAGAAAACAAGATCAACTCTGGATAAAGTATAGTTCCTTAATACTCTACATACCTTGGTTTCTCAAATTAATTTAGTTTCTAGCTTGCCACATTCTTTACGACATGTCATATGTTTATACTTAAATTCATTGTCAAAAAGAGATTAACAATTTCTCTAGATTCTAAGTATACTACACAAAATTAATTTGTATTCTATGCCTTTTATACATTTTGGCTTGGCAAGGTTGGGTTTAGTCCCCTTCTTTAGTTCTATCCCTTACTGATTTTGTTCAGATACTTTATTTCTAGTTCTTAGAGTTCCTGACTGGCCATTGTAACCTGCTCTACTTTTGAGTCCCACTAACCTGCTAAGCCAGTCTTGGACACTAATTTAATTGATTTACTTCTCTCTTTCTTTTTGATAAATCTATCTAGATACAACTGTGTTAAGCCCTCTTTTCAATCAAGCATTTTAGGTCTGACTTCTAGACCCCTCTTCAGGGAAAACTGAATCTTATTTCTTTCTTTGCACAGTTTGCTGTTCAGCTTCTCTGTTAAGGATAAATCAAATCGCAATTTTCTACAAAACTTTGGCAAAATTATTGTTCATACTTCAATTCATCCTCAAAAAGAGCATATAAAATGGCCACAAGTGGACGAAATTTCTGAAGCAATCAATCCTAAATTTGGCCGATCACAGTTCGCTTGAACCCTCCGAGAAAATATGAGGACGAAGCTCTGCAGGATGAATGAAATATTTTATCTTCTTAATAAATCCTTGGCAAGCTTTGGGGCCACCTTTTAAGGACGAGTGGGTTAAGCTTGGGACATATTCTTAAGATTTGTTAATATTGGCCCCACTAAAATTATTATACCACAACCTTGGCATATGTCTGCTAGAGTGATGAACCACCTTATTACAGTGAGAAAGATTTTAACTTAGATCATGCTGTTACAAGCGCTCCCCACTACCATTACATCAAAAACCCTTGGACCAAAACAAACGAAATTTGAAATAGTTGAAGCTGTAAAACATCTCCACAGTTTGAATGGGAATATGGATAAGGATTTGGACTTTAGCATCCTTCGAGACCCATCATCCAAAAACTTAGGAGAAGGCTATGGCCTGTCAATTTGAATGGGGGAGAGTTGCACTTCAATCACTCTTCAAAACCTATCGTCCATAAATTTTGGGGAAGGCCTGGGACCATTGATTTGAATACGAATTAAAGTTTAAACTTAAATGGGAAGAAATCCCGATGTGGACTTTCCACCATCGGGATTTACCCGCAATCTTATGTTTTAAAGAGGTAATTATATAAGAAGCTTTCACTTGTAGCCGATATTCTTAAAACTGTTTTTTCCTAGAACAAAAAAAAGAGTTCAGTAATTATGGACAACAGAAGTTTGAAGTCTCCAATAGCTTATCTTAATTTATGTAGCAGTTTGAAGATGATCGTTAATCTACTTAGACTTCATTGTCAGCCAGGCCGATCTAATTGACTTAACATTTTCGTTACCAGACATAAAAATGCGGTTAATTAGATTAACAGATAATAATTAAATTGTGCACGAAAAACACAAACGTGTGGAAAGTAAAGATTTATATTTACTCTTCGACTGCAACAGTAGGCGAAGGGTGGGCATATTTGCACTCGAGAGGCGAGCGTTTACAGCGGCCCTTCGTGAAATCCTTGCAAACATCTACGCTCAAATTTGTGCGTCTTTTAGAGAAGCTTCTTTGGACGGGATCGTCGTGGTGTTTGGAATGGGGAGGACTGGGTGGGCTTCGAACAGGTGACCTGGAAGTGGAATGAGGGCTTACAGATCTGTCGTCAGGACTATTTGTACTTGTAGATAGGCTTCTATGACGTTTTTCCCCTGCCATGATAACCTCAATTCGCATTCATAAGCAGTGGAAAGGGTTTGGAGGGTTTACGACGAACCGAGCAGCTATATTTCCTCCCGTGGTTTTCTGTCTCTTTATTTTATTTCTATTAAAAGTGCGACTTCTTTTCTTTTTTTTAAATGAGAGTACCTTCTCGTAGGCAATATTGTAATCATTCTGAAATATAATAAAAAACAGCATCAACATGAATTTTATTACAATGGAAGTCTTTTCGAAGAGGTTGTGGATTATAAATACCTTGGCATCGATTTCAACAAAAAGTTAAGTTGGTCTAGCTGCAGGTATAAAAGGACATTAGGTGGGTGGAAGGCTTTCTATGCTCTTCAGAGTAAGTGTCGTGAAGCGGAGTTGTGGGATTGGAAAACTATTCAAACCTTGTTCGGTCTTCTTGTGCTGCGAGTTGTTCTTTACGGGTGCGAATTATGGGCCAGCAGCACTACTATAGCACAATGGAAACAAATCGGAGTTGTGGGATTGGAAAACTATTCAAACCTTGTTCGGTCTTCTTGTGCTGCGAGTTGTTCTTTACGGGTGCGAATTATGGGCCAGCAGCACTACTATAGCACAATGGAAACAAATCGAAGGAATCCAAAAGCGCTTGATTACAAGCAAGTTTAAAATCAAAAGCACTGTTCCATATGACATCATGCTAAGTGAAATGGGGGTTGTTCCTATCGAGGCACTTGCTATGGTTCGTCTTTTAAGCTATTTAAAAAGAATCAAAAAAATGGAAGAGGATAGATGGCCTAAAGTTGTTTTTAGTGACACACTATTTAAGCGAAAAAGGACATGGATGCAACAAAACATCAAATGGATGAGTAAATGGAATATTCAATTCAATATGTGCCCCACAAATAATAAAGAAATAAAAGTCTTTGTTATGGAGAAATTCTACAAGAGAAATTGGGGAAGCAAGATCGGGAGGAAGAAACTATATTATATAAATGAGTTCAACCCCACTTGTGATCAACTCCAAAAAGCGTACATAGGAGCCAACATTTCTTGGAGGGCTAAAATTCTTATTGCTCAGCTGAGAACCAACTCTCACCAACTTCATTGTGAGACCGGGCGTTGGAAGAGGCCAAAGGAGGCTTGGGAAGAGAGAATTTGCAGGGTTTGCAATTCTGGGAAAGTGGAAACTGAACAGCACTTTATTCTAGAATGTGAGGCCTACAAGGATAGCAGAGATAAATTTGCGAATATTATATGTGACAGTTCTTGGCATAACCTATTCAACGAAGAGTACATTGAGCAATTGAGGGGGCTCATCATCAGCCTACACAAGAAGCGAACAGTGCTACTTAAATCTACTTGAGTTGTCTTGCTGTCCCATAGGCTATTTTTAGTCTCGTGGACGTTAAAATTTATGTTGTTGTTGTTGTTCAAAAATGAGTAATCAACATTGTTAGGGTATTAGAAGACAAGACAATTGGTCTATAGATTGACATTTACATTATGGTAACAACTTAGTGTTTTAAGATGTGGCTTAAACATTGTTTTTATGACAACATTGGATATGCTACACTTATAAAGATGAAACGGTTTGGGTCATTCACTTTATAATTATTAACATGTATTTTTTATTGTTTGGATATGTTAAAATCTTAAGTTACATTATGGATTATCTTAATTAATTAAAAGTTTAGCTTAATTTAAAGAGGATTCAGGGAATTACTTTAGTTTTATTTTAATTAAGGAAATTTAATATTATAGAATATTAATTTAAAGAGTTAAATGCATGGATTACGTTGAGTGGTTAAAAGGTCTAAAATTATCTTTTTGAAAGGATTTAAGTGAACTTAATTAATGAGTAATTCGGTATTGGATAAATTGGTTAAACATGTATGAAATATGAAACTAAAGGAAGCTCCAGCCAAGTCGTTGGTTTTTGGATTGAAAACTAAATGATAAGCGGTAAAGTGATGCATGGAAATATAATAAAGAAGGAGATTATTATAAGAGGAAGGAAAATAAGGCGAGGAGGGCACGGTATGGTGACAGGACAAAGGAGAGTACGGTGAAAGAGAGAGGAGGATGGTAATAGAGCAAAGGAGGATAGATGGTGGTGAAAAGAAAGGAGGAAAGGATGCAAACTGCATAATTGAGAATAAAAGGCTATGAAGAAGAAAGTCCTACTACCAGGTCGGTGATGTTTTAATATTCCTCCGTGTTGTGTTTTAATTAGAGATGATTTTATCTTCCTATATGTGTGTGTACATTCTCTTTATGAGGGTGGAATGGAGAGCCCTATGGATGGCTCGGCCATTCACAAAATGCTCCAATCAACTCAGATTTATTTGCTTAGCCAAGAAAATTAAACTATAGGGTACTATCGTAAATGCATTATTTTGATTGATATATATTTCAACCTTCGATTTATGAGAGAAGAAAATTCTGAGTTGCAAAATATATTAAGAAAGGATTTGATCAAACTTTCTGCATCAAGACTTTAAAACTTCCAAGGAGTTCTAGGTAATGGTTGTCTTTTTGAAGACATAACTTGTGACATACCCATTTGGTAGAGATACAACCAAAGCTAGTATAGTAAACAAGTGACTGTAGTCACTATAAGTTGGTTTAATTCCTACATATATTAGGTATTCTTGATAATGAAGATTGGAAGCTTAGAGTTTTCCAATAAGTAGTGCTTGTTAGTAGAACATAGACAACATTAGCTATCAATGTTACTTGTTTGGACATGAAAAATTATGTTATCCACAGCATAAGTTTTTGTAGCTTTCTTATCATATAAAGAACGATAGAGTTGTTAATGTATAATAAAGGCTTGGACAGATTTTGTATAATCAATATCATGAAGAGGCCAATCATTCATTTCATATTACATAAGAAGTATCAAATTCAAATGAAATACTTGGATCTGTCTTTATAGGAAAGAATGAATTTGACTAGTGCCCAAGTTATAGCCACAAGTGAATTGTAATTAATTTATATGAAGAATTGCTCAGAAAATAATTTGGAGTAATCACAAACATGAATTGTAATCCTCATAGGCATGTAATGGAAATGGTGTTATTAAAAAGGGAATATGTATTACAGAAGGCTAATGTATGTAATGGAAATGGATAAGACATGTAATGGTAGGGAGTTAATTAATAAAAGAATATGTATTATAAACAAGTGTGATTACAGGGAATAGATAATAATATTATCAAGAACATGAAATAAGCTAATTAACATATTAAATATTTTCTATTTATGGACTTCTATCAACAATGTTGAATACTTGTATGATTGGATGTGAATAATTCTAAATTGAGTTCACACACACACACACACACACACACACACACATTCGTGAATATAGATTATATATATATAAATTACACACATGCTCACACATACACACACACATACACATACACACACATATATATACATACAAGATGTGTATGTGAAAGTGAGTAAGCCATATGATCCTTGTATTGTGGAAGATCAACTTATTTGTATATTAGAGTAAATATGGTTGTCTTAACCTCCCTTTGGTCCAAAAAAAAAAAGAAAAACAAATATGGTTGTCTGCTGAAAACTTTCTTTTACATTAGTAAAGAATGAACAAAGTGGTTGTAAATTATTATTATTCTAGACAAATTCTTACTTGACTTACTTATACTTCTCTGCGCTGTGATGAGGGCTAAACATGCTATAAAATGAAATCTATGATATAAAGATGTTAATTTTGTGTTTAACATTTGCTTAGGGAAAATGGACTCCTTAATTGACTTGTATGATACCCATATGGTAGATTAAACTGCTTGTCATAGATATTGTTTATTAAATAAATAAATGAGGTTCAATCATATATTTGATGGATTAAATGTATGCATAGTAATTATTTTTGTAATTAGCATGTAATTGTACTTGGTAGTAGAAATAATTGCATGAACCTTTAGGTTATAATTATATGTTAACCAAATATAACATTGATGATTCTAACTAAACAGTGAGACATACTTCACTAGCTTAGTTAGCATCATCAATGCCAGATGAAGGCAATCTGATCAAGTAGTGTTTATGAAACTGACCGATCCTATAGATCATATGTTATTTGAAAACTTTGACCAAAGTAATGTTAGATAAACATTGTCATTTCATATATTTGATTTACGTATTTGTGTAATATCATGTTAGACCGTATTTTCTTTATGATACACATCATGTAGTAGAAATCTTACATCACACATGCTTACTATCATTTCTCTTTGGATTCGCACATCGTCACTATTTACCCATTCGTGAAGGGAAGCCCATTCCATAAAAGGGGATTGTGCAAATATCGATGGTCCATAGTTGGTGTGGAAAAACATTCAGATGATGCTCTCCCTCCACACTGCAATACTTATCAAGGAGACTACACTTGAGATTATCAGAGATATACATGAGTTTGTTTGACTCGAGTTCCATGGAGCATAGTATCTATTTATTGTATCAAGGCTAAATGCCTAATGGGAATGGAAATGTATTATTTTGTTATACTTCAACAGTAGTAGCTATATTATTATACCAGTTGTGGCTAGAGTTTAATGTGATTATTTTATTTACAATTATGTTATGTTGCATAAAATTCTAGTGATTAGAATTATTATTATTGCAAGTTTGAGAAATTCTAATATGATTTGGTAGTATGTTAAAAATCACTAATTAGATTCTCGTGGTATAATCTAATAAAAGAATAAATGTCGTTTAAATAAAAAAAATTATTGCATTATTCTCGTATAACCCATGAGGGTTGTTACATGTGGTATCAGAGTCAAGGTTCAAACTCTAGGACTTAATGAGTCTGCTAACATTTTTGTATTCTTATATTTAGAGAGAAAGAAGAATGGTGCAAACAAAAGCATCGGGTGAGGGTCCTTCGAATGTCAATGATAATAACCCTCAAATTGATTTTAACCAATTTGTTGTTGAATAAGAAACAAGGTTGGATCAGATTCTCACAGTCATGAATGATACTAGGGATTGGATTAAAACCCTAGAATAGAAAAATCATGGGCATGGAGAGAAATAAAATCAGGAAAAACCTGATGAACACTCCACTAAGTAAGAAAACTAGTAGGATGCGAGAGATCAGGTAGATGCAGAGTTGTCTAAGGACATGAAAAAGGTGAGTCTGCCTATGTTTGATGGTAATATCCTGAGTGACGAAGCTAAAGCATGGCTGACAGAGTTGGATAAGTATTTCAATATTCAAAACTACTCTGAGGTCACCAAAATAGTTTGGAGAGCATACTAGTTGGTTGGTGAGACAAATACATGGTGGGCCAACAAGAAGTTGGAAATGAACCTTAATTCAACCACCACTACTTGGAAACAATTTATGATATTGTTCAGGTCATGATGGTTTCTACATCTTTATTTTGATCAAAAGATCATAGATTTATGGAATCTAAAATTGGGAGATTTATTAGTGAATGAGTACTAGGAGTAGTTTACCAAACTTTTAAAGTGCGTACCTCAATACCAAGTAGTTGAGAGGTTCAAAATCAAGAAGTTTATCATGGGATTAAAACCCTAGATTAGTAGAGAGGTAGATGTTCATGGACATTCTACCATGGATTAGATTTTTTAGAAGGTATTCAAGCAGGAGCAAAAGTTGAGGTCTCTTGTACAGGCCAGGGACAAGTTCAAGAAAAAGTTTGGAAGGTTTAAGCTGACTTTTAAGAAGAAAAACTGGAAACAGAGGAGTGGAGTCTCCAAGGGTCAGTTCAAGAATCAAAATGCCAAATTCAATAGTAGACTAAACAATAAGAAACTAGGCAATGGCTTCAAAGGTGGTTTCAAGAGAAACCCATAAACTGATAGGAAAGGACCACCTGGAGGCTATTTCATTTACAGAGGAGACCATTATGCTCATGAATGTACTCTGGGTAAATCAAAGAACAAAGATCTTAATCCTCAGCAAGGCAATTTTTAGTAGCGTATTCATGTAACAATTGATAAACAGTAAGCCAAATTTTAAGCATCACCCATAGAGTTGTCAGGTATTTTATTTGAACATCCAGTTTCTATTTTGATAGATACAGGGGCTACTGAATATTTTATAGATCTTAGAATGCTTAGTAAGTTTCCTAGAAGAGATGGGTTTATGGTAAATGCATGGTCGGTATAGTATGAGAATGACTCAAAAGTCATGGTTGACAAGTGTTTAGTTGAAGCAGAGATTAGGTTGCCCAAATTCATAATAGTAGTGGATCTATTTGTATCACCATTAGGGTCATATGATGTGATCCTAGGAATCAACTAGCTTGCAAAACACAAGGTCAAGGTTGACTACTACTTCAAGAAGGTTGAGTGTCAGGATGATTTTGGAAATCTGATTGGGTGAGAGAAGAGAGTTGAGGCTTAGGCATATTTATGTAATACAACTCAAGAGGGCTCAGGGAAAAAGGTGCTAAGCATTTATTATCAAGATAAATAAAATGAAGGAACCTAAGGAACCATCTCTTGAAGATCACCCATTTCTTAGAGATTTTCATGATGTGTTTTCAAAAGAATTACTAGGATTGCCTCTTAAACACGAGTTTGATTTCTCTATTGATATCATACCTAGATCAGAACCACAATATAAGGTACTATATAGGATGATAACCACTGAATTGGTTAAATTGAAGGATCAACTCTAGGAATTATTATCAAAGGGATTGATCAGGCCTAGTGTGTCACCATGGGATGCATTGGTTGTCTTTATCAAGAAGTATGGTATTGTTTGAATTTGCATTGATTATAGGATGTTGAAGAAGGCAACTATCAAAAATATGTACATGCTACCTCGTATAGATGATATTTTTGATCAAATGCAGGAGCAACGGTCTTTTCTGAGATTGATCTTAGAGTGGGATACCATCAGTTGAAGATTCAAAATTAGGATATTTTGAAAACAATTTTTATTACTTGTTATGGGCATTATGAGTTCATAGTGTTACCCTTTGGGTTGACTAACGCACTGACAACATTCATGAATCTCATGAATAGTGTGTTTAGAGATGATCTAGATCACTTTATTTTGGTGTTTTTTGATGACATTCTTATATATTCTAAGAATGAAGAGGAACATCTTCAACTTTTGGAACTAGTTTTGCAATGGTTTCAAAATCATAAGTTGCATGGAAATTTATCTAAGTGTGTATTTTTTAAGGAGAGAGTGCAATATCTAGGACATATTATTTCTATAGATCTGACTAAGATAAGATAAATTATAGAATAGTCGACGCTAAGGAATGTGCATGAGGTAAGAAGTTTCATGGGATTAGCAGGCTAGTATAAGAAGTTCATTTCAAATTTTCCAAGATAGCTAATCCAATTACCTCCTTACAATGAAATAATCAAAGAATTATCTAATTAGAAAAGTGTGAAGTAGATTTTCAAAAATTGAAAAGAAGGCTTACTTCAACACCAATGTTAAGAGTTCCTGATCCCAATGGTCAATTTTAAGTGTTCATAGATGCATCAGGAGAGGGACTAAGAAGAGTCCTTATGCATGATGGTGCAGTAGTGGCTTATGAATCAAGGAAGTTGAAAACTTATGAGATGAATTATGCCCCTCATGATCTTGAACTTGCAATAATTGTTCATTTTTTACAAGTCTAATGACACCACTTTTTGGGAAAATCATTTGAGCTAAAGACAAATAACTTGGGACTCAAGTATAGTTTCACCCAACCGAATTTGAAAGCTCATTATAGGTGTTGGTTAGATTTTTTATCTGACTATGACTTTGATATCAATTACATCAAAGGTAAAGAGAACAGAGTAGCTGACAACACCTTGAATCATAGAAGGTACATAACATTCGTGGCTACTATCAGGAGTAATTTCAAGGATAATGTGATTAAGTTCCCACTAGAAGATGAATTATATGATCAATTCAAAAAAACATTGTTTGAGAATGATCAGAATCCTCAGTAAAAAGGATCTAGTTTTGAGAATGATGGTCATTTTTATTATAATAGAATGATGTATGTGTCAGATCAAGAGAATTTGTAGAGCATAGTGATAAGGGAATTGCACAATGCCCCATATTCAGGACATCCACAAGTAACCAAGATCATGGAAGAGCTTAGACCTCTGTATTTCTGGAAGGGAATCAAGAAAGATGTGGTAAACTATGTGTCACATTGTCTGTAATGTCAATGAGAAAACATTGAGCATGTGCACCCTATTAGATTGTTATATTATCATGATATACCAGAGTGGAAGTGACAAGTGATCATCGGGGATTTTGTCTAAGGTTTACCGATGCCATAAATCAGGCACAATATGATCTTGGTAGTTGTTGACAAACTAACCAAGGTGGCTCATTTTATACCAACTTTTTTGACAAATGATGCACCTACTCTTTCGAATAGGTTCTTAATGGAAGTGTATAGATTGCATATATTTCTAGAGAAGATCATTTTGTATCATGATATGAAGATGACTTCTAGGTTTTGGGTAACTCTAAACTCAGTTTTGGGTACACAACTAAACTTCAACATTGCATATCACCCAAAGATTGTGGTCAGACTAAGCGAGTTAATCAGGTGTTAGAGGATCTTCTTCGTATGTATTTCATAGATTAGAAATACAAATGGGAAGATTATCTTTCATTGGTTAAGTTTGCATACAATAACTCATACCAATCAATTTTAAAGATGTCACCTTTTGAGGCACTATACAAAAGAAGGTGCAGGACACCAATCAATTGAAACAAGTGAGATGACGGAGTAGACTTTGGACCGGAGATGCTTTCAGAAATAGAAAAACAAGTTAGATTAATCAGACAGAGATTGGTCGAGGCCAATGATAGATAAAAGTGTTATGTTGATATGAAGAGGACATATAGGTGGTTTTATGTAGGTGATAACATGTTCTTGCAAGTCAAGTCACATAAGAGCTCAATTAAATTTGGGAACTCAACAAAACTTTCACCAAGATATGTAGGATGTTTTAAGGTGTTATAAGTGGTCAATCCTGTAGCATATAGGCTTGCATTGCCACCTGCCCTAGCTCTATAGCATAATATTTTTCATGTATCTTATCTTAAAAATTATATAGTTGATCCTTCACATGTTCTGGATTGGAATGCTTTGTAGGTTTTGGATCTCAGGGTGGTCATAGTAGAATCAACTAGAGTAAATGACACTCATAAACTTTGTTTATGTAATAAATAAGTGTCAGAGTGCAAGGTCTTGTGGGACCTGTTGATGCTGGAGATTGCACCCGGGGCAAGGAGGCCTAGCTCCTGCCTTCTCCTCGCAACATGGAAACTCTCCTCTCGCCTGTGGGACCGGCGAAGCTAGAGGAGAGAGTCTCTAGATAAGGGCTAGCTCTCTTTGATGCATCATATTTTTTCCAGCAAGTGCTAACATATATATATATATATATATATATATATATATATAAGGGGGGTGAAAAGGGAGAAATAGATGCAGGAAAAACAAACCTACTCTAAAAGAGGTGATGCACCAAAACAAAGGTTGACCTTCACACATCCACTCTCAGAATCAGACAAATGCATACATACACTACACACTTGGCAGAAGGACCAGGCTGTAAGAAACTAGCAGGGAGGCTTCAATGGAAAATCTAGAATAGAGATCACCCAAGGTGCTGTGAAACACACACTTATGAAGTAATTTCTTCTGCTCCTTCACTCCCAAATACTGCTCTTCTCCTGTTAGCTGCAACAATGGCGCCTTGTAGACAGCAGGTTTGCTGGTGTTGAACTTGTGAGAGCATCAGAAGACAATGACTGGACACAGACAAACACTCAAGGCATAATCTGAAACATCTATCCAAATGGAGGTAAAAACTACATTTTATTTGATTCAGGCAGAAATTTTAGCAGGGCTGCGCCTGGCTAAAACCGTGAAAAGATGATTACAAAAATGACCAAGTCATGAATATATATGAGAAGCAAAGAGGCCCATTTGGCGCTCCTGCTCTTACAAGAGGCATACATGTCCCTTTCAAAAGAAAACAAGTCGCTCAAAAATATTAATGAGCTGTTCATTTGCCTGCTCGAGACTTGCACTTTCTGCTTAGGTAACTTACACGGCTTGCCTTTCAATTAATGCAAATGGAGAAATTGATTGTTGATGCTGGCCGCTATCATCCCAAATGATCGATTTGCTAGCATATCTCACCTGCTGAAGTCACTTCTTCAATTTGCACCATTTGGACTTAACTGCTCACTCATTCTTTACTTATTGCTTTGTCCAATTGTTCTTTATGCCATCAGGCAGTAAATGCCTTCTGTCTATGCCACTTGGAATTTGTCCCCTTTTGGTTGCTTGGCTCCTTAGGCGGACATACGGGCGGGTCGCTTGATCCTAAGCTCTTTTCTCAGCTAGCGCTTCTCATTTGAAAACAAATGGTTATTCTATTCTGTTAAAATTGATGCTTCTACAGCCGTCATGCTTTTAAACATTAACAGACATTTCATTCTATTAAATTTGACGGCCACTGCGACATCATCAGGCTCATGTGGCATCATATCGGATCCCTTGTCGGCCTTTGCATTTGTAGCGGCTTGAATCCTTTGAAATATTTGAAGTGTCCGCCCGCCCTCCAAAGGGCACTTTGACTTTGACTGTGCCTTCGGCCAAGGGCAGCCCCTTGAACCAAATTGTTGAACTTAGCATTGAACTTTTCGTTGAACCCTGACCGTCTTTGAACCAAGCGATGAACTGAGATGAACCAGGCTGAACCAATGAACCAGGCTTGAATTGAGCATGAACTTGAAGATGAACTCGCAACCTGAAAGTGACTGGCTTCGAAAAGCCAAAGAAGAAGTTGACCACAATTTTGCTAGGGGGCAAAAATTGGTCAACAGATTGGCGACTCACAGGGGAAGCATGCCTGCTATGCTTAGAACCCAGTTACCTTAAAATCCATTGGGCACAGAGTCAGATGTAACTATGAAAGAATTATCAACATCCTGAAATATTCGAGAATCAAATATGAAGCCTTTTACCCCACACGCGAAGGGAAACACACAAGGCTAAAAACACTACCTGTGCAAAATGCACTTAGGGAAAACGGGAAAGAAACTGAAAACAAACTATTATATACAGCTAACCAGGAAAATTCGCCTCCCTCCTGGATCAAAGGGAAAATTTCTTAAGTCCCCTTCCTAGAAAGAAGACTTATGGTGCCAAGCAAGTAGCTGAAGGAAAATGAGATTTGGTGACTTGCTCCTCTTGCTTGTCACCTGCATTGGCTAGAATCCGAGTGGATCAGAATCGAACATGCTTCCAACGTATACATACTCTGTTTGTTCCTGGAAGCTTGTTGAATGCTGGTCCTTTAAATTGGTGCTCTTCACCAATAAATCAATGGATGTTGGCTCATCACTGTAAGCCCTTTGATCTACACATTCCTTCTGCACTGTATCATGGTCTAACTTGTTTCCTTCTGCCTCATTGAAAATCTTGTCAGACTCATCCTCTGCTTCCCTTTGGCCTTCTTGAAGAAGGGTGACTGCTGTGATGTCTGAAATGGACTCACAAAATGACTGCTCATCCCATAGAACATCACCTCTTTCTTCAAAACTCTCTTCTTCAAGGCGTTCCTCTAGGAAGACAGACCTCTCCTTTCTTTCCTCCAACTCAGGCTCCTCAGCGTAGTCGTCCTCATCATCAAAACAGCAAGGAAGTTCATCAAACAGAGGAGAAGAGAGCTTACCATGCATTTGTTCCTCTTCGTATTGCTGGAACATCTGCATATATGTAAGACCTGCATCTTCTTCATTACTGATAAGGTCTTCACAAGGAGTGTCAATGATGATTTCTTCTTCGTTGTCGCTCATGGCAGCTTCTTGAAAGACTGCAGATTGGATCTTCTACTCCTCACTTGCCTCCTACAAAATAGGTTCTTCCTTGAGGAGGGGTGAAGTGGCAAAAACATGTGGAAGAGGAGGCAGTCCTTGAGCTAGAACCGAATGATTCTCCCCTCTCCACTTGACCAACACTTCATCAATATTAGGTGTGGCCTGATATTTCTCTTGGAAGTGTGTAGATGGGGTGTGTTCAGACATGGAATGTGCCGTTTGGTCTGAACCGTCCATCACACATTGGCTGAGGAATTTTTTTTGGATTCCAACTCTGCAATTCTCCTGGCCAGATCTTCTTGGAAAAGCTTTTCCTGGAGGCTACCAGTATCATCACGAGCAGGAGCAGCTTTAGATTCTTCAAGGTTTTGAGAAAAATCTTGCTTCTTCTCCTTCCTGCCCCATGATTCCACTATCTTTTCCCAGGTCAGGAACTCGAAATTAGAATTTTGCTCCTGCGAACAAGCAACAACTTTGTTTCCCACAAGGTCCTGGGGCTCCTCCACAAGGTCTGTAAGTTTTTTCTCTCTTTCAAGAAGCAGCTTCATCCTGGCCTCTAAATCTTCAATTTGCTTGGCTAGGTTGTCCTGAAAGAGTCTTTCTTGGAGGTCACCAACATGATCCTCTCCAAAGCTCAGAGTTGGTTCTGGCATTCCTTCCTCCAACTCAAAATCTGCACATTATGCTGGAGGACTTGGGGAGGTTGGGAAATGCAAGGAAGAGACTGTTGGTGCGTTGGAGGAGTCTTTAGAAGAGGGACGTGCTGGCTGGTGGTCTTTTCCCCAATGGGAGATTCACAATATAAAGGATTTGGAAGATTGATCTCCATGGGGGTTTACTCTGATGCCCTTTGATATTTGAAAGCCAGGCGCACGTGATTGAGAGCAGATGCATTTGGTGAGTTGGAGTGAGCAAGTGCAATGTGATAGAAAGGATTTGGTGCCAAAGAGGGGGCTTTTTTTAGAATATGAGGGAGCGCACAAGGCTGGCTGCCTTGAAAATATGGATTTCTCCATTTTGCTACCTTTTCCTTCATGGATTGCGAAGCCTGTGCTTGCCTAAACAAACACTCCTCTTTATACATCAGCTCCTGCTAATATCTGTACTGCTCCTCCTCTCTGTTGATCTCCATTATCTGCCTCTTAAACTCCAACCTCATTTCCCTTATCATTGCAGGGCAACTAGGAGAGCTGCTTGAGGGGACGCTATAAATATCTGGAGCCTGATCAAAATTATAGGAAGGACAACAAGGTCCATGATTTTGCGCAGAGTGATTATACATATAGAAAGTGATTTTTGATGGCACCAAGCTGCTTAACCAGTAGATTCAACTCAGAGTCACCATTAGTGTTGATGCAAAAGCCTCAAAAGGCTAGTCGGTTGAAGAACACACCAAAAATTCTTCAACTCTTTGGACAAAACCTGTCCCAGTTGGTCCCACCGGGCGTGCCAGAACTATTGACGCTAGAGATTGCACCCGGGGCAAGGAGGCCTAGCTCCTGCCTTCTCCTCACAACATGGAAACTCTCCTCTCGCTTGTGGGACCGGTGAAGCTGGAGGAGAGAGTCTCTAGATAAGGGCTAGCTCCCTTTGATGCATCGTGTTTTTTCCAGCAAGTGCTAACATACATATATATATAGATATAAAGGGGGGGGTGAAAAGGGAGAAAGAGATGCAGGAAAAACAAACCTACTCTAAAAGAGGTGATGCATCAAAACAAAGGTTGACCTTCACACATCCACTCTCAGAATCAGACAAATGCATACATACACTACACACTTGGCAGAAGGACCAGGCTGCAAGAAACTAGCAGGAAGGCTTCAATGGAAAATCCAGAACAGAGATCACCCAAGGTGCTATGAAACACACACTTATGAAGTAATTTCTTCTGCTCCTTCACTCCCAAATACTGCTCTTCTCCTGTCAGCTACAACAATGGCACCTTGTAGACAACAGGTCTGCTAGTGTTGAACCTGTGAGAGCATCAAAAGACAATGACTGGACACAGACAAACACTCAAGGCATACTCTAAAACATCTATCCAAATGGAGGTAAAATTTGCGTTTTATTTGATTCAGGCAAAAAATTTAGCAAGGCTGCGCCTGGCTAAAATCGTGAAAAGATGATTACAAAAATGACCAAGTCATGAATATATATGAGAAGCAAAGAGGCCCATTTGGTGCTCCTACTCTTACAAGTGGCATACGTGTCCCTTTCAAAAGAAAACAAGTCGCTCAAAAATATTAATGAGCTGTTCATTTGCTTGCTCGAGACCTGCACTTTTCGCTTAGGTAACTTACACGGCTTGCCTTTCAATTAATGCAAATGGAGAAATCAGTTGTTGATGCTGGCCGCTATCATCCCAAATGATCGATTTGCTGGCATATCTCACCTGCTGAAGTCGCTTCTTCAATTTGCACCATTTGGACTTAACTGCTCACTCATTCTTTACTTATCGCTTTGTCCAATTGTTCTTTACGCCATCAGGCATTAAATGCCTTCTATCTATGCCACTTGGAATTTGTCCCCTTTTGGTTGCTTGGCTCTTTGGGCGGACATACAGGCGGGTCGCTTGATCCTAAGCTCTTTTCTCGGCTAGCACTTCTCGTTTGAAAACAAACGGTTATTCTATTCCATTAAAATTGACGCTTCTGCAGCTGTCATGCTTTTAAACATTAACGGACATTTCATTCTATTAAATTTGACGGCCATTGCGACGTCATTAAGCCCATGTGGCATCATATCGGATCCCTTGTCAGCCTTTGCATTTGTAGCGGCCCGAATCCTTTGAAATATTTGAAGTGTCTGCCCGCCCTCCAAAGGGCACTTTGACTTTGACTGTGCCTTCGGCCAAGGGCAGCCCCTTGAACCAAATGGTTGAACTTAGCATTGAACCCTGACCATCCTTAAACCAAGTGATGAACTGAGATGAACCAGGATGAACCAATGAACCAGGCTTGAATTGAGCATGAACTTGAAAATGAACTCGCAATCCGAAAGTGACTGGCTTCGAAAAGCTAGAGAAGAAGTTGACCACAATTTTGCTAGGGGGCAAAAATTGGTCAACAAGACCAATACTCTAAGAATAGTGCTACTCAGGGGGACTGTGATGAGTTCTACAAGTTATTTCCATATTTTTTTGCATGATTTGATACTAGATACTATGTTTTTATTCTATTAAACTCTATTTTTTTAATTTAGAACTATTGTTTGAATAAGTGTCATCAGGATGATGACCAACTTTAGGAGGGAAATATGTTACATTATGATTTCAACCTAAGTTTTATAACCTTTGAATCTATGGATTCTTATGGTTATCATTTGATTATTATTGCTTTGATTTGAATTTTATGACATATAATGGTTATGGAACAATTACATGTTTATTAGTTTACATGATGGATTAATTATGTGATAGTTATACTTTCTTATTTTGTATATTATGGATGTATATTGGTTAGTTATGTATCATTAGTTGAATATATATGTGATGTCTTGAACTAACTACCTAATCATCATAAGGTGGATGCAAGATTGATTCTTCCCTCAGAGCATGATGGAGAGAGAGCATCATCAGAAAAGATGGCATCAATTGGATGATTGGGGAATTATAGAGGTACTGCTAGTAACCCAACACACACCACAATAGAATAGTTTAATTAGTTAGTATGTGTTTGAGTGTTTGTGCATTTTTACAATCTTTTTTTTTTTTTCGTGTATGCTTATGGTTGATCTAATTTAGTGATTACATTATGATACAACCCGCAGTTAGATTTTTATGATGATTTCTTTATGATTATTGTGTTGACAATGTTTGGATGAGTTGATGCTTATATTGACCCCTAAATTTTGTACAAGTATTGTTTCATTTTTGATGCACGACATGGAAAGACCATTATCCATTTTGATGCAAGTACCGACACGATGTGGGAAGACTAGGGCGTGAGAAGACCATGACACATAGGAGCATTATGGCATAAAAGGATAATGGTGCAGGAGACCCAGTGCGAGAGGGCCCAGTCAAGGAAGAGTGTGTCACGAAGGACCTAGGAATAAAGGACTCATAACAAGAAGTAGAAAGACTAGGGTAACATGAAGGAAGTGGAGTGCAAGGAACATGGGAGCAGTTTGAAGAGAAAATTGAGTAGGACACTTTGACCCCATCGATCAGAGGTTATGTACCAGCCCGTGAGGAGTGAAATACTTAGCTGCTAGAACATAACATAGAACAAGCATCTAAAGGCACAAAGACCTGATTCTATAGGAACAACTAGTTGTAAGAGCCATGACTCTCAACCTGTTGGGAATCTGTGTGCCATTTATCCATGATAGTTAGAATATTGACACTTGGTCAGGGAAAAATAAGTATAAAAACCTATGTCGTAATCTTCTACAATGTGGACCTTTGGAGGATATATACATCATTCTGCCTTGTAATTTATTATGCAATCAATGAATAGTTAACATTTGCCATATCATGTGATGATTCGTGAACAATATAAGTGTTGAATAATGAATATGCTTTATTTCTAAGTCATGGGTATCTTTTCCTTTTATTGCTATTGTTGAATAGTAATGGTGGTCCTAATTATCGTAGTAGCTAAGTCTGGGACAATGAGGATAATAGTGGTATATTTATGGTATTGAATAACTTAAGATTTGTGATTACAAGAGATGAACAAACATATAAAATTATGATGTAAAGCCTTCAGGAACTAGTCTTTCACTAAGTGCTTCAAGTCAATGTGCGAAACATACCTCTCACGTGATAGGGCCAGTGCACCCGCCTATTCGGGAGAAACATCAACACCATAGTAGAATTAACTAAATGAACCCAACATTTTGGTTCCATTGTTAGGAACCTGAAACAATTGAAGCATAATCATGGGAAATGTTTGAGTGCATTACATTAGAGAATATTGAAGAATGGGTTACTAGTGTCAAAGATAACTTTATGGTTTCACATCTTGAACCAAGTATTTTTGCATGACAGTGGGTGCAGCATAACCTCTATAGCTCTTTGTATGATACTTTCTTTTCTAAGGTCCCAGTTCTTTTGCATTCTTGGATCTTAGCGTATACTCAAGGATGATCTCAAAATTTTGGACGAAGGCAATCATGGACACTTGAATGGCAGAGAAGTTTAGTATAACTTGAAGTTCCTTGGACTCGAGCAATTAATTATTGGTGGAGAGGTGTTCACAATAGCTACATTTTGGAGTACGCGGTAACCACCTATTCATGCCCTGAGGAGGCAAAATTATAATTTCTATGAGAGTCAAGAGGACACTACCTCTCATTGTTTGCTTTCAAAGTTAAGAAGCCAACTGTTGAACTTGGATTGGAAACTCTACCCATGGAAGGCTAAAATCTCCTATGCATGAGCTACACATTTGGAGATTAGAAGAACCTTTCTCTCAATGTTTCACAAGTTTTTTCCCACTCTACATCATCTATTTGATGCACTACCCACCAATTAGTTATGATTTATTTCAGCACATAACTCAAAGCATAGTTCACATACTCATACTCGATAAAATAAAGAACATTTGACTTGGAAAATACTTTGCAATACTTGACAAATAATTGACATCTAAAAAAATACTTAAATTTCATAGAAAACATAAATTTAATACAACTCAGGATGAATTTGAAACATAACAATCTACTTGAAGTTGAAAGTTTGGAAAATTACTTGAAGTTGAAACAACAATCATGACAGTGATGACTACAACAGTCAATTTAAAGTTGAAACTTTAGTCATGACTTAGGCAGTTTGTAACATATGCAAATCGGTCAATTAAGTGAGCAAAGGTTGAGTTTGAGGGTTGCGTAGGGCACTATAATGATGGTGAAAGGTGAATTATGATTTTCTTTAAAGGAAAACATAGACAAAAGTCCTAGATGTTGTGCATACGACGTCATGATAGAGAACGAGCAATCTAAGAAAAATATAAAGGAGTCATAAGGGGTCATGAGACTAGAACGATAGAATGAAATGAGGTTATGAGAAGAGAATGATAAAACATAGGGCACGAGGTAGAACAAAGTAGAAGAAACAAAGAAAAAATATAGAGAATCATAGAAGAATGATGTGTGGAGAGAGAAGAAATGTGAGTTTCTAGTGTTTGAATCAGAAAAAAAAAAATATAGGCAAACACTATCAAAAGATACAGTCATGGGAAAGAGAACACACTTCACATGAACTATAAGGGCATGACAAAGGTAGGAAAATAGTTGTGGGTAACAAGGGAAGGCAAACATAATTGTCTAGGGCACGAAATAGCGGGCATAACCTTGCAAGTATAGATATAAAATACTCACCCACAAAAAATCTTTGCGAGTACTTGCCAATTCGACTAATAATCGATAAGTATGTAAGCTATGACTCAAAGCACTTACTCGCATGTCCATATGTGGATTATGGGTCTCCAACTTAGTGATAAACCCTGTCAAGTCTTTTATCCTAGATATTGCAAAATTCCTTGTCCATTTTGAAAATAATCCTCATTGACCTTTGTTCATGAGTACTTCGCATCTAATTGCTCATACCGACATCAAAATCTTTGCTAATTGAAGATGTTGATGTCTAAAGTATCCCACTTTCCTTATTTGGTTATGTATAATCTTTGTTAGTCGCAGCCAACTTATAGATTCCATTTATTTCCATTTGGGTAGATGATTGCACTGATGATGATCTATATCAAAAATTAAGTTATTAAAATACCTGAGGGATCTTTAGTATTTGAATATGCAACTGCATTACACTATTTAGTCCTTGCACACCTAGTGTGGCTTGCGAGAAATGAGGAAAAGTCAACTTCTGATCATTTTCTCTTTTGGGCCCCTTGTCCACTTTGTACTAGCCTTTTGGAAAATGTGTGCACATGGTGATTTTGGCTCCTTTGGTATCTGTACACCTTGCTTTTTGCCTTGTTCATAGAATTAAAAATAATAGCATCATATTGATGGGCTTCCAGTTGATTTCCATTGTGTTAATGATCATATGACCATCGTAAGCCCATTTCTTACAAATAATCATAGGATAATGTGTTTCGTCAATTTTCATCTTCATAACTTTGAAATCTCCTTGCAAGCTTAAATCTCCCACTTTGATTTCCGCATCTTCTAGCATTCTAGTTGTTTTCACTTGGACATAATATGCAAGACTTAGTGTGATTAGACTGTCACTCAACATAGGCTTTCCAATAACTTCCCATGTGGACTGAGGCATCATGTTTACCATTCTTCCAAAATCAAATACAACATTAGGTACTTCATACACTATGAACTCTATATCCATTTTTGTGTCCATATCCCAAGCCTTCTTTATTTTCATATACGAGACCATTTTATTTATTTTGCCTTGTCCTTTTACTATCTAATCCAACAAATTGTGTGACAAATTTTTTATGTCTTCATTTCATTACACATCAATTTGAGCAAATTTGTGAATGTAGTGATCGCACCTTCTTGCTGGAGAATTTAGATGATTTGAAAAAACTTGTGATTCAATGTTTTCAACATCAGCGATACTCCCATCCCTTTCTTTGATTGATCGTAATTACTCAGTTGCTTCATTCGTCAACATCTTTTCCTTGATAGGATCTAGATATTTGTTCTCTCACACTTTCTAGATTTTTTTCTCTACAAGCATTTCTAAGGGACCAAGTTTTTGTTCATTATGTTGCATTCTTGTCACTACTGTATGTACGCGAGTTCCTTCGAGGGAGTGTTCACCATATTCACATTTGTACTTGCTTGTCTTCTTGTTGTTTTTCTAGTCTAGGACTATCTTCAGTATTATGTTGACTAGAGATTATATAATGAGCACAATATGTTTCCCTCTG
Source organism: Torreya grandis (assembly GCA_037957365.1). Lineage (NCBI taxonomy): Eukaryota > Viridiplantae > Streptophyta > Pinopsida > Cupressales > Taxaceae > Torreya > Torreya grandis. The sequence goes on from JARHVA010004131.1 coordinate 423,758, forward strand.
AGGTTTAATTGGATAATTATGAGCAATATGATTCATCTCCTTACATAGATAACAAACTATTGGTTGCCTTTGTTGCCTTGGCCCCTACTTATGGGATTGGTACCCTCCTTGGTATTCATCTTGTCTTTGCAAGGATCCCCATCCTTGTTGATTTTGGTATCCTCCATTCTGTCTTTATGGAGAAAGAGGTGTCCAATTCTATTGATATTGAGGAGAAGGTGGAGTCCATCTTGGTTGATGTTTTTGTCGTGATTTACTAGCTTTCTTTGAAATTTTGAGCCAATATATTTTTTCAACGTGGAGCATGGACCATGAATACCAACCAGTCACCTTATTATTTTGATCATCATTTATGTTGATATATTTTTATTAATACTAGTAATATTGATATGTTTGAATAATGAATGATTATACAAAGGTGGAGATCCAAAATGTGAATGTTGAAAAAATGGAGTAAGAGAGGAAGATCATAAAAACATGAGTGAAAATGAAGAAAAATATAAGGAATGATGGGTTTTATTTTTTGTTTCCAGGTTTTGATAACACATATAAACTATAACACAAATGCATTTAGGCTTGGTGAATACTAAACCTAAACTTATAGTTGCAAATGACTTGGGTGCAGGGATTCAATGTTGTAAAATGTTTGAAATCTAAATCTATTTTTCTAGGTTGGCTCCCCTAGTCCCAAACTTCACTCCATTGCCCTCAATTTTCATGTTGTGACTCATGTGTACCCATAATAGTTGAATCTCTGACATAGAGTGTCAAGGAAAAGAGATCATGTGTGTGCATTAGGGTTTCGATGGCTAGTATCTACTCACTAGCCCTCTTGCTCAGAACCTTAGAAAAGCATAGCATGCTTCTTGTGTATAAATAATATCCTCAACACTAGGTGTGTAGTCAATGATCAAATTAAGTAAAACACTTATCTATTTATATGTGACTTTAAATTCAAATTTGAAAATATTGGTGCATATGCAAACTTTCAATGACTAGAAATGATAAGGGAATAAAGGAACAAATAGGCCCATTTAGTTAAATAAGATAGGGAAAACAACTTCTATGACCATACAATATGGTCCTCACATTATGTTAAGACTATACTTTATGGTCCTTACATGGGACTAGAAGTATAAGAAAATCACGTGGACTATTATGAGAATATGCAAAGGAGGTTTTAGACTTTACGGATCGACTAGAACATTAATGTCACTTAATTTGAGCCAAATTTATATATATAGATAAGTGTGAAAAATGTACATAAATTGACATAAAATAAAGAGTAATAAAGCATTTTAAATTACTACACAATACGAATCAAGTTTAAAAGACTAGATAATGTTAGGGGAAGGGGGACGAGGGGTGCCGGGATAAAAATATATTATTTATAGAAAGGGTTGTAGTCCAATTGGTGAGAATGATGTTTGTTTGTATCCATCTACCAAGGTACTAACCACCAAGATCGTATTCCGAGTGATTTACACGACGTAGATGCCCCTTACTTGTAGCTCCTTAACCAAATGAACTCATTAATTTAAATATATACTTACTCAACATTATAAATCTACTATATATTTATTTCTAAAATATAGAGAAAGACACCCACATTCTATATAATTCAATGATTTTATATAATACCTTTATACATACAATCAAAAATATATAAAATATCTATATTATTTAAACTTTATGAAATTATGTTTTAACTTATACAATTTAAATCATATATTTTAACATTTTTCTCAATCTTAAAAATTAATCAACTTGATAATTTTAACGAGCAATCAATGTAGGGAAATACCTAAAGACCTTGGTACTTCATATGGGGTTGGATGCCCATTTGGTAGGGTTATAGCTTTAGCTTTGAATAGTAATTTAGGTACCTTTGTTGAATGTGAATGTACCGCTTCCTCTTTTAAATCACTGTTCACGATAATTTCTGCGTGTCATTGATAAAGATGGAGAATGGAAAAGAGAGTGTCTTTTGCAGTACAAATTTCAAATAGTTATTTTCGGTGAGAGGAGAAATTTTGGGTAACATATCAGGGAGGTCGCATTTCCCTACCATTCTATTTAACTCCTGAAATTTCTCATGTTTTGCATTCGCATTGGCTCTCAACTGTGAAGAAGCCAAGCTGGGTAGAATATTTTCTGCTTAAATCTCTCTCTGTTTTTTCTTTTTGCTGGGTAGAATATTTCCTAGTTTTGTATTGTCTTTTTTCATGTCATATGTGAATGACTATTGCAATCTGCTGTTGAGAGGTAAATAAATTACTGGTTTCCTTTTTTTTAAGATTATGATCTCCACATGAGAAAGTGGCAATGGTTTATCAGAGAATGTGTTTATATTTTGGTGCAGCAGGTACTGTTCACGTCCTGTTAATGGAGCCATAACTATATTATTTTAAGCTCTCTCCAGTTAAATTTTTATTTTATTACAGGGAAAGTTAAGTGTTTTGGAAGCTTTCACGATGATCAAGATTTTGATAAATTTATCAGCGAATATTGAGATAAGTATTCTGTGCAGAGTTCTCTTATTTTTTAAATGTTTTAGTGTTCAATTTATTCCCATATAACTCTCTCTCTTTTTCTTTTCCTTTGGCGGTGTACATTCAAGGTTTAAATAATATATTAATAATTTTTATAAAATGTTTTTTTATTAAAAAATTATTTATTTATATTTTAAATTGGTTGATTCAAATTGAGATTTTCTCTGTTCCCGATATTAAAGACAGCTTTTGAATGAAACCTTAATTAGTTTTATTTGTTTTACCTACTAAAAAATTGTAGAATATTATATATGTCGTGATTAATATTTATTTTAAAATTATATATATTTAAAATTGATTTTTTAATAAAAATATTTATTTTATTTAATAAATAATATATTTTTATTAAAAGATATATATTTAATAATATTAAAATATTTATCTATAATAATATAATGATAATTAATATTTTTTATTAATGAGAAATTTAAAGTTTAAATTTCATATTTATCTTGATAAATATAAATATAAAATTCATATAAATTTATTTTTGAGAAAAAATTACTGAATGTAAAGTATTATCAAGAGATATATGAAAATAAATATAGATATTTATAAATTAAAGAGTAATTTTAAAATAAAATTTAAAAAGATAATGATTATTAATTTAGAGTTTCAAATATTTTTTATTTTATTTTATATTTATATTATATAATATTTTATTAAAAATTATTAGTATTTGTTTTGTATACGTATTATCATTTAATTAAAATGTAATGATATTTTCTTCTAATATATTATAAATATTTATTTAAATTATTATAATGCAATAAGAAATAAAGAAATGTCAAATAGTGAATGTTAAAATTGTTGGTTTTTAATTACTTAATTTATTATCAAGTGTATCATATCAACTAGTATTTGCATTTAATTGTTTGTTTTATTTATATCATTTAATGATTAGGAAATTTTGTTAAATATTATGTACCAACCTTATAATATATATTCAATTTTAATTTATTTTTGAATTACATGTATCATAATAGTTAGTGTTTGCATTCGATATAATTATAATTTATAAAATATTTTTGTATTTTTGTTAGATGGTAATATGTATACAGAGTTAATATAAATTTATTTTTAAGGAAATGCTATGCAATACAAAAGCATGTTATAAGAGATGTAAAATAAATGAATATTTGGAAATAATGATACGAAAATATGTTTGTTATTGCAGAGAATAGAAACACTTTCAAACATAATGCGTAACTACTATTTTGGAACTTTAAAAATACATTTTCTTTATATTTCTTTTATAATACATTTGTATTAAGTAGTATTTATCTAAAAATTTATTTATATTTAATTTGTATACTTATTATCATCTAGTTAAAGTATAATAATATTTTTAAATAATATATTAAGTATGTATTATTATAATATAATAAAAATTTAAAAATATATAATAAAATTAAATATCTAAAAAAAATATTAATCACATTTATTATATTAATAAATTTTTTATAATAACATTTTAATGATTTAATTAATTTAAATAATAAATTATAATTAAAAATTTGTATTAAAAATACCAATTTATTATTTAAAAATTATAGATAATTCTTGTACTTTTCAATTATTGTAAATATTGATTAAATTTTTTTTTATATAAATAATATATGAAAAATTAATAATAAAATATTTTAATACTAATTAATATAAATATTTAAATTTTTTAAATAATAATATATATATATATATATATATATAAAATTAATTATTTATTATTTTAATATATTTTTAATGTGTTATTATTTAGTCAAACCACTTCATTTAAAATAAATGTGAAGAGTAGCTGAAAAAGGTTATTTATTTTTTTATATTTATAATTTATTGTTCTTTATTAAGAGCATTTGATATCAGGGATGCGTGAAAAGTGGAAGAATAGCTTGAACTCAAGGAAGATAAAGAGCACGCTCACAAAAGAGAAGAATTATTTGAGGTGGAGCACATTTAGTGGTGTCGTCAAATTTAGTTGTATATATTTTTCTCCTCGGAATCAATTCAATTCATTTGGTTATCTTGACATTCAAATTAATGAAATTGATGGAAATGGAAACGATGAAGAATAAAGTATTTTGTTATTTATTTTTTTAAAATTTTGAATGATAAATATATTAAAATGTGTTTTATTATTATTTATTTTGAAATGATAAATATATTTTTATTGATATAAATTAAATTAAAGAAGAACTTTTCAATTAATTGGGTAATTTAAAAAAAAAAAAAAAGATTTTTCAAATTATTTAATATAAAAAATTTTGTTCTTTCATAATCTATATAAAATAAATATTATAATTTTTAATATATATATATATATATATATATAATTTTAAAAATAGAATTTATAATTAAATATAATTGATCATTAATATTATAGATTATAAATTGTGAAAGTTTAAATTCTCCAATATATTATTTTCTTTTATTGAACATTTTTATTAATTTTAATAATTTATAAGAAAAATAATATTATTTATTAACTTTAGAAAACAAAATTTTAAATTATATAATAAATTTATAATTATTTAAAATATTATATTGTTAGTGACAACATTTAGTTAATAGATATCATTAAAAAAAAAAAAAAATTAATATATTTTCATAAATATTTTAATAATTATTTTTATTTTTAAAATTAAAAATAATGTTAACATATTTATTTAAAATATGATTTGAATGATTTTTTTTCATAAATAATTAATATAATATTTTTAAATAAATTCATAAAATTATTAATTTAAAAAAAAAAATGAATAGTATTTATTTAATTATTTACAAAATAATGAATATATTTCAAAATTTACATATAAATTTATTATTTAAAAAAATAATGATATTTTCTCTACAACATTTAGCTAAAAATACGTATCTAAAAACACAAAAGGATTTGGGCTCTTCATGTATAATTATTAATCTTTCTACTCTAAATTTATCAAATTAAATGAAATTCTTTAGAACTTCTAAAATTAATATTTATAATTATATTAGAAAATAGGTTTCTAATGATTCGCACTCTTATTTTTTTATATTAAATTGTTTATAAATATTTTGAATTTAAACGAGTGACAAGATATTATTTTATTATTAATTTTAAGAATGATATTAAATATTATTATGTTAAACCATTTTATAATGATAACGAGAGAATGTAATGAATAAAGTAGTTTACAATTACTTTTGATTTTAATTTTGATGTATTATTATTTGAAAATTTAAACTTTAAATTTAATGTATCTTTAATTTTAACAATAGTTACCCAAAAAATGTTTTTAAAAATGGCAGTGAGTGAGAATGTGGCTGTGAATGCAACGTTGAATGAGTCTGCAGATGTAAAGGTAAAAAAGTTTGTGAACACCAGCGTTGGTCTATGTGCTACGAATAAGGGAGTGGCAAGGTCTAAGCATGAGATTCATTCTATTGGGGATGCTCATGCTAGGGTCCCTGATACACAAGGGATTCCCCTTCCCCTCTCATTTGCTATAGGGCTTTAGGGCCCTCAGAAGTCCTTTGTTGCTGTGACTAGGGCAGGTGCTCGATCTCACTCACCCTAGCATGGTTCTCCGCCTATCCCTTGTGCCCGAGAGTCTCCTATTGTGGTGTGTGGCTCAAAGGTCACAAAAAATGAGGAATACTATCACATTAGAGGAGTGATTTGTAGATTCAATGGGTTTTGGTCCTCTTTGCCCAATCTCCACAATTGGTGTTAGGTTGTGGAGCTAAAAGCTTCACCAAGATGCGAACAGGAGAAGTCACAGAGCTTGCGAAGGTTACAGAGAGTTGTAGAATTAGTTGCAGGGCAATCGACGTCGGTCTGATCAGCCGACGTCGGTCAGATAGCAGCGAAGAACCAACCGGCATCGGTTACCAATCGGCCGATATCGGTCATGGAGGAGCCGACGTCGGCAGCCTGTACGTGAACATGCAGTTTGCATGTTGATTCTCGAGAGTCTATTTTTGGACTGTTAGTTTGCATGTTAGAGGCTAGTCATAGTCTTGAGTTGCATGTCTAATTATTGTAATTAAGATAGTCTAATTATTGTAAGCATGAGATCTATATATGGACTCATGGGTTGTATTGTAAAATGGTAGCTAGAGAGTAAGAGAGCAATAAGCTCCTTCTGAGAGAAGAGAGCAATGGTGTGTTCCTCCTAGTGCCACAGTACCAAGGTGGGTACTGGATTGGAGAATCAACAGGGTTCTTCATATTCATATGATCTTAGTCAGCAGATGAGCATGGCTTCTTTTGGAGATCTACAATGGTGAGTAAGGTCTAGTGATTTGCAGGTAGCAGCAGAGAGCAGGAGATCTACTTGGAGTACGGTTGTGTACTTGACGTACTGGCAGCGTGTTACTGACTGGTTGGAGAGGTGAACATCAATTCTGTATTGGAGTTGATTGTTGGGACCAAGAGAGAGAGGGAAGAAGGTCTTGAGGTGTGGCGAACCTTTGAGGTGGAGGAAGAAGTGGCATCTTCCTTATTGTATATTCTTCTGAGTGATTATTAATACAATTGTGTATTGTCTCTCAATTCCTGTGTTAAATTTCTAGTTACTTTTGATTCTGGTTAAATTTCGTGATTAGTTGCTTATACAGAGTAATCATATTTGTGGTCTTATTGAGGGAGCAAGATCCTGACTAAGTAGGCATTGGAGCATGTTTATTGTTCTAGGTTCCTGACAATTGGTTCATGGAAGCCACTTGTTGAAGGTAAGATTGAGTTATTTCCCTCTGCAAGAGGATTCTTTATTGTCACTTTTGCTTCTTCAAAGTAGTGAGACTTAGTGTTCCATGGCAGGGTTTGGTTGTGGGGTGAGCATTCCATTTCCATCAAGCCCTGGACTCTATATTTTAATCCCCTCATTGAGCTGCTTAACATTAGACCTATTTGGATTCATTTCCTTAATCTCCCTCTCTAGTTCTGGGAGGATTCTTGCTATGAGGGCATCAACAATGCTATCGACCACTTCCTTAAGGTTGATTCTACTACCTCTTTCATGGAACATTCCATGGTAGCTCGCATCCTAGTGGATATTGACATATCCAAACCTCTTCAAGGGAGGTTCCCCTCTCTCCTCATTCTATTGATTTTGACTTTGAGCCCTCCTAGACGGTGGTTCAACGAAAGAAGAAAGGTCTTCCTCGTTATGTGGCTGCTTTGCACCCTAGAGTTAAGGGAGTTAGATTTTCTAGATTGGGACTTAGTGTGGTGTAATTCCCTAACTGTTGGCTTTTCCAACTGGGTTGTTGGGCATGTTTGTCATTCTATTCTGTGCTGTTAATGTTCTATTTCTAGTACGTTTGTGGCCATTCTCCCTAGGCACTACTTTGTTCAGGACCCTTTTTTCCTGCTGATCTAATAAAAAACAATAGTTACCCTTTTATGTAATATTTCATGTGATTGTTGTTTTCTATGTTATCTTTTCATTTAATATATGATGTGATTGTTATCTTTATCTTATTTAAGTAGTGTAGTTTTGATGTTAATCATAAATCATTTTTCCCTTTTCCTTGATGAAATAACTGATGGTGATCCCAAACATTTACAAAGAGACAAAATTTATCCTAAAAATATTTTAATTTATTCATTATTTATTTAATTATCATTTATAAGTTTTATTTTAAACTATTTTATAGAAAAAATGATAAAATTATTAATATAGTATAAATAATTTGTAACCATTTTTTTAAAAATATTTTATCAAACACAACACTTTGTAAAATAGAACGTATATCAAATATCTCTCAAACTATTAAAAATATTAGAATAAAATTAAATAATAATAACTTATTTAATAAAAAAATAAATTAACATTAAATAACTAATATTGTTGCTTATGATGCTCGCCAAAAAAAATTAATTTTCTCCTTTAATAAAGAAACATATATTATATATTTATTTTTTAAAAATTAATGATGAAAATGCAAATATTTAATGTATCTTTTGAAATTGATTTTACAATTTTAAAAATATATATTTATATTTAAAAAATAATTTTATATTAATTAAATTTTTAATCTATAATAATATATTAATTCAATATATCATAATTGTTATATTAATGAGGTGATGTTCTCTCCTTTTTCAATTCAAAAAATTAAAAACAAAAAATTATAACAATTTCAAATAAAATATAATTTTAGAAATAAATAAATGAAAATCATTTATAATATATAAACTTAAAATTAAAGTTTTATATTCTTAAATAATTATTTTTAAAAGACCAATGCTTCATATTATTATGGTTTTAAAGTGTTACTTCTCTTAGATCGTCATTTGGGTATTTTTTAAGTTGTATTTCTCCTTTTTAAGTTACATTTATGTTCTTAGAGAATTTTTTCCATTTCTGTCATTAGGGAATTTTTTACATTGACATTTTATTATATAAATATAATTTCTTAACTAATTTTAGTTTATATAGTTAGATGTGTTTATATATATATATATAGTTGAGTCTTTTTCAATTTAGGTCAAGTTTATCAAGAAGAAATAAGTTATAGTGGTGGATTTATAAGATTGAATCTTTAATCAGTTATATGTTAATGATAGAGATGTTGTTGATTGTCCTATTTAATTTAAAAAAACTTCAAACTAAAATATATATTTTATTTATATAAGAAAAAGAGCATAAAAATAAAAATTAATAATTACAAAATTAAAAATGAACTCATAAAAAAAAAAATATTTTTTTACCTTTTAGAAAAAAATAAAAGAAATAAAATATATAACATAATTCCAAAAAGATGTACATCATTTACTAATATAATAAATTTTATTTTTTTAATATTTATTATTTATTTATGATTATTTATTTTATATTTAAATGCTTCATAATAATATAGAAGTGTACATCTAATAGTGATAATTACTTTGTTTAAAATTTTAGATATGATCATATAAAGTTCTTAATAATAAGAGTGATATTTTTGGGATTGAGTGATGTTCCTTAAAAATGATAAACAAATTGAAATTGATTTGACATTTTTCAATTTTATTTATTATGAAACTTATAACTTGCAAAACAAATTTATTATCCTTGCCCTAGCAACAATATCTAAAAACTTAAAGAGGACAATAAATATTTTGGGATCTTTATTGAGGATTCACTATTTTTTAACGCATCGTCTAAACATCAGGTCATTAAATAATAAAAAATTTCAAAAATAAAAAATTATATAATTGAAAAACTTCATGATGTAGTGGAAGGACAATAAAAGCTTAACGAGAGTTACATGTTAAAAGGTTCTAAAGAAGGTAGGAATGATCTACCTCTGGTAGTCTGAATAAGAATAAATATTTTGAGGATTTTATGGTGTCATTTAAGAACAAGAATAATTTTTTGGAAATGAAAAATGAGATAGGGTTACATAAGGCTTTCTTGTGTTGGTTTATGAGGGAGCATGTTCGAGTCAAAAAAATTGTCACTAATTTGAATGAAAATGATCATATTTATTGTACAAGAAATGAGTTTTGGGAGAAAATGGGGGAATTTGCTGATAAAATAAATATAATGGAGCATGAAAATGAACAACTTAAGTAAAATATTAGTATTATCATTGAGTTTAACATTGCTTCAGTGTGAAATTGCCTACAAAATATGGAGGGGTTTCAGATGGTGTCAAAGAGGAAGACTAAGTTGCTTGCACAGGGCAGAGTGGATAAGAATAAAAAAGGAATCAGTGAGGATAATCAAGATCCTCAAACCATTTAGATGATGAATACTATACTTAATAATATGAAGAATAATTGGGCAGATGTGATGAAAATTTGGAATAAACTTAGTTGTTGTGATCAATAGGAATCCAAAAGGGGAGATTAATATAGTGTTAGTATGAAAGAAAATCAAATAAAACACACTAAAAAACTTACACCTCTAGCCTAGACACTCAAAGAGATGGTGAAATATATAAGTACCTAACAAATGAAAGTGAAACAAGCAAGTTTAACTTCCATGAGAACAAGTATTGTATGTTAACAATGAGTTAATGTGCTCAGTTGTGCGATCAAAAAATCTTTGGCAATGGATCTCCTTGCACTGCCTCTCCTTGTCACTTTGGTAATATTGGATTTAGCTTTGGCTTGACTTGGCTTAGAAAATGGGCATGGTAACACTACAAAAATGGAAGCTTTGCATGTATTTTTGCATAATAACTTTACACCAAAAGAGATTTTGAAAGAATTCCTACATAATAACATTAAATAGAAAAGCTTGGTTGAACAATGGGTGAAGCCTTGTATGTATAGCCTTCCAACATAACTCTAACACAAGTGTAGTTAGGTTAGAGTTAAACATGGTTGAGTTCGAACTAATCCTAGTTGAGTTAAATAAGGGACAAGCCATTAATATTTTTAATTAATAAGCATGTCTCACAAATCTATATATTTGTTTGATATTTTATGAGTGCTTGACAACTCACAAAAGGTGATATCATGATGGTGACATCATTTCATATATTTATATGATGTCATGATGATGTAATGAATCCAAATTTATGAATTTCTTAAAATATAAATTCAAAAATTAATTAGTCATGGGATTTTCACCTATGCATTTAATTGGGTTTAACCAATTAAGTAATTCTGATCAAGTTAACTGCCATTTTTGAATTTTGACAAGTTGTCCCTCACACATGGTCGAAGAAGTCAATTTACTGACTAAAGATGAATTAGAGGATGATGATGATTATGTACAATGCATTACCCTAATTAAGGATACATTGATGTGTTTTATAAGATGCACATGATGTTTGCTGATGAATCAAAGCATTCCAGTGATTTCTAGGCTTAACTTGCATTGTTTACAAGAAGTCAATTCAATGTCTGTTTATACATGGAAGTGGCCAAAAATGAGTGTCTATAGTTTGACCATGTTTGAGAAGGTGTTATGAGACACAAGAATAGTAATGTCTTTTGAAATAATGAAAAAGTCATTAAGAAGAAAAATAAGATTGTGACTGAGGAATGATGCTCCAAACAAAGTTTAGAAAGCCTTTGATGCCCCCTCGAGGGAGTAGTCGACACATACCATTAATGGATGATCCCTAAAAAAGAAGTGAGAAGAAGAATGAAATTAAACCATGAGTGAGATTAATCCAATCAAGATAATGCTTTCATGCATTGATGTACTAATTTGCCTAAAGGTGGTTATAATTAGTGGCATAGGCATGTGTCTCAATAGGGTGGATGGGTCAAAATAATGATTTACCCACAAGTGGTTATAATCATTTTGATGAGGGTAAGTGTACATAGTTGGAGGACAATTCCATGGACATTTTACATAACACAATTGCGTCAATAAATAATGTGATCATGTTATTTAATTAATGTAATCGTGTTGTTTAAATTATAGCTTTGTAATTATTGAGCCATAACGTGATCACGTTAATGTATAATATGATCAAGTTAATAGATAACATGATCACGTTATTGTAAAACAAAAATACAATTTCATTACTATTATTTTGGACATTTGAATAAACTAAGTGAATGTTAGTTAATAGGTAACACAATCATTGATGTCACCAAGTATCAAAGGAAAAATTCAAAAATTACATTGTAAAGTAAATATTTGACAGTAACATAAAATTTTATTATATTGGATTATTTATTTACAAAATAGGTGAAGGTTTTAAATAACTTTCATAGGAAGTTATAATAAAACCAACTACCTTATGGGTTTCAACTAACTAGAATAACAAAGATTTATTTAATTTAACAAACTAAAAGTAAACCAACTTTGGATCATAAAAATAATCCAACAAATCCTCCTTGATCTAAAGGGGTATAAATGATGAAGATTTGGAGCTATGTCTATGAAGTTGTCAATAAATTTTTGCTACATATGCAATTTAGCATACTATACATCATGATGACGATCAAAACTGATACCACTCCATACAAAAGCCCATCCAGTGAGTTATGGCATAAAAAGCTGATGAACATGATCAAGGCCTACTCATCCCTTATGATCATCATACCGTACCATAATATAACTCGATCAAAGCTTGTCCAACTACATCGATCCACATAAGGTCCCACATAGAACCCTGTTCAAGTGATCCTCTAGTACTCTATATGACACATCTCTCAGATGCCCAATAATCATCAACATCATAGGTATGCCTTTGATTAACACTCAAAATGTTAGCAAATTTAATTTGGACTCGTACATCCATCGATGACTGATTGAAGGCTACTATGCAATATCTTTCCCCTATCAGGTGAGAGGTGAGAAGCTGCGCAATATACAAACAAATTCAAATTACTCTATTTGTTCCATGTCATGAATATCAGGGATAACAAGCCAAAAATAAAATTGAAAACAAAAACACAAGCCAAAAATTTCTATCCCAACAGTGAACCCATACTCCAAGTGAATAATAAACTGGAGAAGGAAAAATATCCTCCAACCTCCAGTTGGCTCTGTTTAGCCTATTAGATCCTTAGGGACCTGTGAACACTGAAGTGTAACACCATCATCATGAATAACACAAGCGGTGGGACATGTCATTAAAATCTTAGTTTTATGTATACAATACATTTGAATAAATTTTGCAAAGATAAAGTGTCAGATTCCATCAATAATGCATCCATACAACATTATGTTTAATACATTTGGTATAAAAATTACATAATGAGACTTCAAAACAAAAATTTGACCATTCTAATGTGTCAAAAATATTCAAAAACCTATAATTTGACTGGTTACACGACCACCTTCGGATAAAAAGAGTGATTAGACAAAAATGTCTTAATAAATCATAACTAAACCCTTGTATTGCTGAGATGACCCGAAAAATAATAGTTGAATACAATTATAACCCTGGACCTCTCTTTTTACAAATAACTAACATGTCTTTAACCAACTTGATTTTGAAATATCTAGATGTCTAAAAGCATTAATTTCTAGATAATCATGATTTTTCAAATGAAAGATAAAAATATATGGTAAAATCTTTCACCAAAATCTTAAAAAGACTTTTACCAATTTTACTTCCTTGTAAAACCATTCATCAGACCTTCTTCTTTTCATGGGACCCACTTCAATGTTGAGAGGGAATAAAATAGGGTTTTCAAAATGTTAAATTTTTTCCTAGTTTGTCGAACGAGTCTAGCATGGGATTTTAACATTATCCCATCTCTCTCTCTAACCTTGGTTCTTTCAAGTCTTCTAATTTGCTTGCAATGGATAATTTATGAATGTCATTTAATTTGAAGTGAGCGGAGATGACATTGCAATTAATTCTTTTCTTTCACTTCACACTCAGTATACAGCTTTGATTTTGATTACCGTATACATAAAATTTTAGCATTAATGAAAATAAATAAAATTACAATTTGATTGAGCAAATTTAAATTTATTCTGACCACATGCTTACCTAGCCTAGATAACAAGATTGCATAGTTTGCTGAAGAGCTATTATCTCATCACAACTTTTGGTCAGCCACCGTACATATCTTGTGCTTTAGCATATTCAATTAGACCCTGGTTTGTACTTCTCACTGCCTGAAGCTTGTGGAAGCACTACACCATATCAATTACTACTTGAAGAAGAATTTATAAAATAAAATTTTACTAGACTCCCAACCATGGCTTCAAATTCCTTCAATATTTATTTTTCCTTGAGCAACCAAGCTTTGATACCATTGATGGCACTAGGTATCGGAGAAAAAAATTCAAAAATTACATTGTAAAGTGAATATTTGATAGTTTCATAAAATTATATTATATCGGATTATTTATTTACAACATAGGTGAAGGTTTTAAATAACTTTCATGGGAAGTTATAATAAAACCAACTACCTTACGAGTTTTAACTAACCTGAATAACAAAGTTTTATTTAATTTAACAAACTAAAAATAAACTAACTTGGATCATAAAAATAATCCAACAATTGTGTTGTTAATAACATGACCACGTTATTGATAATGCGATCGCGTTCCTGTTATTTTGTACATAAAAACAAGTGGGAGTTACACATGAAAACAACTGTGGCTAGAAGCTTATTTTTACTACTCTAAATGTTAAGTATAAGGTTACATTTATTTTTTTATACTTTAAATTTGTTTTAGTAAATATAATAAATTAGGGTCACTCAACATTTGATAGAGTTGATCTCACAGTTGCATGCCTTACCATGTGGAAAATAGTTTTTCAAAATTCAATCAGGTCAATACTTAGGCATTTTCAGGGTCTAAGTATTAAACCTACATATTTCATGACATATTTTTTACAATTGATGTCCATTTTTGATAAACATATAGTCATTTTTTAAGTTTTCCTGCCTTCCAAATTGATTTTTGAGATTTCTAGAAGTTTAAGGTTTATCAAAATTGAAGTTTGCAAACCACTCACTTTGAAATTGATGCAAAGTGGTGTGATTGAGGTAGAATAGCTCACATTGATGACTTGCACACATCAAATGACCACTATATGTTATTGTCACTTGTTCATCACTGCTTCCTCATCCCTGATCACTTCCTACTCATGCCTCATCACCCCTAATCACTCTCTCATCATTCTTCATTGTCCCTAATCATTCCCTCATTGAACCTCAGTGTCTCTAGTCATCTCTAATCACTCCATCATCCCTGATTACTCCCTCATTGACCCTCACTATCCCTCATCATTCCTAATCATTCCCTCGTCATCCTTCCTCATCCCTCATCATCCATAATAAATTAGGGCCACTTAACATTTGATAGAGTTGGTCTCATAGTTACACGTCTTACGATATGGAAAATAGTTTTTCAAAATCCAATCTGGTCTGTACTTATACATTTCAGGGTCTAATCATAAACCTAGGGATTTCAATACATAACTTTTATAATCGATGTCCATTTTTGGTAAACATATAGTCATTTTTTAGGTTTGTGTGCCTTCCAAATTGATTCTTGGCATTTATACGAGTCCTATGTTTGTCAAAATTGAAGTTTGAAAGCTACTAACTTTGAACTTGATCCAAAGTGGTGTGATTGGCATTTATGACTATTACATTTCATCTAATCTACGTTTTAGAGATAAATAAATTATTGGTTTCCTTTTTTTTTCTTTTTTGAATATGATCTCCACATGAGAAAGGCGACAATGGCACTGCACTAATGTTTAACAAAAAATGTGTTTATATTTTGGTGGAGCAAATATTTTATTTTATTTTTGAATATAAAGAAATTGGTTATAGGGAAAGTTAAAGTGTTTTGGAAGCTTTCACGATAATCAATATTTTGATAATTTATCAGCAAATATTGAGATAAGTATTCTGTGCAGATTTCTCTTATTTTAGATTGATTTAGTGTTCAATTTATCGAGGATGTGGAAACTATATTTTGCATTAATATATAATTTTTTTATTTGTGTACATTTAAATTTGAAAAAAAAATAATCATTTTTATAAAATATTTTTTAATTAATCATTTTTATAAAATATTTTTTAATTAAATTTTTATTTTTTTATATTTTAAATCGGTTGATTCAAATTGAGTTTTTCTTTGTTCATGATATTAAACAAAGCTTTTGAATAAAGGTTTTAATTTCATTAGTTTTACCTACTAAAAAGTTTCTCGAATATTATTTATGTTATGATTAATATTTAATTTTTTAATATAAATTTTTAGATTTATTTTTTTCAAAATTATATATAATTAAAATTAATTTTTTAACAAAAATAAATAAAAATATTTATTTCATCTAATAAATAATATATTTTATTAAAATATAAATATTTAATAATATTAAAATATTCATCCATAATAATATAATGATAATTAATATTTTTTTTAAATAAGAGATCTAAAGTTTAAATCTCATTTTGTCTTCATAAATATAAAATTAATATAAATTTATTTTTGGGAGAAAATTACTCAATACAAAATATTATCAAGAGATATATGAAAGAAAATATAGATATTTATAAATTAAAGAGTAATTTTTAAATAAAATTTTAAAAACAATTACTACTACTTTAAAGTTTCAAATATTCCTTTTTTTAATTTTTATTTTATTTTATTTTATATTTATATTAAATAATATTTTATTAAAAATGATTAGTATTTGTTTTATATACTTATTATCATTTAATTAAAATGATATATATTTTTAATATATTATAAATATTTATTTAAATTATTGTAATACAATAAGAATTAAAGAAATATCAAATAGTGAATATTAAAATTATTAGTTTTAAATTACTTAATTTGTTATCACATGTATCATATCGACTAGTGTTTTCATTTGATTGTTAGTCTTATTTATATTACTTAATGATTAGAAAATTTTGTTAAATATTATATACTAACCTTATAATATATATTCAATTTTAATTTATTTTTTTATCACATATATCATAATAGTTAGTATTTGCATTTGATTTAATTATAACATAAAAAATATCTTTGTACTTTTGTTAAATGGTAATATGTATACATAGTTAATATAAATTTGCTTTTAAGAGAATGTTATGCAATACAAAGGTATTTTATAAGAGATGTAAAAGAAATGAATATTCTAAAATAATGATACGAAGATGTGTTATTGGAGAGGATAGAAACACTTTCAAACATAATGGACAACTATTATTTTGGAGCTTCAAAAATACATTTCTTTTATAAACGCTTTAATATTAAGTAATATTTTTCTCAAAAATTTAATTATATTTAATATGTATACTTATTATCATCTAATTAAAGTATAATAATATATTAAGCATGTTTTATTGTAATATAATAAAAATTTCAAAATTTATAATAAAATTAAATATCTTAAAAAAATTGATAACATTTATTTTATTAATAATTTTTTTATAATAACATTTTAATAGTTTGATTTATTCAAATAATAAATTATAATTAAAAAATTGTATTAAAGATACCATAATTTAAAGTTAATTAATTATTAAAAAAATATATATAATATTTCATATTTTTCAATTATTATAATCATTGATTTAAAAAAAACTTTATATAAATAATTAATGAAAAAATAAATAATACGTTATTTTAATACTATTTAATAAAAATATTGAAATAAATTTGAAAATATAATCATAATAAATATATTTTTTCTTTATTTATTATTTTGATATATTTGTAATGTGTTATTGTTTAGTCAAACCACTTCATTTAAAATAAGTAAGCCTGAAAAGTAGAAAACTAACTATTATTTATTTTTTAAATATATTTATAATTTATTATTGTTTATTCCAAGCATTTCATATCAAGGTATGTGTGAAAAGTGGAAGAATAACTTGAACTCAGGAAAGATAAAGAGCAAGCTGATAAAAGAAGAATTATTTGAGGTGGAGCACTGTTAGTGATGTTTAGTTGTATATACTTTTTTCCATTCAATTCATTTGGTTGTATTGACATTTGAATTGATAGAATTATGGTGGTGATAGAAATGGAAATGATGATAAATAAAATATTTTATTATTTATTTTTTCAAATTTCATTTTATAAATTTTGAATGATAAATATATTAAGATATATTTTATTATTATTTTTATTTCAAAATGATATATTTTTAAAATTGATATAATTTAAATTAGAGAGGAATTTTTGAATTAATTGGGCATAATTTTTTTTTGAAATAACTTTTCAAATTATTTAATATAAAATATTTTATTCTTTCATAATTTATATAAAATGAATATTATACTTTTTAAAATAAATATGTTTTTTTATTGGATGTTTAAAGATCATTATCCGTAATTTTTTTTATCATGAAATTAATATTTATAATTAAATATAATTGATTATTAAAATGAATGATAAAATATAAAGAAAATCTTCAATCTAATATTATAGATTATAGATTGTGAAAGTTTAAAGTTTTTCATATATTATATTTTTTTATTGAACAATTTTAATAATTTACAAGAAAAATAATATAACATATTAAATTTAAAAAACAATTTTTTAATTATATAATAAATTTACAATTATTTAGGATATTATGTTGTTAGTGATAACATTTAGTTAATAATTATTTTTTATTTAAAAAAATAATAATATATTTTCATAAATATTTCAATAATTACTTTTTCTTTTAAGGTTAAAAAAAATGTTGACATTTTTATTTAAAATATGATTTCACTAATTTTTTTCAGAAATAATTAATATAATATTTTTTTAATAAAATATATTTATAAAATTATTAAAAAAAAAACATTTAATTATTTACAAATTAAATAATATAATATATTTATTTAAAAATATATATATTTATTAAATATATTTCAATTTTTACTTATATATAAAATTTTATATTATTTTTTAAAAATAACGAGATTTTCCGTATAATAATTATCTAAAAACACAAAGGGATTTGGGCTCCCCATGTCTGATTATTATTCTTTCTACAGATTAAATGAAACTCTTTAAAACTTAAAAAATTAATTAATTCATAATGATATTGATTAGAAAATAGGTTTCTAATCATTTGTATTCTTATTTTTTCTCTTATTTTTTACATTAAATTGTTTATAAATATTTTGAAGTTAAACGAGTGAAGAAAATATTATTTTATCATTAATTTTATGAATGATATTAAATATTAATATGTTAAATTATTTTATAATAACAATAAGAAAATATAATTAAGAGAGTAATTTATAATTATATTTGATGTATTATATTTAAAAATTTAAACTTTAAATTAATATATATTTAATTTCAATAACAATTATTTTGTTATTTAATATTTTATCTTATTGTTGTCTATATCTTATTTTTTAATATATGATGTGACTGTTATCTTTAACTTATTTAAGTAGTGCAAGTTTGATGTTAATTATAAATCAGTTTTCCTATTCAAAAATATTTTAATTTATTTATTATCTATTAAATTATCATTTTTAATTGAAAAAATCAATTGAATATTTTGATCATACAGTGGAGTTTGGAACTATTATCTAATACACATGATTGAATGATGATATGCATGAGTGTTGATTTCCAATATTGAAAACAAACCCTACACTAATATAGATAAGGAAGGCCCTTTAAACAACAACCCAATTTTTTATTTCTAAAAAAAAAAGTGGACTTTAGCTCAAGTGAAGGAAAAATAATTTTAACATCTTTACATGGATCAATTTACTTATCGAAGAGAATTTTTGGCATCATCTGCACTTTGAAAAAAATTAAGAGTGATTTGACTTGTACAACGAATGTCAGAACATGTTGATAACTTTTAGGTGGATTATTAGATATTTCCCATTTTGGTCACTATATTTATCATACATTCCAATTTTGGTCACTATCTCAAATTATTATCTATTTTTGGATGTTATTCTATTATGTTCCAAAACCTTGTTTTTAGCATTCTTAGTCTCTATTAGAACTCATGTGAGCTAGAAATAAGATACACATGTCTAAACTCGCTTGTGAATTATTAATATTTCAAGGTCGTTTCATTTCTCTTCCCCTATTTACTAGGTAGGTAGATGTTATTTACTATACTAAATTCTAATGTATATAGGCCAAATTTTCCTAGGGTCCTTTTTATTGTGGTTGGTGTAGTGTTTTCAACACTTATGCAACCTCCATGATAAATTTTTTTGAAACTGTCTTATTTCGAATATTAAATCATGGGATTTATGCTCTCTTTCAATTTGAGTTTTTCTATAAATTTTTGTTTTATACACATAATTTTTGTATAAGACACTTAGAAATGTCATTTTTGACTTATCTTCGACATACATGATTTGTGTGTATACATATGAATCTTGATCATACTCTATAATATCCATCTATCTATTTGAGTTTGACCTTCCCACTTTTCCAACATTCATAAATAAGATCTCCCTATTATGTGCCTAAAAGGTCTATCATCCTAAGCAAACTGTTGACATATCTTATATCACTATTCCTTCCATCCTAGATAGTGCCAAAAAAAGTTGGGCACAGTCAGTTATCAAAAGTGTACCAGGTTTTCCAAATGACTATTTTTCAAATTCAAACCCTTCCCTTGGTTCGACCCACATTTTTACATGTCACTTATGGAGGAAAACCACCCAAAATTCACACACACACAAACACACAATATAATCATAGGGTTATTCCTATCTCACACCTATCAAAGATCATTTGGAAAATTATTTAAACATTGAGGAATACATTTTCACATCCTTGAGGCACTATCCTAAATCATTTAAATCATAAAAACCCTAAAAGGAACTATCACTAAGCAAAGTTTGAATACATATAACAAGGCCAAAGTTACATATTGTCAAGTTTCAATCAAAAGCCAAAAAGCTGAATTGTATTCTATAAGATCACTATTGAGCATACATACACATAGATGGGATAACTAAATGTGGTTTTAACCCTTTTGGAGTATTAGAGCATATAAATTTCTCAAACACTTAGCAAACTTTGATTGGGGTTGTCCAAACCATCTTTATAAACCCTTTTTATAGGGAAACCAAGTGTTGAAAGTGTAAATAGTGTTTTAAGGTGAAGTAAGACAAAATTAAATATTTGAACATGACCAATCATTTGAAATTACATAGGTAATATCTTGATAGGTAGGTGCATCAATATGTGGCCGAATAAATTGGAAAAAACATATAATTCCATAAAATAGTGGACATATTGACTAACCACATGTGTATTAGTATTACTAGAAATATTATGGAATATTCTGATGGTTAGTCTCCTAATCCAAGTGAACACATATCTATTTTAGGCAGTACTAAGTTAATATGCATAGACAATGATCAAAACAAAATATTGAACAAGTTAAGTAACTTATCCTCTTGTCTTTTTTAACAATAGTAATTGCAATAAATTATTTTATTTTACATTTAGATCTATGTAATTTATGTTATGTTTTATGTAATATGAATAATCAATAGTTTGGGTTATTTAGATCACTAAATTTAAAATATTCTAGTGAACCCAAAATTTCTCTCAAGCATGGCAAACCCTAGATTTCCCTTAGGGTTTCATCCTACCCTCTTAGGGTTTAATATATACATGTGGTAGGGTTTTAAGTCTAATTTCTAATTTCCCCTTATTCACATAAATAGTCATTGTTATAATAGATATCGTATCTCTAAGAGTACAAATAGTTAACTTCTTTGTTAGTGAAAATATTAAGAAACAAATCAACTAAAACAAGACACTAAGCATATGACTTCATGAGCCTAAAGAAAGGGTAAACAAAACCAAATATAAACAAGAAAATACACAAATTTATACCCTTCTATTGTGGAATGATCACCTTGTCAAGAATAAGCAGAAGTGGCTCAAATATGTATATCTAAAATGCTTGTAAAAATGTTGTCTAGGTTGTAGATAGCATCTGCTTTTTTAAAGCTTACAAGAATGGTTGATGAGGAATGAGAGTGATGCACAAGGGGTTTTGTGAACTAGTAGGGATTTGTTGTTATTCTTGAGCATGAAGATTGAAGAGGGGTAGGGTCTCATTTATAGCATTTTGGGATGAATGTGAGTCATCAGTCTAATTTTGCATATTAAGGGAGGAGAATTAAGATGCCATTTGATGGGGTAGGGTCTTATCTAAGGTTGTCTCCCACATTTGAATGAGTGGAGAACAAATGGGGGAATCTAATATTAAAAATGAAGGAAAAAGGATAATGGGGGACAAGTGAAGGAATCTTAGATTAAAAAATGGAAGAAAAGGGATGATGGGGGACAAGTGGAGGAAGAGGTGAATATAAAATTCATTCATATAATAATGTGAGGATAATAGGAAATATTTAATTTTAAAAATTAGGAAAAATCTAAATTTTATGGAATTTTTCGTTAGGGAAGGATTAGTTAATTAGTTCAGATTAATTAACTAATGGATAAAGAATAGTGAATAGTGAAGGAAATACTCTAATATGCAATGGTGATAGTGAATAGATGAATTGAAATGGTGCATTTCCCCAATTAGCGATGCCCCAAGGCAAATTCATATTTTTACATTAGATGTGTAAAAGAGTTTGGGATAAACATATGATTTGGACCAGTTTGTGTGTAAATGCAGGAAGTCATTCCATTTTATAATTTTGACACATAAGACGGTAAATATGAAGTGTCTACATTTTTCCTATGTTTGAGGAAGTGTTGCACGACATAGAAGAAGCAACATATTCTCAAACATTGAGAAAGAACATTAAAATGAGAGCAAAAGGTGCTCAAAATGATTAGAAGAAAATTGATGGATGTCCAATTGATGATTCATTAAATTCATTGGTAAACAGAGTCATACTAATGCCCTACATAGTACTTGGTAATCCTTAGATTCCCCCTCAAGGGGATGTATGGAAAATTTCATGAATGTGTATACCCTTGAAAGGAGGAAAATAATGCTTAAGGTGACTAGAATGAATAGGAACAAATTGACGATGTTGGAGAGGAATAGATTAACTAGAATGAGAAGGATCATAAATGTGATATGATAGTGAAAATATGAGGAAATTATCATAATAATTGAGATGATAATGCTTGTGTAGAGACCTTTGGATCTTGATTTTTGATATTAAAAATGAGAGTATACATCATAATCAGAAAATCAATCATGATAACATTGTTTTTCAAATTACATAACAAGAAATTAATTCAAATGCAAACATATACAAAGCTAAATCAAGATATGGAAAATTAGGACTTGATTGTAAAACATAATGCTATTAAATAAGTTTGGATATAAATGTTGACAACCTAACAACCTGATATAAATAATCAAGAGTCAAGTGTAAAATATAATGTACTAAACTAATGCACCTAAAAATCAATAAGCAAATAAATAATCATCCAACAAGCACACAAACACATAGCCAAAAGTAAACAAACACTTAATTAGTAAATTAGTGTGTGACAATAAGGAATTACTCTTGAATCCAAGGGTGAGAGAAAACAATCTTGACAAAAGCGGGGAATAGAAGAATAAGGAAGGGGTGAACGAGTTGTCACCAAATACCCCATGAAAATGGATGCTGCCTACATAGTCCATGATGGACTTCGTGTCAAATGTAGTTATCTAAATAATTTGGAAATAAGAAATGTGATGATAAGTAAATAAAATTATTATAGAGGGAAAAAAAAATGGCTCACAAAATGATGAGATCATGAAAAACATAGGCTCACAAAATGATGAAATCATAAGGTAAGGAGGATGGTGATAATAAGGATAGAGGAAAATAAAATGTGGAAGTTCACTCATGTGATAGTCCCAATTGCTTCTATCTAAAGATAGTGAAAGATGAATGATAAGGATGATAATAGAAGTCAAGCTATCATGAGATACCCAATGTATCCAAGTGCTGCCTACATAGTCTATGTGGACCTCAGGGTAATGTAATTGTCCCAAAAAAGGGAGGGTAATGAATAAATGATGATGATTTGAAATGACTATGACTATAAAATAGGTTTCTACCTATGAGATGTTCAAACACAAAAGGGAGGTTTACCTGTGTCATAATGAAAGAGTGCCACCTAAAACAAAACCAAGAGAAAAACTATTAGTGAACAAGGCTACAAAGAGTACAAAGATTTTATGGCTTAATATCTATGTTAGATGTTTGAGCCATTTTCTAAATTTTTTATTATTTTTGTGTTTTTTTGGAGTTTGGATGTTTTTAAGAGATTTTTAGAATTATGGGAAAGATTGTGAATATTTTTAGGTTTTTGGAATAAGATATATGTAAGAATATTGTACAAAGAGGATTTTAGAAGGGATTAGCTTGAAAAATGGTGAGAACGTAAAATTAGAATAATCAGCTCATAAAAATGGCTAGAGTGTCAAAAATAATAGTCGAGAAAGTGACTAGGGAATAAAAGTGAGTTCTCAAAATGGTGAGAGTGTGAAAGTGGATCAAGTAGATCATAAAAATGGATAGAGTGTAGGAAAAAAGTTAGGAAAGTGACTAGGGAATAAAAGTGAGACTTTAAAATGGAGAGATCAATAAAGCATAACAAGTAGCTCACAAAAGTGGCTAAAGGGGAGAAATAAATAGCCTAAAAATTAGCCAAGGGATAAGAATTGAGTTCACAAAATAGTGAGAGAATGGAAAAAGGGTGTAAAGAGGGGAAAAAGATGAGTGCTCATTTATGTAATGATTTGAAATTCATAATGACCATAAAATATAAGGTAAGATAATAATAAATTATCTCTCAAAATGGTGAGAGAATTAAGTAAGATTGTAGGGAAAAAGTAGCTTGCAAAAATGACTAGAGTGTAGAAAGAAATAGTCTGTAATGTGGTTGAGGGATAGGAATTTAGCTCACAAAATGATGAGAGCATGAATAAGGGAAAATAAGGAAGAGGAATAGTCACATGGAAGAGTGGGAGAAAAATGATGGTGAAGATGAAAGGTAGCTGACCAAACCTTAGAGACCCCATGTCTCCAAGTGCCACTTGCATAGTCTAAATAGGCCTCAGCCCAGTTTAGTTATCCCAAAAAAGGGAGGGTAATAAATAATAATGATTAAACAATATTAAAACATAAGGATGTTGAGAAAAATTTAGAACATCCCTATTGGAGGATGCCCCAATCGAGAGGGTATTATTAGCAATAGACAATTAGTGAGAATGAAAGATGGAGAATAGAGGTGGTGATTAGTTGTTAGTGGTTGAGCTGACCTCAAGAACTAAGCATTGCCTATATAGTCCAAAAAGACCTCAGGCCAATGTAGTTCTCCCATAAATGAGAGAAAAAGTGGGATGACAATAATATATAAAAATGATTATGAATGGATAACATTAACCTGTATATGAGATTAACCCATTTGAGATAATGCTTACATGCTTTGATGTCCAAGAATCAAGGATTGAATTTCCCCAAGCAAGACTGATTTGAGAAGGATACATCTTGAAATAGGTCGTGCACTTTGAACTTCCCAAAATAGGGTGAAATCTATGAGCAATGATGAAGAATTGAATGAGTGAACGACCCTAAACAGGGTGGATTGAGAAATGCATTAATTTGATTAGAAAGCACATCTCAATTTTTAACCTATATCACATATTAATAATGATAAGATGATGTTGATGGATGGGAATAATTTGATAAGATAATGCAAAATGTATGTGTTAATGGTAGAACAACTTTTGAAAAAATGAAGAGGCTATAGAAAATGAAACACATAAGGATAACAAAAGCAAGGAAATAATGATTGAATAATTGTAATTGGAAGGAAGAAGGAGATGAAAAGAGATCATGGAAATTGTGTTGTTCCCAAGTAAGAATACATGAAAAGTAAGTGAACTTCAAAAAATAATATCCCAATGATAAATATAGAAGCTTAACTTGCCCCAAACAGGGTGAAAGTTATGATCTTCGATTGGGTTGACTAGCCTCAAACATGGTAGAATTTGGAATGAAATATCACGAGAATGTGTGATAGTTGGAGTAATGACTTGACTCAAATATGACTAATTTGGGAAGAACACATCCCAATACTAAAATGATTTTATCAAGGATTTTGATTGTATTTAGGATAAGACAATGTTTTTGAATTTTGTGGCTTTATATATTTTGTTAGAGAGTTTTGGTCTTTTTTTTGTAAGAGTGTTTCTGATTTTCTTGATGTTTATGATTTTTGAAATTTTTGAATGTTTTTATTTTTTTTGGAATATGATATGCAAGGGGGCATTAGAAAAGGGAAAATTTGTTCTATCATCAAGATGGGATATGAAAATAAAGGGAAAGAATGACAGGATGATGCATAATAGTGTATGACAACTAGGAATGGATTAGGGATATCCAAAGACCATTTCACATGAGAACCAAACATCTCATCATCAAAGTGATAATAAGAGGGTATGCCAAGATGTGTCCCAAAATAGGGCTCAAAATATCATCCACTTTTGTAGCAAAGTCAAGATAATAATAAGGATATGATAGGATGGACATAGAAAAAAAATAATGGATAAGGGGATGGATTTCTGAATGAGGAGTCAAATAAGATGGATATTTTGAATGGAATAAAAGGCCAAAATGTATTGAATAGGATGAAGGGATGGGGTTGCTCCCAAGTGTTAAGGTACTTGGGATAATGAATTATTTACACATGACACTAGAAACCTAGTTTTCATCATGGTACTTACCCAAGGTACTACAAACATGGTTTGCACCATTGGATGAATTATTTCTCTTTCTCTTTTGATTTTTGAAATTTTGATTTATTTTTTTATATGTTTTTTTAGCATCTCAGCTCATTGGAGGATTATGAGATACATAATGTTGACCCTTTTCTAATTTCTAACCCATGCCTATTATAGATAGCTTCTTTGTTATAACCTTGATATTGATGTGGACTATACTAATATCATTATGAGCCTCATAAATGTTAGAGTGGGCTGCATTGAGGATGAAATAGATAAGGTTGAATGCACAAAAATGAATACATATGGAGTTGTGAAACTTGAAGAATAACTCACAAGATGGAAGAAGTTTGTCTTCACAACAAAAGTTGTATTAATGAGCATTAAGCATTAGCCAAAACATGAATAGGAAGAAACATTATATAGTGAGGAATTAGATCACCCAAAAAGGTAATTAAATCAACTCAAAAATTAGTAAATGACTTATATTACATTTCCCCTAATGACCTATTATTAACATAAGCAAGTTAAATGAGACATTATAGACAAAACCTAGTGGGACAAAAGTCTACACTAACACCCCCTTAAACATAACTTAGGTGGGTATACAAATTGGGTCAAGGCACAAAGGCATAATGAGGTAATGAATTATAGAGAGATGATCCCTGAGAGGAGGAAGAAGATGGAACTGTCTAAACCCCAAGAAGAACCCACAAATGAAGGTATTTTCTCTCATTGAAAGGTTTGGTGAATATATTAGCAACTTACTCCATTATTTGGATGTAGCATAGATCAATGATTTTTTCATGGATATGGTCCAAAAATAATTACATGTGAATCTTGATATGCTTGGTTCATTGGTGGAGGATTGGGTTATTTTATATCTATTTTGTGATTTGGTTGTTGCAGAAGATGATTGTTGGTCATCGAAATTGGATCTCAAACTCAATGAGAATCCCCTAAAGCTAAATAATCTTAGTGGTAAAATTAATAACTCCTTTATATTTTAAATTTGTATAAGGTAAATCAATAACATTATACTTCTTATTATACCAACTAATGAAACCTGAATCGAGGGAGAAACTATAGCCCAAAGTAGACTCGTGATTTTGAATGATGTCATCCCAATATGAATCTGTATACCTAATTAAGTTGATGTCAATACTCACTCCATATTGAATCCCAAAAATTTGAGTAACCTAAATGTAGTAGAGGATCTGATTAGTTGTTTTGTAGTGTAACTCATGTGGTTCTTTCATGAATCTGGAGACCATGCCCACTGTATATTAAATATCACATCTAGTGTGCATAAAGTAGATGAAACTACCAACAAGTTTTTGATATGAGGTAACATCAATGAATGGATATGGAAAATCAACCTCAAACTTAATACCAGATAGAAAAGGAGTTAGAGTTGGCTTATATTTAGCCATGCTAAACCATGCAAGAAAATCAAGAGCATACTAGGATTGTGCAATAGTGATCCTAGAGTTAGACTAAGAAATTTAAATCCTGAAGAAGTAATGCAATAAACCCAAGTCAGTCATTGAGAACCTATCAGACAAAGAAATTTTCATTGTTGTGATGGTGGATTGAAAACTCCTTATGATCAATAGGCCATGAACGTAGAGAACTAGAGTCAATAGTGAGTCATCATGCCACAAAATGTAGACATTCAAATCTGAATGGCATCGGGTGAACCCAACCGAAATAAGAAAAGAGTCCATGTTGGAATACCAAGATTGATAAGCCTATTTGAGGCCATATATAAATTTTTAAATTTTGAAAACTAAGGAATAATCTTCCATAAATCCTTATGGTTGATCCATTTATATTTCCTCTTTGAGGTCACTATGAATAAATGCACTCTTCACATTCATTTGATGAACATCCCAGTGATGTGTTATAGTAATGGAGAGAATGTGTCTGGTTGAGTTTATTTTGGCAATTGGAGTGAAAATTTTGGTGTAGTCAATGCTAGGTTCCTAATAAAAACCCTTTGTTACCAAACATGCTTTGAACTTGTCTACGGTCCTATATATTGCAAAATTTGTTTGGTAGATCCACCTACATTAAATTTTTTTCTTCCCTTGGGAAGTGGGACTAAATCCAAAGTGTTTTTCCTCTAAAACGAACTATACTCCTCTTCCATAGCACTATCCCACTTAGGAGTGCTTGATGCCTCATGAAATGATTGTACATAAAAAACATATGCAATGAAAACATGTGGGGCATCTTAGAATTATGAAAAGGTTTGCCTATTGTTTGATGGATCTCCAACCATTGGCCAAAACTTTATAGTGTTTGTCTAGCCCAAAGAGGACCAGTACTTAGATAGTTTGGATGGGATTCCTTGCCCTCTAAATATATTCTATGAGGGGAATCCTCATCACTACTCTCATCATTAGAACTAGAATAAGAATCTAGATCATCTAGAAGCTGATCAGGTATATATGATTCATTAAAACTATCATCAAATCCTAGTACATATAAATTAGGGGAAAGGTGTTGAGTTTGGAGTTTGAAGGACCTTCTATGAAATGAACACTCCTCTCAACGAACAACTCATGAGTGGTGGGATGGAAAATTTTGTATCCCTTAACACCCTCAGGATATCTAATGAAGATGTAAGATTGACTCTGAGGTTCTAATGACTTATGTTTCTTCTTCTAAATGTGAGCCATAGCAGGCAAACCAAGCACTCAAAAGTGCTCTACTATGGGTTTTTGACCATTCTAGGCTTCAAAAGGATTGACTCCCTTCAATGCTTTATGAGGACCTTAGTTCTAGATGTAATAAACACAGTTGATGGCCTCGAGCCAATACTAAGGTGCAAGAGACTAGAAGTCTAACATATAGCTGGATATTTCCTTTAAGGACCTATTCTTTCACTCTAAAACACCATTCTATCAAGGACTATATGGAATTTTATGTTGTAGTTCAATCCGCTCCATTGTACAAAATTACTCAAAATGGTTTCTTATATACTCACCACATTATTGGTGTAGAAAATATTAATGGCTTTAACTAAATATTTTTCTATAATCACTTTGAAGTCCTAAAAATGTCAAAGACCTTTGATTTATACTTAAGAAAATAAATCCAAGAATACCTCGAATAGTCATCGATGAAAGTAAGCATGCACTTTATCTTATTTGATGAAGGTTTTAGAAATGGGCTAGTAATGTCAATGTGAACAATCTCCAATATATGTGTAGTTCTCTGTGATTCAACCTTGTCATAGTTATCCTTTAGATGCTTACCAATAATTTAACCCTGGTAAACTCCATAGAAAAACTTAACTCATGGAAACTATGAAACCATGTCTTGATGACTGAGTTGTTCCAAGTAGCAATAGTTGAGATGGCTGAATCGTTCATGCCAAAATTTACTTACCTCATCTAAATGAGTGAGCAATGCATTAGAGGTTTGATCAGGAGAAAAATGTGAGAAAGTATATGACCTGGATTAGTGATATACTTTCCCAAAATACAATAATGGATTCACTATCAACTTCCCTAATAACCACAGAATTGGATGTGAACTCAACTCTTTTTCATGAATTGATGTGAGTAATCTAGATAAAGAGGGAACAAATAAAACATCATAAAATGTCCAATAAGTCACTTCAACAGATCTTCTCCCACTAAATTTTGTAGAAGTATCATAACCCAACAAGATGGAAGGCATAAAACAAGTCTCCAAAGATGAGAACATGTCCTATGATGACACCATATGGTGCAAGGCACCAGAATCAATAACCCATGTAGAAGGCTTGGATGCAATTGTAACAAGTGATTTTCCCTTATATTTTCCCTTCTTACTATCTTTGGACTTAAAAGACACATATGCTGATGAACTATGAGTGGAAGAATCAGGGACATTGATATTATGCTTCTCAAGCATTTTTGTCAGTTGGTCAATCTGTTTCTTCGTGCATTTGGCCTCATCATGCCCAAATTTATTGCAATATCCACATGTGAGTCGCTCTTTCTTGGGTTTACCATATGAATAGGAGGACTTCTAATTCAACATACAATCACTAAAACTTGACAATGAAATGTTTAAAAATTATTTGTTCAGTGGCTGATGATGTCTCACTTTTCTTATATAGCTTACTAAAAATATTTTATGATGTTATACTCTCTTTTGTTTTTGGATTGAATTTTTTTTACATGAATTAATTGTATAGAATGTTTTTTATATTTAATGATAAGGATTGAAGGGTATATTCCTCTAAATTCACCTAAAATACAATCCAAACCTCATCCATTTTTAATTTCCAACATGATGTTATACTTTAATATTTATACGAGAATGATTTTTATTTCTTAGGTTGAAGATATACATAGGATTATTGTTAGCGAGGAAAATTTAGAGAATGCATAAGTGTTGTTTAGAAATGTTATACACTATTTCACTAAAAAAACAGGTGTGTTTTCTTTAGACTTTGATGGATTTATGTGCCGATATTGGAGTGGGTGTTCACATGGTTCACTCACACAAGGATCCTCTCATTTTGGGCAAAGAGAGGATTGAAACTAAAATTTTAGAGGAGAAATTAGTTTTTTAAAATGAGGTAGACTGGCACCACTTTTATTTTACCTAATTTATTTGTTCAAATATGGTTGAAGAGAACATTTTAAAAAATTCAAATTTATTATAATGTCTAAGAAAATGACATTGATATGTGCAATGCAAATTATGATTTTTTATATGACTATTTAGAGAGATCCTTTTTTTCCCTCAAAATTTGTGTAATGTCTAATAAATTGTATGATTTTTTTAAAAATATGACTATTGCTAGAGATCATTTGTTTATCTAAATTTATATAATGTTTAACTTTTCAACATTTGTATTTGGGCATTAAATAATTTTAATCTAATATTTAAATTTTGGCATTTGAATTCAGAATTTAAATTATTTTAATAATACAAAGTCAAAATTGTTTTATTTTTGGTTAGAATGGATGTTTAATTTATGAGATGTGAGAGAATACGAGTTGTCATCTACAGAAATTGGTGGAATTAGTTTGTATAGAATATTGGGGTTAGTGATTAAATTTTTAGGGTTCCTATTGATTTTAAGTTGAAGGGTATTTATTTATCCAACCCTTCCATTATGAAAAATTGAAAAAAATAGTTGCACTTTGATTGAAAAGAGTAAATTAAGTACACATATCACTAAAAGTATGTTAAATAAGATATTATTTTTAAATTTTAGTAACCTAGAAATATGTCCTTCTATGGGCCCTTGCTTTGCATTTGGAATAGGACTAGAAATGATCAATAAAAAAACTTTAGAAATGATCGAGAGCTCGCTGTGTTAAAAATTTAGAACTCTGATACAAATCTGTTGGTGTTAATATGCACATAGGTGTGATCTATTCTACCTAAACACAACAATATACAAAAAAAACTTCACATACATGAAATACCCAAGCATACCCACAAAATAAAAATAAATATATTGATTTAACTATTTTATTCTTTACAAACTATTCTAAAAATCATTCCTAACAATTTTTGTTGTATTCTTTGTTGTTCTATTTTACTATTCTATTATTCTTCTATTGTTGTTTTTCTTTTATTGTGTTCTATTATGTTATTGCTGCAACTATCATTTGATTATTCTCCTCTTTCTTATATTCTATTCTATTGTTCTATATTACTGTTTAACTCTAGACAACTGTACGATTCAAAATTCAAAACTTTTTACTTTTTTAATTCAACTATCGTCATCTATGACATATCATTCATTCAAACTCAAATAACTTTTAATGTTTGAAAATGGATTCATCCATTGGAGAAGTTTTTCAGATCCAATACAAGTTTGTAAAGTCAGAGTTAGATGGCATTAAATAAGTGTGGGCCAAGATTATATTTCAACACTTCCCCTTAATCTTAACATTCTTACAATGTTCTACTAAACATTTCTCCACATTTTTATATACTCTAGACCTCCTTGTATATAGACTCTGGAGTTGTCTTTGAACTGTTTCCAGAGCTTTTTTTTGAACTATCTCTAGATTTTCCTCTATGACTTAGGAGCTATCTCCATAATTATTTGTGTGACTCTGACACTATTTTTGATCTATTTTTACAGTTGTTTGTGTGACTCTGACATTATTTTTTCACTATCTTGGGAGCTTCTTGTGTGACTCAATTTTTTTTTTGAACTATCTCTAGAGCTGATTGTGGGACTCTAGCATTGTCTTTGGAGTTGCATGTGTGACTTTGGCATTATCTTTGGAGATACCTATGAGACTTTGAAGCTTCTTGAAGACTACAGATGTGAGTTTGTATGGACCCTAGGGTTATTTGTGTATCTCTATCACTGACTATGTGTCTCTATAACTGATTGTGTATTGTCTCCAGAGCTCAAGAGATACATGAATAAACACTCTGACATTGGTCCAAAAATTCTCCTAAGTTAGTCATTGGCCAACATAATTATAGTGGATTGTAAATGGGACCAAGGTGGTCAAAGGGATTCAATTGAAACTAAATATGCATGAATTGAGTTCTAATTTTTATGTTGTATCCCTAACATGAGTGAATGTGATTATGGGTGCCATTATTGAATGCTTTGGAAAATTTATGGGGGCACAGTGTGTAATGCTTTGCCAAGTCCCGAAGTTGAATGTGAAATTTAAGGAAGGAAAATATCTACAAGAATTAAAAGACTACAATAAAGTCCAAATAAATTAATCGTAACTCACAAAATAGGTAAATGGATTACAAAAGGATAATGGTGTTATATTTTTTAATATAAATCTAAGAAGGTCATGCATGACTAAGAGAAAATGAGAACATAATAAAAGAGAACAAAATGTAGTCATTGATTGATGTGTATGCATATGGTTTTTATGGTCTATGACACATGCTACCACTAGTTTGAAGTGAAGAGAAAATAATCATGCTAGAATTGGGTTAAAACAATACACAAACTACTGTATCAATTGAATGACACATAATTACTTTCAAAGATATATTTCCATTTTTGTTATCATTAGATAAGGATGAGATAAAGTAACCAATACACCACAACCTTCCAAACTCATCATAAAAGCTAGCATTATAATTGCTTTGGGATAATTCAATATACGGACGAGGCACTTTTATGGTGTTTGAATATAATCAACTTTATTATTAATTATATGTATCATGTGACTGTATTAGGAATTTTTTGGGTCTATTATAATCATACTAATATCCACAAATTAGAATTACAATAATATCCTCACATGAGAAAATTATATCAAACTCCCTTCCAAACCTTCAAGCAAGATTCACAAGTTTAAAAACCAACACAAAAAATAAACATTTTCTACTTGTAGTATAGACAACTTCACAATGAATCATTGTATTTAAACAAAGCATTAAAAGTCCAAAAATAAAATATAGAATATGGAAGGGATTTGCAACATACCCATATGGGTAGGCATTGCCCCTGATGGGAAAAATAATAGAAGAATTGAAATAATTTGGAGATGATGCTTTAATATCACTATTCATAAACACATCCTCTTTATAAACGTCCCCACCTTCAAATGAAGATTATCACCCACAGGCCCATGATAGCTAACTCCATACTTTTGATACAACTCATAAAACCAATTATTGTTATCATCTTCTTCATTATTGGGTCTATCAAAATTTATAATGTAAGGAGACTACTGCCAAATTGACAGGGCTAATGCCCTTGCATATAAAATCGCATACATCTTCCTCAGAGTAAGCCCCCTCCTACCAACAAAAACCTTGTAGGAATTGAACTAGGTATCTGTTGCTGATGTGGAACTTGTTGTTGATGATGATGTGCTAGGAGTGATCCCCCTTTGAGAGTAAAAGTTGAACATATTATTTTTCCTTCAAATGAGTTGTTTGGAGAGTATAAGGAAATTAAAACCACCCTTTTCAATTCAGGGTATTACAATGATGAAACCATTTGGGCAATGGATGTCTATGTACATGAACACAAAATATGAATGAACCCACTTCATTTATTGAACAATTGAAGATGGATGTACATAGACATTGTAAAACTTATAGTTGTACCCATTCTTCTTCATCTATAAGACTTCTAGCCTATTTCCTACTTGCATGTGTGGGTTTTGGAAATTCTTAAGAAATGGGCTATTACTGGTGGGATACAAAGAAGTGGTAGAGGGGAAAAGAGAGCAGTAAGAATTGAGATAGCCCTTAAAAATTTTACGTAGTCAATTACCATTACTCAATCCCATTTGAATCCACTAATGCCGTTGACATGGAGTTTTAACAAGAATAAAAATACTTGATCAAGTTCAATAAATTAACATTCTTTGATTTCACTTGGGGTTCAATATCTACCATCCTAGAATGAAATAAGGGGAAGGAAATGAAAGGTCCGCTCGATGCTGACTATGTGGAAAATGTATGCCTAAATATAATGCCAACTAAGATCAAATATTATGAAATCCCAACCTTATCAAACTTTAGTGTTGTCACCATAAAAATGTCATCACCTAATGATAAGTTACAAGGCTACCAATAGTGACAACCATTTGATGTCAATTTAATGAATTATCTATTCTTTTGTCATTTATTAAAAAAAATTA
Source organism: Torreya grandis (assembly GCA_037957365.1). NCBI lineage: Eukaryota > Viridiplantae > Streptophyta > Pinopsida > Cupressales > Taxaceae > Torreya > Torreya grandis. The sequence goes on from JARHVA010004131.1 coordinate 458,970, forward strand.
ATACTTCAACTATGACATTTGAATTCTGATATTTTTGAAGGGTGATTTTTAAATTTTACTTTTGAAATGGGTTTGAACCCTTTAGATGAGTTGTGACGGGTTCAATTTTGATTACTAATCAAGGTATATTAAATAATAATAATTAACTTTAAAAATAGATGTTTTAGATTACATTACCATGCATAAGCTCCTCTCAAGAGAGAGATTAAAACTTTATTTAAGTAAAATTTTAAATTATATATCAAATTGTAAATATTTTTTAAATAACACATAATATTATATTAAAAATAATTCCATGTTTTACATACATATTATTGCTATGGCATTTTTGTGAAGTAATTTTCACTTGTGATTTTAATGAATGTAAATTAAAACAAACCAAGTTAGAAGTGATTTTAGCTTATTGTAATTTTAGTGAATGTAAATTAAAACAAATCAAGTTGGATAAAATATGATAAAGCAGCCTAATTTTTTTTAAATGATCTAATTTCCATAATTTTTTTTATATTTGGTATTTCTATAATTAATTTGTTCCAATGACATCTTTCAATTGAGAATAGTAGGGAATTATACACATTTCAACTTGATATATATATATATATATATATATATATATATATATATATATATATATATATATATATATATATATATATATATATATATATATATATATATCTTATAAGCATGATCCATCATTTAGCTATATATAATCTCAAATATTTAATATAATAGGTAATAAAAAATAACAAAATGAGATTCACCAAAGTAATATATTACAAGAGCCACCAAAAGAGATAACACTACTAAAAAAACAATAAGAATAACTCTTATCATTATACAAAACATACGAGTAAACTATAGAGTAAAACTCTACTTGTAAAAATAATTTGTATTAATATGATTTAGAATTTTCAAATCTATTAAATTGAAAAGGTTGAAGAGGCTATATCGTGTAGTTGAAACTCAACCTAGAACATTTGTTATTAGTTAAAAATGTGAACATCAAAAAATTGTACTCAGTTTAAAAATAGGAAAGAAAAGTTTCAAGGTATAATCCTATGAATAAGGCATCTAGATATGAGGCCAACCCTATTAGATGCTAATTTATTATTGATGATGAGGGATGAGGAGTGATAAGAAGGGAGTGATTAGGAATGATGAGGGATAGTGAAAGTCAATGAGGGAACAATCAAGGATGATGGAGTGATTAGAGATGACTAGGGATAGTGAGACTCAATGAAGGAGTGATTAGGGATAATGAAGAATGATGAGAGAGTGATTAGGGGTGATGAGGCATGATTAGGAAGTGATCAGGGATGAGGGAGGGATGATGGACAAGTAAAATTAACACAAAGTGGTCATTTGATGTGTGTAAGTCATCAATGTGACCTATGTTACCGCAATCACACCAATTTGCATCAATTTCAAAGTGAGTGGTTTGAAAATTTCAATTTTGACAAACTTAATACTCCTAGAAAGGCCAAAAATCAATCTATAAGGCACACAAACCAAAAAATTGGCTATATGTTTACCAAAAATGGACATCAATTACAAAAATTATGTCCTAAAATCCCTAGGTTTAATACTTAGACCCTAAAAATGCCTTAATACTAACCTGATTGGATTTTGAAAAACTATTTTCCACATTGTAAGGTGTGTAGCTATGAAACTAACTCTATTAGATGTTGAGTGACCCTAATTTCTTATATTTACTAAAATAAATTTAAAGTATTTCTTATACTTAACATTTATAGTAAATATAAGCTTCTGGCCAAAATTTCCTTCATGTGCAACTCCCACATGTTTTAGGGTGATGATAATATATAACACGATCATGTTATTAATTAACATGATTACGTTATTAAGTAACATACTCACATTATTAAGACGATCATGGTATTTGAATTTGAATTCAATTCCTGCACCTTTTGGCTTGGGAATGGCTTGGATTCCTAAGCCAAAGGCTTGGACTGTCAACGTATAACCAAGTTTTAAAAGATATAAAAATAAATAATTTTTTTTAACTTTGATTGTCGAATACACTAAGAATTTCAATGTGAAAATTCAAAAACTTGATACTATCTTGACGAGCACACTCTCCTCTTTCCAAAAATATGATTCTTATATTTTTAGACTAATTTAAGGTTTTAAACTATATTTATTTCTAACTATTCCTTTTTAGGCCATTACATACCGCAAACATACATGCCCATACATGTTCATGTAATTTGTGTTTTGTTGATCCAAGTGAAAAACAAATTCTATGGTGACGTAGTATGCTTAATTATACACACATTCAAAAAAAAATGATTTTTTGTTTTTTTTTGAGGTAGTTAGGCTTGAATCATGGATGACTATCCATTTGTTTGTTAATTTTTAGGATGTATTTACTTTCAAAATTCATAAAAAAAGTATTCATTGAAAAAATACAAAAAAATATAGGTGACATGCTACAATCTTTTATCTAAATTTTCCCCAAAGGGTTTCAAATAAGATTAAACGCTGCTCAAAAAATGGTGCACATCACGACCATCTATCTACTATGATTTTTGAAAAAAATTGGAGTTCCTCTTCAAATTTTAGATGTTTGACCTAATTATGCTTAACCATTTTTAATAAATTTAGTGTTTTGGAAACCAGACTCGAAATGATACATTTCATGTGTTTACACCATCTTCAAATTTGGAGTGTAGATATCTCAAATTACCTACAGAAGTTTAAGTTTAATAAATTTGAGAAAAATCATGTCCATGAGTAGGCCACTTTTTATCCCCCAACTTTGTGCACTTACCCACATTCTTCTTAGGATTTAGCATGTAATACAACACATGAATGTGAAGCCCCATGAGAATCTTGTGTGTTTTGATATCAATGTTATCCAATTCATTATTCTCCCTATATGTATTCTTCCTCGAGTAGACATATAACTGTCAAAGAGTATGAGTCTGATCATCAATTTTATCATTGTCGATGCACACCTTACATGTGTCATCAATTCAATTTATAGAATTCTTTAAATACTTGGTAGTGAAAGCATAAGGTAACTTTATCCACCCTGAAAAGTTATCCATGGGCTACATCCAAATGCATGTGAGTGAATAATGTTTCATAACAACAAATTGGGCTTGAGTTCCCATTTGCGTGACCAACTCTTTATGGACGTGCCATCAATTTTTGAAGGCTTCCTTCATCCCTTCAAACCATCATTTCATTTTAAGCTTGTGGGAAGGGGAGATGACACTTAGGTAGGTGAACTATTGGAACCATTTTATGGGGGATTTAGTCTCAAGTGGGTAAACCCACTTCAGTTATTTATCATCATATTTTGGAACACCAATCTCATAAAACACCAATAAAAGAAGAATTGTGCCCCAAGAAAATTTATGATTTGGTGAGCAGTGGACCTTCTCAACATCCTCCACAATATTTTTAGTGAAGTATTGGGCATAGTTATACTTTTACCCCTAGGCCATTTGGATTTACACATAGAGGTTCAACATGTCAACTTATTTCCATCTATCCCTCGCTCCCAATATTAGTTATATCCAAGCGTGTAGCTACTTGAATGGTGGAATATTAGAAGCTAGAAATGTACATGGCATGGCCCTCTTTTTTGTACTTAAACACCCCTGTTGCCTTCTCAATTGCCTCTTGGTTCTCCAGATCTGCATTAAGGTTAATGCCTAAACATTGTAACCCCATTACCTTGCTGATATATTGGGCATTGATATTCATCCTATGCCCTATAAAGTATAAATTGTCTTTGTGGATGCACGAGAACATAAATATTACCACATCCATGGGCTTCCCAAAATAAGGCATGTTGAAAATTTGGAACACTCCACCATCGTTCAACATATTGAAGACTGTGAGGTCATAAGTGACCTCATTATTGGTGTTTTGATGCTCAACCCTATAGTTGTGCTATAAGTCTCCCTCATTTTTGGGTTGGCGATGATTTTAATCAAGCACTTGGAAAGAAGAAACCTTAGACTCCCAATTTACACCGTGTAAGATCGACTTGGGGTATTGTATTTCTTCAATTAAAACAAAATTATGCATTTTGATGGTCCAAAATAATTATTGGGATAACTTCAAGAAGTTAGGTTTAAGCTCTCATATTAAAAGGAGCATTTTTGACAAGAAGATCATCAAAAAGGGATGTTGCTTCTTGATAAATGTCTGAGTGATTGTCTAGAATCTGACCATCCCTATCTTTAATATAATAGATCTTATTTACATTTTTCTTAGCTTTGACAAAGTTGTGAAAAAACATCATATTCCTATCACCTTATTTCAGCTAGGATCTTCTAGATTTATACTTCCAAAATATTTCTTCCCTAGATAGGAGTTCCTCTTGGAAAGCTAAAAAATATTTCAATTTGAGATAAGAAACACTTTCTATACATTACCTAAAGATTTCCTCATTTAGAGCTTATAACTCTGCTTCCACTTGAGTTTTCCCTTGGAAAACTTTTTTGAAGACATAAATTTATTTCAAAATTTCAAGCAAGCCTTTACATGATCAAGACTCTTAGCCAAGACGAACATTTATAAACCCTTTAAAACTAGAGTATTATTCCATCACTTTTCCATTCATTTAAAAAGTAAGGGTCCCTTAACCAAATGAGTTTGAAATTGAGTGGGCACAAAGGAGGAGATGGATCTATGATGATGTGCAAAGATATTAGAAAATCATCAAACCCAAAGATTATAAAAACCTTGCTTTCTAATATGTAATCCAAAAGTAATTAGGAAGGAAAAAACAATCAAGTCTTTTAGTATTGTTTCAAAAGACAAGCCTTGTATTTGACCAAGGGAACCAAACTTACTTAGGTTCCAAATAATAGAAGTTATTATTTGAAATAAGTTCTCATCAAAGTCAAACTATGATTGGGACACTATCAAATAATCTTGATATTTATCTTCAGCTGATAATATTGCATTAAAGTCCTTCCCAAACATTAGCCCATATTTATTGAAATGAACTAGTTTAAAATTTAACTCTTCCTAAATATTTTTCTTTTTCCTAAGTGAAAGGAAATTTGGTGCATATATCTTATATAAAAGAAAGGAAATATTAGCAGAGAAATATTATACCTTGAAATTTTTTAATTGGATCCATATGTGACATCTCCAATCAAAATTATATTGGGATTTAAAATTAATCCCATGTCACTAGATAATCCATAAAACCCCACAAATGATCAATGCCAATGTACCTAAATTTTATTTATTAGAAAAAAAGTTTCAGGTTCCCCTAATTTAGTTTCTTGGAGAAGATATAAATTATCTTGAAGGTTTATCATATTATACTTGACTAAGTGTCATTTTCTAGGGCCATTCAATCCCCTAACATTCCATGATATCAGTTTCATTGAAATTGAGAGGGGACTTCCATCCTCCGCACCTTCCCCCCACTTTCTAAGAATAAAAAAAGAACTAATAATATTTTGTGTTCCCTCTGCCACAACCTCCAACACTTTATCCTAGCCAAATTTCTTATCTTTTTATTTTGGGACCACAATTGGGAATCTTGATCAAGCTATTACCTTGTGAAATAGTTAGGATTTTGGTTGATCCCAGATCTTTCTCCTCTAATAAAGGTGTGCACACATCTCTATCTTATGAAAAATAATAATATAGAAGCATATGTTTAGAATAACCTTCCATTTTAAACCTAAGCATTGATGTTATTGCAATAAATTTCTTTGAATTTTCTCTAAATATTTTAATATGGATTTGGGTGAATTATTTTCAAAGATGTTATCTCGAGATTCAAAAATTTGGCCTTGAGAAATAGGTGAGTGGGGGCAGGAGGGAACTAAGCATAGTAGGGGCCAATCCACCTCCATTTTAAGCCAAAAACTCAGTAGATGAGCCATCTTATTTTCTTCTCCAAACTTTCTTATATTTGGAAGTTATAACACGAGTTAGGTAATTGGCTCTAAATTGTCCAATCTCATGACACTTGTAGCACTTGGAATCTATATTTTAGACATCAATGATTTAAGAAAAAATACTATTTAGATGGTTGATGTTTATCTTCTAGGGAATATGTTTTGATAAATTCATTAAGATGCAAATTCTATCATAGGTGGCTAGATAACCTTTGAATGCCCTTTTCTCAATTTCTAAGACCTTATCCAAACACTTAAAAAATACTTTAAGGGAACATTCAATCCAAATTTTGAGAGGTAGGACATAGAATTTCACCGACACCAGTGTGATCCTAGTGCTCCTTTGAGGGGTTTAAATATTAGTTCCATTTTTTTGAGAGATAACCCTACACTCCCCATTAGCCAAGGACTATTGTTCATGATCTCCCTAGATCTCTCTTTCATAGGCAATATTTTAGGAAAAAATATTTCTTGGTAGGAATCTAAGCACCTAATTATATCCCCATTTAGATTCCACCCAATCTTTCATGTAAAAAATATCCAACCACTTCCCATCAAAATTCTATATTATGGCTAAAGCATCTAAAGATGACACTTTCGTTTCCAATTTTATCCTTAGAATATCTAAATTCATAGATGGTACAAAATGCACAACCTTGAGGAACCCATCTCCTTTATTTATTCCTTTAGTTTTCCTAATTCCATTCTATTTTCCCTTGTGGCTAGCTAAAGGGCATCCTCTTATGATCTTCCTGATATGTGATTCGTAATGTGCTTATTTTTACTATATTTACCTTCAACTATCCCCAATTTAACTACTAATGAAGTTTCTTGATTTTTTATCTTCTACTACCCTTAAGCCAATAAGAGGCTCTTATGGCCCTCCTTGTCATCTTTTCTCTAGGATTTCTTTGGACATCCTCAAAATTACCATTGCTTCCATAAAATACACTAGGTTCATTAATATGATTCCAAAAACTTTGAAACTTATTCTTGGTTTCAAGCTCTAACCATGACAACTATTTTGCACTTTTTTATTCATCTAGAAGGTTATAGACCTTTAAGTTAAATCCAAAAACTTTTCATTCGATTAAAACACAATTTAACTATAATATATTGAACCAAATTCATAAAATGGTGTCCTCTAAGTCAAAATTCTTCCCCAAATACTTTATTTTCTTGTAAAAAGCCTTAAGGGGAGTCTTGCTAAGGTGAAACCCTATATTTACAGGTTGGATAGTGACTTATTCCTATTTTATTTCATTTTACACCCTCCCAACTTTTTCTTTTACTATTTTATTCATAATTGAACTAGAATGCACTAGAATTATTCTTTACTTATCACAATCTAGACCATTACGTGTTTATATTTCCTCTTTAGACCAAATAAATCCCCCATTCTAATAGTTTTATATCCATCATTAAGATCCACCTGTTCTATAAATCCACTCTCACTTTTGTGGTTGCTCCTCTGCTCCTACTCTAGAAATAATGATTCATCCTGATGCAATTCCGTTTGATCCTCAATCTGATTATATTTTATTTAAATTTTGGACTAGCCACAATCAAATATTTTAATCTTAGACATATCTTATATCATGAAAAGCAAATAAAAAGACACATAGATTCAAGTACAAAACTATACAACTATTATTATATATATCTTGCACAAAGGCATGGAATGAAACAATACATATAAACTCTCATTATCTATTGTCCATTCCACACCAAAGCAATGTGAGAGTGAGAGAGAACCTTGATTTTATTTAGTATGAAAGGCCTCATAAATGCATTTGATTATGTTAATGTAGGTTGTTACATAAAATCAAGTAGGTTCAAATGGTTTCATAAATTTCACTTTTGTATGCAACTTAAATTTTAGTGTAAATTGCCTTGTGAATGTGCAACTTGAAATTTGGTGCAAGTTTCCATGTCCAAACATGATTTTTAAAAAATAATAATAATTAATTTTAGGATAATTACTTATTCAATAAGTAAACTTAAGGTATAATTGAAAATTTACACCAACATCTCTATTAATAAAAAATTATGGAGCATGTATAAAACTGAGGCTAAACCTCTAAAAGGGGTCTTAACAAGTTAGGTTTGATTAGGTACCCAATATAATGAAATAGAAAGGCTACTATAGAAAATAGAAGTGTCATAATGATCTCACCCATAAATTAATACAACAACTTAGAATAACATTGAAAAAATAATGAGATTTACCTTAGAGATATGACCCAAAAATATAATATAAAACACACATACCACGCCCCATACCCACCCACGCTCACTCCCCCCACCTTCCCCCATCAATGCTAAATTAGGTGAGGTGGATGAAAAATCCCCAAAAAAACATGATGGCATGAAAACATGAGATACAACACAAAGATCTCATTATTGGTGCTGATAAATCCATTGTATGGATCAATAAAGAACACCAAATAATCAAATAGATATTAGGAACACCACAAATTACTCACCACAAGGAAAAATATATATGTCAAAGAAGTTATCACAAAATATTAAATTTTTTCCAAGAAAGATCACTGCTACATAGTATGAATGATGTGTTGAATATGTAGATGAATAGTGGAGGAACCATGTTAGTAGATTCTATGCAAGGAGGGATAACAACACACCATAACCAATCATAAATCCGTTTGAAATAAACATATATGGTGAAAAAGATGCCTGTAATTGAATTGGTGCCATGTGCACAAATGGTGTATGCAAGTAAACTTATGGATCAAATTTAAGACTCTCATACCTATATGAATCTGATAAAGCATTAGGAATCTCATGCATAACTTAATAAAGATCATGGATATCATTCCTGAATGAAGGGCAAGGTTTCCTAAACCATACAAAAACAAGCTCAAGTATCGCATACCTAAGTCAAGGACTAAGTCTCTCATGCATGAAATTTTTTGAAGATGGATCGAGACTCTCATCCGTGAGTATAGTATCTAAAGAATATATGAATATAAAAGAATTTTCTCACTTGATGTCCTTTGGAAGTATGGAGTGACCAAAAACTAGTGTAGAGTTCATACAAAATGGTCCCAAAGAAGAAGTGGAAACACATGCCCAATAATCAATTCCATCGAAATCAATCCAAAAAATAGTTTGGATGGATGACACAATGCTCTGATCAATATTTACAGTACCTCCACCATAATAACTCATAGTACAAATAATATGGGAACCTAAACTAGTATTGTGCTTTTCAAAATATCCAAGCACATAAAAATTATGATCAACAAAAGTGTGGTTTGTTATAAAGGCAACTACAGGGGTAGAAAGATCATAATATAAATCAATTTATGATATATCACAATCAAAGAGAACATCTAAATGATGTCTGCCAGATTCAGAAGTAAGTATTAGATAAGGACCAAGTGTAGTAATTGTGGGTTCCAAATGATTAGAGCATTACTACAAGAGTGAAACACTATCTTACAAAGTGAAAATGAGAAGATCATGTTTCGTAAGTTTTGTGAAGAGAAGCGTGTTCTGTGCTTTGAGGGCTTTATTTTTATCTAAAAAATGACAATATCTTTTCGAAGAGAAAAAATCTTAGAGAAGATACTATTAATCTTGGGTTTCAAGTTATTATTTTATTGCATTAGTGTGTCTAGATTATGGTATAAATCCATTACAAGAAATAGTAGGAGAAGGTGTTATGACAAAGTACTAAGAAAGTGGGTTTGCAAAAGACATGGAAAAAATCACAATTTTTCCAAAATATAAATGTCCTAACATAAGGACATCGCATGAACCACTTGAATGCCAAAATAGGAACAAGACATAATCCTCAAGTGTGCCAAAAATAAGTTTTTTACCCCTCCTCTGAAGAAAAAAATAAAAATAAAAATCAGCACATTATAAGGAGTTTAATGAAAAATTATGTCCTCTAACTATATATAATGATGCAGTTTACCAAAAAATATCACCTTCTTAAAATTTGAGTTGAAAATAAGAAATAGAAACAGTTGCATTTTTTTACAATATGAATCAATTATAGTTACATGAATTTTAGGCAACAAAACATGCACTTTCATAAAAATGATAACTAAAAACGTGTTCGGAATGCAGACAAAACACATTTTGAAGTTTGGTGATATTTGACCATAAAGAAGGCTTCCATAAATCTAAAAAAAAAGACATATTTTGAAGTGAATAAAAAAATATAAATATATTGTACATAAGGGGTCAAACATAAGTTCAAAACATAATACTAATTATGTCCTAACTCTAAGTGACACTCACAAAATGAGTAAAATGACATAATTATGTGTAAAAATGTGTTTCAGTGGGGTACAACAAAATACAAACATACAAGCACGAAAGATAGAATTGTTGAGTGGGCATGCTGACATGATGATTAAAAAAAAAAAATTAAAAAAATATGATCATTTATCAAACTAAGCCCCACCCTCCAATCCTTATCAAATAGCTAAAAAAACCACCTTAATAATGTGATTTATTGAATTGAAAGAAAAATAGGTTTTGTTGAAGGGGATCTAACATTAAAGAGTGGGATCTGACATTTATTAAGAATTATGCCAAGATCATTTAACAAAGACATTAAAGAGTACATAATTTAATGAAAGCAAAAAACAATATTACCTCTCATGGAACAAATCATAAGTTGAGATAAGATTTTAAAGTGAAAAACTGAATACATCAGAGATAAATTCACATGATTTTATTATAAAGTTGGCAACCAAAATATCTAACAATTACAATATTGAATCAAAAGCACAAGAGAAGAGAGAGAACTGAGTTTCTAGTGAAGAAAAGAAAAGAAGAAGAACTCTTTTATAGAGTTAAAAGAGGAAAATAAAAATTACATAAAACTCCATTATGACCTTAAAATCCCTCCAAGTATGTGCCACTTGTGTCTTAATCTCTTACAAAGAGAGGAAAGTGTGTGCTATGTGCAAAGAGAGAGTTACATGCAAGTAACTCTAATTCTAATAAGTAGATTATGGAGGTGAGTGACATCTCATAAAGGTAGGAATAAAAAATATTTATAAATATAATAAATGCACACACAAATTAAACTTAGAATAATCTTAATACACTATAAGAAAGACTCAAATTAAGATTAATTCTTCGACACTCCCCCTTAAACTTAAATGGGGTTACAAAAGTGGAGAAAAATATTTTATAAAGAAATAAAGGAGTTGAATTATAAAAGATATTGAGAGAAGAAAAAAGAGAAGGTACCACCAAAAGTCGTAAGGAAGAAAGTGTGATCATAAAAAATCTCTAAAAATCCTCTTCAGATAATGTGATCGATCCACAATGGAATAAAGACTAAAAAAATGAGAAATGATCCACAAACCTACAAAATAAAAAGCTAACACCAATCTTTCAAGTTAAGTAACCAATATGCCAAAAATATAATTTACTTACATGATGTAATAAACTAGATGTACAACTAGACAAATTTGAGCAAATACAACTTTCATTATAAAGTGAGTAAACCTACACAAAAAGAAGTTAGTCATAAAAGCTCTAAATAAAGTAAATATCCTCTACAAGAAATGCAAGGAATGCAAAAAGAGATTTATTTAATCAAAATAGAGACAAACAACATGTGTCACTTGAAAAAAATATTTTACGTGAAGCATTAGAAGAAATATCGTAATAACACACATTAAAGTCTCTAAAAGATTTACCAGTTTTAAAAATCTAAACAGTTTTACCCTTACATGTAAGAGATTTAGGTATTTTTCAAAAATGTAAAGTGTCATGCATTGATTTATCACAAGATTTGCATGGATGCAATTTCTAACATTTAGCTATGCGATTCCTATGTTTTCCACAATATGTACAAGGTTTAATATTTCTAACCAAAAGATGAGCATTAGAAACAATATAATAAAAAAATGTTACATGATAAGTCATTCGATGAGGAGGATAATAAGATTTTGATTTTGTATTAGAAGCAGTTGAATCATTAAAATTAAGACCTTGAAAATTTACATTATAAGTAGGCAAAATAGGTTCAAGAATACTACCTTCGCACTTACCAAGCACATCACCCAAATAGCCCATAGATTGCATTATTTTTAAACCGAGGTTGGTAGGAGTGTGCATAGGAGTTTGAATTTGTTTAAAAGCACAATGAGATGCATCATCATAAGAACTATTATCATTAGCAAAAGACATAATTTATTTATTTAAAGTATCTAAATAAAATTGCATAATTTACATTTGTTCAATAAAAAAAATTGTAAACCATATAAAATCTCATTTTAAATTGCAATTTCAGTCAATTTTCAAAATACATTGAAAAAAAATCATTTTGATTGAAATTTTTAGATCAATTAACTTCTAAATATTAATACAGAGCAAAACTCCAATTAAAAAATTTATTTAAAATAAATCAAAAAAAAAAAAAAAACTTTTAAAATAAAAAATACATTTAAAATGTTATATTAAAAAATAACATAAAAAACCACTTTAAAAAATAGATATTAAACAAAACTTATCCACAAAGTTAAATATAAACTTTAATTAAATGTGATTAAGCCAAAAAAAAATTATTTTATTTAAAGTGTGATTTTTGAAAGATAAAAACATTCCCTTTTTACTTTATATAAGTTTGGAAAAAAATTATTAATACATAAAACGAAAAATTCTTGTATTAGTAAGCCACATATCAAAGTAAAGAAAGCACCAAGACAATTTTTTAGGTGAAAAAAAGTTTTAAACCCTCATAACAAAACGTGGATCAAACATAAAGCTTTTGAAAAAAGGTGTATTTGTTTAATTTGAGATTTATTTTGAACACGTGTTAGAAGAAATGAAATCCAATTGATACGCTGGTCTTTAAACAAAACAAATACACCATTCCCACGTTATAATAATGGTTCGAATTTTGAAGTTCTTTAAAAATTTAAATGAAATTCATTAAACTTCTTTGAAAAGTGAAATTTCTTTGAGAAATAAAACGTAGCATCAGCGTCAAAAGAATTTCAGCACAGAGACGTTAAAAAATCTCGAGAAAAGAGTAAAAGAAGTGAAATTATTTAAACTGTGGATTAACAGAAAAATCTTACCTAATTACAGATTGCACCCAAGTAGGAATGAATTGCTGTGCTTAGAAAATAAACTCTGTGCTAATGACAGTTAAACTGCCAAATGGAGTAAGGCACACAGAAACATTACCAGATACAACTTATTGAATCATTAAAAAAAACAGAAATGAATATTCCATAGACGAGAAGAAAATCACATACAAGGTAAAAAATAATACTCAGAGCCTTATACAGCAAGGCAAAAAAAATAAAAAGTAAACAAAGGATAACCATAGAGGTCAGAGTCACACTTAACTACGCTAGAAAGAATAATACCCAGAACCAGCGAGGTAAAAATTGCAGAAAGCAAACAAAATAAACCAAAAAAAGCCTAGAAGTTGGAAACCTCCTTAAGTATCCTGTGAAAAAAAGGTTAGAAGACAAATATTATGCCACAGGTAAAAAACCCTGCTTAAAAATGATTAAACAGAATGTTAGAAGACTGAAAAAATTTTCTTTCCACCTTCAAATCTGCAGACAATTTTGTAAAAAAAAAACATTTAATGATTAAGGGTCTAATATCATGTTAAGAATTATGCCAAAATCATTTAACAAATACATTAAAGAGTGCAGAATTTAATGAAAGCAAAAAACAATATTATTTTTCATGGAGCAAATCATAAGTTGAGACAAAATTTTAAAGTAGAAAACCGAATGTATTGGAGAAAAACCTACATGATCTTATTAAAAGGCTTGCAACCAAAATATCCAACAAATACAACATTGAATCAAAAGCACAAGAGAAGAAAAGAGAGAACTATGAGTTTCTAATGAGGAAAAGAGGAGAGGAAGAACTCTTTTATAAAATTAGAAGAGGGAAATGAGAGTTACATAGAACCTCCTTATGACTTTACAAGCCCTCTAAGTGTGTGTCATTTGTGTCCTAATCTTTTACAAAGAGAGGGAAGTGTGTGCCATGTGGAGAAAGGAGAGTTATACGCAAATAACTCTAAATCCAACAAGTGGATTAAGGAGGTGAGTGACACCTCATAAAAGTAGAAATAAAATGCATTTACAAATATAATAAATGCACACACAAATTAAACTTAAGATAAGCCTAATGGATTATAAGAAGGACTCAAATTAAGATTAATTTTCCAACAGAGAAATAGACAAAACACAGTTTAAAGTTTGGTGATATTTGACCATAAAGAATACCTCTAGAAATCTGAAAAAAAATCAGATTTTGAAGTGAATCAAAAACTATAAATATATTGTACATAAAAGGTCAAAATTAGGTTCAAAATATAAAAATAATTGCCTCCTAACTCTAAGTGACACTCACAAAATGAGTAAACCGATACAATTGTGTGTAAAAATGAGTAACAATGGGGTACGATAAAATACGAATATACAAGTACAAAAAATAGAATTGTTGAGTGGACATGCTGACGTGATAATTAAAAAAAAAAAATTTATTAAAAAAAGTATGATCATTTATCCGACTAAATCCCCCCTTCCAATCTTCGTCAAATAGCTAAAAAAAAAAAAAAAAACACCTTAATAATGTAATTTATTGAATTGAAAGAAAAATAAGTTTTGTTGAGGGAGATCTGACCAATTAATAGATTAAGCTCCACCCATCAATCTTCATCAAGTTGCTGAAAAAACTACCTTAGTAATGTCACTTAGCAGATTGGAAAAAAAAATATTGTGAAGGATATGGCTGCTTATCATTCTGAGCCTCACCCGCCAATCTTCGTTAAGTTTCTCAAAAAAAAACACCTTGGTAATGCTATATACTGTTGAAAATATTTTTGATTGAGTTAATCGAGTGACCTCCACTCGATTCCAAAGTCTCAACAAGAAGGCACTTACCACCATGCTAACAACCACTTATGTAATAGTTAAGAAAAAATTATTTGTCTTAAAATAAAACAAAGAAGACAGTTGCTTTTTTTAAAATAAACAATTTGATGAGCGAATTTTGAAGATGGAGGGTGGCACAAAATTCTACAATTTCTGTTATAGTGGGTGGTGGCAGTGGCCGCAAGAATGGAATAAAATACGCACGCCCAATTATTATCATATGATGCCGATGTCGATGCTAAATGCCATATCCAGTAATAGGTGTTGTGGGAAGGTTGATACTGTAGGCTGAGGTTTATACCGTGCAGCACGTGATGGTGAAGGTACAGAGGGCAAAGTGTTGCGCAACTGGTAGCCAAAGAGAGGAGGTGGTGGGTTGCGTGGCAAATAGGTGGAGGCCAAAGTAGACAATGGCGGCAGTGGCATCTGGGGAGCCACTGGGAGTTGGACGAATGAGGGCGAGGTGGTGTTCTAGAGTAGTGGGAGAAAGGAGCATGGCAGGAGGTCTAATCTACTTCAAAATGTAAAAAATAATATAAATTGCCACCATAATAAGTTTGCCTTCATTTAATAAATTTTGGACCCTTTTGAATATAATGATAGAAACTTAATTTATTCAAAATATATTTAAAGTTTATTTTTTTTAAAATGTTGAAGTTAATTTAGGATTTTTGTTCTATAATATATTATAATTCTAGATTAATTAAGATTAATAGAAACATATTAATTTTAGACATAGTTCATATCATGACAAGGAAAAAAAGATACAAAGATTTCAGTATAGTAATATACAATTATTATTGTATAAACGCTACAAAAATGAAATAATACATATAATTTCTTAGTATTTATTCTCCAATCCACATCAAAGCAATGTGAGAGTGAGGGAGACTCTTTATTTTATAAAATTTGAAAGATGTTATAAATATAGATGGTTGCATTAATGTAAGTGGTTGCATAAATACAAATAGTTGTATAAAAACTACTTTAATATGTAATTTGAAATTTAATATAGGTTATCAACTAAATGCACAACTTAAAATTTAATACAAATTTCCATGTTTAAATAGATTTATTTTTTAAATAAAAAATAAAAATCGTAATATAATAACGTACTCACCAAGAAAAATTAAAACTTAAAGTGTAATTAAGCATTTACATTATATTTCAAAATTTAATACATAAAATCTATTATTTTGTCTTAATTTTAAGAAAATAAATGAAAATTTCTATACAACATTTATCTAAATACACACAGGGATTTGAGTTCTCTAAGTACAATTATTATTTTCTATACTCTATAAATTTATCAAATCAAGTGAACTCTTTCTACAACTAATATTAATCACTATATTAGAGTGAAAAATAGGTGTCTAATAATCTACTATCAGAGTTGTTGCTAGAATCTGGATAATGCGAGTGCAATGGAGACGTGATCACACAAATTGAAGCAAGTGCACACCACATAGATTCTAAAGCAATTTGAAAATAACACAATAAGAGAAATTACACAAGACAAAATAGAGAAAATCAAAATCTGATTAATATGAGATGGCCAAAGTAAGGAATACATATATGAGAGCACGTAAGTAACTCCTCCACAAAAGGTGGACAAAGCACCCCAAGAATAAACTGTAACTTCTCCATGAAAGGTGGTGACAAGGTGCTAAGAATAGAGAAGTAACTCCCATCAAGGGAGTTACTTATGACATTCTTATGACACCTATGACTGTTAGGTTGTGGAGCTAAAAGCTTCACTGATGCAGACATGGAGGAGGTTACTGAGGTTGCGGAGGATTGCTGAGTTGCAGAACGAGTTGCAGGGAAACCGACGTCGATCTGATCAACCGATATCGGTCATATTATAGTGCAGAAGTAACCGACGTCGGTTATTAGTTGGCCGACATCAATCAGAAAGGAGCCGACGTCGGCAACCTATGTGTGCATGCAGTTTGCATGCGGGTTTTAGACAGGTCTATTTTTGGACTATCAATTTGCATGTTAAAGGCTAATTATAGTCTTGGAGTTGCGAGTCTAATTACTGTAATTAAGAAAGTCTAATTATTGTATGCATGAGATCTATATAATAGACTCATGGGCTGTATTGTAAACGTGTGCTAGAGAGTAAGAGAGCAAAAATTAGCTCCTTCAGAGAGAAGAGAGCATGATGTGTTCCTCCTAGTTCCAAAGGGGTGCTGAGTGTGTATGATCTTAGAGAGTTTCAGGTGTGCAAGTTTTGGTAGAAGATCCACCAGGGTACTGGTTGAAGAATCATGAGGACTGGGTGAGACAAAGACAAGGGTTCTTCAGGGTGTAGAGACATCTATAGGGTAAGTAAGGTCTATTGATTTGCACATGGCAATAAGGAAAGGGAGATCTACTTGGAGTACGGTTGTGTGTTTGGTGTACTGGCAGCGTTGTTACTGACTGGTGGAGGTGAACAACAACTCTGTGTGTGAGTTGATTGTTGTGATTGTGATGAGAGAGTGAAGTGTTGGAGGAGAATTACAGGTGAACCCTAGAAGTGTGGGAGCTCTAGAGGAGTGGAAAGAAGAAGTGTGGCATCTTCTTTATTGTATTTTCTTCTGAGTGATTATTAATACAATTGTGTATTGTCTCTCATATCTTGTGTTGTTTCATATTTCTAGTTACTTATCATTCTGGTTAATTTCCATGTTTAGTTGCTAATACAAGAGGTAATCATATATGCTCTAATCGAGGAGTAAGATCCTGACAAGTGGTATCAGAGCTTTTGGTTGGGTTACTAACAGGTGGATTTAGATCTGGTTAGTGTTTGTTGATTACAGGTCACTCACAAAGGTTTCAGATTGATTGAGAGTATAGCAATGGCAGAAGAAAGTAAGCTATGAATGGAGAAACTAAATAGCATAAATGGTCTGATTGATGAAAAGAAAGAGCAGGTAAAAGAAGATTGTTGGTCGATAGAAGATCAGCGTGTAGAAGCAGATGTTGCAGGTGATGTAGCACATGATGCTCTAGATAAAGTAGAATCTTGGTTTACAGATTCTTTTGCCTCTTTCCATGCAACCCGAAATAGAGCATCTTTTCAAGAGTATGTCCAGGGAGACTTTGGAGAGATTTATTTAGGGGTTGGTGAGCCTTGTCAAATGGTTGGCAAAGAGGAAGTGAAGCTGAAATTGCAAATAGATAACACACGGGTGTTAAATGAGGTCATGCAGGTACCAGTCTTAGAGACGAGTCTAATTTCTTCAGAAAAGTTAGGTGATGAGAGATGCACAGTAACTCTCACAGCAGATGCACTTGAATTAGATGGTGGTAAGAAAGTAGGTATCCTTTATCTATCTACATATATTACTGATTCACCTTTTGTTGCAGAGATGTGGCTTTGTAGGCTTGGCCACATGTGTAAGAAGGGAATGTATGTTCTTAAGTGGAAGACATATGTTTTTGACAAACTTAAGAACTGAAAAGCCTTGGTGTTCATGGAGGAAATGACAGATAGAGATCAGCTGAGGGGACTAAATTATTCTGAGCAGGGCTGTGTTGATATGGACAAGAGTTTGATCCAAAAGGAGCTTGCGAGTAAAAAGTCATCACTCACAAGTGAACACAGGTACCGGCGTCAGTCAAGAGAAACTGACGTCGAATAGACAGGCACCGACGTCGGTCATGTGCAGATCAACAAAGTCGATGGTGTCGGGCAGCAGGAACTGACATCAGTCACATAGGAACTGACATCAGTAGAAGGTACACTAGCGTTGGTTAGGAATCAATGTCGGCAGACAGGGTCAGTCACAAAAAATCGACGTCGATCGGGTGCAGATTGGAAGATGGCCGAGATCGGTCACTGGAACAGATGTTGGGCAGACAACAAGCTGTCAAGGAGTCTCAAACACCCATGTGGAGGATTGAAAGTGTAAGTGAGCCTCATATTCATTGTTCACCTTCTTTATATTACTTGTTGCTTACTGATGGTCAAGAACCAGGAAGACGTGAAGAGGCAATGCAGGTAGAATCTAGGAAATAGTGGGAGCATGGCATGAATTCTTCAGAAGAGAACCAAACAGGAGTTTGTTGGTAGAGTTGTCAGCTGGAAGAAAGCACTAAAATACGAATGGATTCCCAAGTTAAATAAGAGAGTGGATGGATACGTGAGACAGAAGGCCAAGGTATATGGTCTTGAGGAAGCTACAGGACAGTGGTACAGGTTTTGATAGGTGGATGACAAAGCAGGGCTTTAGTCAATGTCAGTGTAACTATTGTGTTTATCTTTTCAGGTTGGATGATGATTGCAACATTATCCTGTTACTGTTGTGTGGTTGCTGGTTGCAGGGTTACACATGCAGGGAGTTTCTAAGCTAAAGGTAAAGTTAGTTCAGAGGTATGTCATGGAAAATTTGGGAGCAGTGAAATTATTTGGCATAAGAGACATGGAGATTTTGTCTCTAGTGGGAGCTGATGTGAAGAAGGTGTTGGCGGGGTTCAATATGCAGGATGCAGAATCGATAAGCACACCAAGGGCTGGACAGTTCAAGTTGAGCTTAGAACATGGTTCGAAATCACATAAGGTCTGGTGTAGACCTAGTTTTCCCAAGCAGTGAGATTTGTTAGAGAGTTTGGAGCCAATTCGGGGAAGGTGGATTCTCAGGTATTTGAAAGGGACTAGCAACAGGTTAACATGTTATGCAGGGTCAAGGACTTCACTACATGGAGTTGTAGGTTTGGATGTGGCAGGTTACTTGGATGACAGGTAGTGCACCACAGGGTGTGTGGTGGTTGGTCTTCAAGATAGAGCTTGAAGAGGGATACAAGCCAGGAAACAAATTAGATGGTGTACAGGTACAGGTACAGTGCAGCTATTTATCTCCAAGTGATAGATTGTTAGGTTGTGGAGTTAAAAGCTTCACTGATGCAGACATGGAGGAGGTTGCTAAGGTTGCAAAAGATTGTTGAGTTGTAGAACAAGTTGCAGGGAAATCAATGTCAGTTTGATCAATCGACATCAATCATATTACAGTGTAGAAGCAACCAACATCGGTTATTAGTCAGCTGACATCGGTCAAGAAGGAGCCAACGTCGGCAACCTGTGTGTGCATGCAGTTTGCATGCGGGTTCTGAATAGGTCTATTTTTGGACTATCAGTTTGCATGTTAAAGGCTAATTATAGTCTTAGAGTTGTGAGTCTAATTATTGTAATTAAGAAAGTCTAATTATTGTATGCATGAGATCTATATAATAGACTCATGGGCTATATTGTAAATGTGTGCTAGAGAGTAAGAGAGCAGAAATTAGCTCCTTCAGAGAGAAGAGAACATGGTGTGTTCCTCCTAGTTCCAAAGGGGTGCTGAGTGTGTATGATCTTGGAGAGTTGCAGGTGTGCAAGTTCTGGTAGAAGATTCACCGGGGTACTGGTTGAAGAATCATGAGAACTTGGTGAGGCAAGGACAAGGGTTCTTCAGGGTGTAGAGACATCTACAGGGTAAGTAAGGTCTGTTGATTTGTAGGTGGCAGCAAGGAAATGGAGATCTACTTGGAGTACGGTTGTGTGCTTGGTGTACTGGCAGCGTTGTTACTGACTGGTGGAGGTGAACAACAACTCTGTGTGTGAGTTGATTGTTGTGACCGTGATGAGAGAGTGAAGTGTTGGAGGAGAATTATAGGGGAACCCTAGAAGTGTGGGAGCTCTAGAAGAGTGGGAAGAAGAAGTGTGGCATCTTCTTTATTGTATTTTCTTTTGAGTGATTATTAATACAATTGTGTATTGTCTCTCATATCCTGTGTTATTTCATATTTCTAATTACTTATCATTCTGGTTAAATTTCGTGTTTAGTTTCTAATACAAGAGGTAATCATATATACTCTTATTGGTGGAGTAGGATCCTGACAATGACACATCTATGACACACACCTCCACATAAGCTAGCCTATCCCACAAATGTAGGAAAACTCTATGTATGCACAAGAAATACAATTTCCCTAATTAATAAATAGGGAAAAATAAAAACCTACACTAATACCTCCCATAAGCGCAACTTAGGTGGGCAGTGTGTAAATATAAAATGGGTCCTGGCAACTAGGCCTGATGAGGTACCCATGTACAAATGCAATCTCCCATAAGATAGAGAAAAGAAGAAAATATGTAGGAAAAAACTCCCCCCCAAAAGAGAGACATAAAAGAAAGAAGAGGCTAGTGGCCCCCCTGAAGATGATGCTGATGCAGATGTAGACCGCACCCCAAGAAGAGCTTGTAGATGAATGAACTTACTCTCGGTGAAAGGTTTGGTGAAGATGTCTGCAACCTGATCCGAAGACTGACAAAATATCAAGTCAATGACCTGACTATGAATAAGCTCTTGAGTGAAATGTATGTGAATCTCTATGCGTTTGGTATGCTGTTGCTGAACTGGATTTTTGCAAATCTAAATGGTACTCTAGTTGTCACAATAAATGATGGTGGGCTGCCTAATAGGAATGCCAAACTCAAAAAGTATCTCCTAAAGCCAAATAGCCTCAGTAGCTGCATTAACAGCTCCCCTGTACTCTGCCTCTATGGATGATATAGCAATAGCATTCTATTTCTTGTTAGACCAACTGATAGGACCAGAACCTAAAGAGAAACTGTAAGCAGAAGTGGACTTGCGAGTCTGTGAATTGCCAGCCCAGTCTAAATTTGTATATCCAACCAAGTCAACCTCTATGCCAAATTTGTAATGAATCTCGTATCTATGTGAACCTTGTATGTAATGCAAGATCCTCTTAGCTGCTTTCCAACGCAGCTCATGAGGTTCCTGCATGAATCTGGAGACAAGTCCCACTGTGTATAATATGTCAGGCCTGGTGTGAGTCAAGTAGATGAGACTACCAACAAGTTGTCGATATTGAGTGGCATCAACCAATGGTGAAGAACAATCAGTCTCAAGCTTGACTCTTGATAGAAAGGAAGTCAGAGATGGCTTGCAATTAGCCACATGAAACTGAGCCAATAAGTCAAGAGCATACTTAGGCTGTGCAAGTGAAATCCCTGAATCTAACTGTGAGATCTCGATGCCAAGGAAGTAGTGCAACAAACCCAAGTCTGTCATGTCCAATCTATTCTGAAGAGATGCCTTCACCGTTGTAATAGCTGATGAAGAACTCCCAGTGATCAAAAGGTCATCAACATATAGAAACAAAATCAAGAGCGAATCATCCTGCCGCAAGAAGTAGACATTGGGATCAGAATGGCACCTAGTGAAATCCACAGTGAGAAAGAAAGAATCCATCTTGGCATACCAAGCCCGAGGGGCCTGTTTGAGGCCATAGATAGATTTCCTAAGTCTGCATACTAAGGAAGAATCTTGAACAAATCTTGGTGGCTGCTCCATGTAGATCTCCTCCTCTAAGTCTCCATGAAGAAAGGCACTCTTCACATCCATCTGATGCACATCCCAACCATGTGTTGCAGAAATAGCCAAGGTGAGTTGGATAGAAGTCATCTTTGCAATGGGTGCAAAGGTCTCTGAGTAGTCAATGCCTGTCACCTATGAGAAACCCTTGGCAACCAATCATGCCTTGTACTTATCAACTGACCCATCTGCTACAAACTTGGTCTGATATATCCACCTACATCAAACCATCTTTCTTCCCTTAGGAAGTGAAGTCAAATCCCAAGTGTGATTTTTGATTAAGGAAGAATATTCTTCCTTCATAGCACTATCCCACTCAGGTACCCCCATGCCTCTTGAAAAGTATGTGGATCCGAAACTATAGCAAAGAAGGCTTGTGGATCTTTTTGAAAATCCCCCCTAGTACGTCTGCCATTTGTAGGATCTCCTACCCAAGTGCCATCACTCTCAAGTGTCTGTCTAGCCCAAAGTGGCCCAGAAGTGGGTGAGTCAGGTGCTAACTCCTCATCCTCTGACTGACTAGAGGTGGATGACTCTGCATCACTGTCCTCACTATCTAAAATCGAAGAAGAAGAAGATGTCTCTGGCTCAAGAACCTATTGTGGCTGATCTGAATTTGACGAGAAATCATCATGAAGAAGTAGATACGATGAGGGAGAATAAGTGTCAAGTGTTGAGTCTCCAGGACTCTCCTAAAAATGGACACTTCTCTCGATGAACAACTCATGAGTGACTAGATCTAGAAGGTGATATCCCTTAATACCATCCAGATATCCTAGAAAAATGCAAGGCTTGGACTGATGTTCTATAGCTTTGCATTTCTTCTTCAGAATGTGGGCCATGGCTGGGGATCCAAAAACCCTGAGGTGCTCAACATCAGGTTTCCTTTTATGCCAAGCTTCAAAGGGTGTTATCCCTTTCAAATTTTTTTGAGGAACCCTATTTTGAATGTAGCAAGCACAATTGATGGCTTTGGCCCAGTACTGTGGTTCTAAGGATTTGGAGTGAATCATACAGCTACTCATCTCTTTCAAGAACTTATTCTTGCATTTTGCAACCCCATTCTGTGAAGGACTGTAAGTGACTGTGCACTGCAAATCAATCCCCTCTATGGTGCAAAACTGCTCAAACCTGATGCTGACATACTCCCCTCCATTATCAGTTTGAAGAACCTTGATGGATTTCTCACTCTGTTTCTCAACAAGAGCCTTGAAGTCTAGAAAAATTTCAAACACTTCAGACTTTTGTTTGAGAAAACATATCCAAGTGTACCTAGAAAAATCATCAATGCATGTGAGGATGTACTTGGCCCTTGTGAAAGATGGTTTGGGAAAGGGTCCTGATACATCACTGTGGACTAACTCCAAAGGTTGTGAAGCCCTCCAAGCTTTGCCTTTGTTAAATTTTGCTTTGGGATGCTTCCCAAGGGAGCACCCCTCGTAAAGTCTTTTTGAGAATTGGACACGAGGCAAGCCAATGACCATGTTATGTTTTTAAAGTTGCTCAAAGTAGCGGTAGTTAAGGTGGCCAAACCGCTCATGCCACATTTGCTAACTCCATCTGAATGAGTCAGAAATGCTATTGAGAAGAATTTGATGCAAAATGTGAGAAAGTGTATAACCTTGCTTGGTGATCTGCCCTACCCACTGCCACTATAGTATCACTATGCAACTCCCTGATAACCACTGAATCTGGTGAAAACTCAACTCTCATACCCCGACCAATGTGAGTGATTTGGTACACTGATAGGAGATTGGTTGAAAGAGAAGGAACACTTAAAACATTGTTGAATGTTTCTCCTTCCATTTCAAATGACCCTCTCCCTGCAACAAAAACTGATGTGTCATCACCCAAACTAATTGAAGTCATGCTACAAGGCTCTAAAGATGAAAACTCAACTAGTGAAGAGCCCATGTGGTGAGAAGCACCCGAGTCGATGACCCATGAAGATGTGGAAGCTACTATAGCTACAAGGGCCTTGCCCTTTAATTTCTCCTTACCCTTGCCTTTTGCCTTGGTAGAATCTTGGGTAGATGAATTCTACTTGATAAACTCAAGAACACCTATGTTGTTCTTCTCTAGAAGATGAGTTAGGTGATCTATTTGTTTCTTCATGCATTTGTGTTCATCATGCCATATATTTTTACAATAGGCACACTTAACCTTCTCCTTCTTAGGTTTAGCATTGGAAGAGGAAGTCTCAGTGTTGTTTTTGGCAGGTTTAGTGTTTTATTTCTTCTTCTCCTGGTCCTTGTTCTTTTTTTCTTCTCCTTTGTTGAAGTTTTATCCTTACCATTTCCAGTTATCAAAGCTTGGGGTTGAGTAGACTTCATTGTGCCCATTTGAATTAGCTTATCTTGCTCCCTAGTCAAGTCGGCAATGAATGAATCTAAAGAAGGCATTTTCCATGTAGTGCCAAAGGCACTTTTTGTAGCATGGAAAGTGGAGACAAAGACTGAATAGCTTAGACCTAACTTTGTGAGAATAGAAAGTATGAGTTGATCATATTTTTTCTCTATCCCACATTATTTCAATTGCAATCTAAGGGCCTTAAACTTAGTGAAGAAGTCCTGTAGGGTGTCAAAGTTGCTAGGACTTAGACTTATGAGTTCATTTTCGAGCTCATGACCTCTCATCTCATCAAGCTTCCCAAATAACTTTTCTAAGGTGTCCCATATGTCATTGAGAGTTTGAAAGGATTCTAGATGGAAGAGAAGTTTTGGAGACATAGACAAGCTCAGTAATCCATAGGCTTCATCACTACGGTTGTACCACTTGACCTTTTCAGCATCAATGTTGGGTTCTACTTCAGTACCCATGGTGATCTTATACAACCCTTTGCTTCTAAGAATGATTGACATTTTAACCTTCCATTCATGATAGTTGAAGGGTGTTAGGGGTTTAATTTTAAAATAATCCAATTTTAGCTAAATTTAGGTGAAGTTGTGTTGATTGCAAGTTGTGAAATTATGCAAAAAGGAGAATGAAAGCAAAGATATGCAAGTTGTGAAAAGCAATCACACCCCCCTCAAAATATTGAGCCCACCTCAAAGATGCAAGTGCACGCTAAAAAGATGTCAAATTTAGCTGAAAATGCATTTTAGAGCAATCAGTGCAAGACTAAAGCAAACATGACATCGGACTCAGTCGAAAATGCGTCTTGAGAGACCCAATTTTTTGGCACTTTATAAACTAGTGCATTTTTGACAAATAACAAGCCTAAGTTGTGGAGAATTGAATTAAAAACACTTTTTTAAAAAATGGCACCCAAATCTGAGCTACCATTTGCAAGATATTAAAGGTTTAATTTTCCCATAAACTAGTGTTTTTGCGAAAAAAAAGACTAAAACATTAAAAAAATGCTTGTTATGAGAGAGAAAGTGGCCTTCCAACCACTCATTGGATTCGGCATAGAATGAGGAATCCAAATGAGGTTTGTGTGAGGGGGAATTGGCTTCCCACCAACCCGGGCCTCACCCTTTGTCTTCGACAGGCGAAGATACAAGTTTAAAAAGAAAACCCCCAAATTACAAAACTGTCTATAAAATTGAATATTTAGCCAAATTGTCTGATTTTTGTTTTATAAAGTCAATTTTAACTAAAAAATTAAGCATAGACAAAAATGAATGAAGCTAGGTGTCCAAGGGGCGCCACATAGGATGCCAAGTAAGGAAGGGGCAACCAAAAACAAAGTCCAAAATTTATCTTGCAGAAAAGACAAAAAAAATGCAGACTTGTTGAAACCGTATGGTCTAATGTGTGGAAGAACTGAAGGCCAAAAGCTAGGTGCAAAAGCTGAAAAGATAACAACAGACTTGCACATCGTACGACCTGTTTTGGATGCTGTATAGCTGATGGCGTGTCAGAAGTGAAGGCTTGCTGAAGTTGGCGCAGACCAAAAGGCATTGAGTGCTGAAGGCACCTTGTTGTTTGGAGTTGATGCTCCTCCCTCTGCTCCCTATACTGCTCCTTCCTCTGTTGCTGAGTGCAACAATGGCGCCCAAGCAAACTGCTGAACCAGAGCCTGAAGTGAGGACAACCAAGACACCCAAAGGCCAATGATTCCAAGATGCAAGAAATGATACCAGAAATGATATTGAAAGTTTTATTTATTTATTTTAGATCAGATCTAGAAATAAAATAAATAAAGAGAACTCCACTTCTCTTGATTTCAAAATGAACTAAAAGCATAGCCAGACACATGATTACCATTCTTGCTCTGATACCATATCAGAGTTGTTGCCAGAATCTGGATAATGTGAGTGCAATGGAGACGTGATCACACAAGTTGAAGCAAGTGCACACCACATAGATGTTAAAGCAATTTGAAAATAACACAATAAGAGAAATTGTACAAGACAAAATAGAGAAAACTAAAATCTGATTAACATGAAATGGCCAAAGTGAGGAATACATATAGGAGATTACGTAAGTAACTCCTCCACAAAAGGTGGACAAGGCACCCCAAGAATAGACTGTAACTCCTCCATGAAAGGTGGTGACAAGGTGCTAAGAATAGAGAAGTAACTCCCATCAAGAGAGTTACTTATGACATTCTTATGACACCTATGACACATCTATCACACACACCTCCACATAAGCTACCCTATCCCAAAAATGTAAGAAAATTCTATGTATGCACAAGAAATACAATTTCCCTAATTAATAAATACGGAAAAATAAAAACCTACACTAATATCTACACTTTTGTTTTTTACATTAAATTATTTATAGATAGTTTTAGGTCAAATGAGTAGAGATGTTGTTATTAGTATTGGTTACGTAGGTACTATTATAATCATTTTTTCAATTAGTTATGCATTGAAAAATGTGCATACTACACTTTCTAAAGTTTATGCATCCTGTTATGTTAGTTTTTGAACAATGGTCAAAAAATCAAAATAAGCCAAAGTTGGTCAATGGTGAAATTTTATTTTTTCAAGAAAATTGGTCTTTCATAAGTCAAACTATGCAAAAAGGTTTTGAAAAATTTCCCAAGTCTATGTCTTTTGGCTAAATTTTTAAAAATTGCTCGAAGACCCCTCAAATCCTAATAAGAGTGCAAACACATCCTACGTAACCTGAGAGCCTTGAGAGCACATCCTATAGAACCCAAGGGCCTTGTAAGCACATTTTGTAAAACTTGACGACTTTGAAAACACTTCCATTCAATCCTAAGAGTTATTTTGACAAAGCCATCAGAACTTGATAGGCATGCCAACACTATCGATAAGATTTGACCTATTTATCAACATGACCATTGAGATTTGATGCCCTTACAAACAACATCCTTGGTATCCAACATATTTGCGTGCATAACTTCAAAATGCTACCAATTTGTAGGATAGACTCTAGCTTTTTAGCCATTAATGGTTATCTCCTCTACACATATGGAGGTATATATATTTGCCATCCTCATCCATTATTTCTCACATCTCTCTACATAATCTTTCATATCTTCCTGTACATTTTGATCACCTTTGCCTCATCCTCTATTCATTCATTTTAACCAACACTAGCTTGGATTCTTTTGTCCAATGACTAGGATTTGAATCTTGAATAGAGGTAGGTTATTTTATATTCCCTGTTTCATTTTACAGCTAAAACTCTTGATTCTTCCAACTTTTCCTTAACTATTTTTTCTATAAATTACCTTGTTTTCCATTTTTGGGTCTTATAAAAAAATATATATATTTTTCAAAAAATCTCAAAATCTTAGCTTGAAATTTGTTAAACCTTGCACATTATACACTTCATCTCATTAGCAGTTTGTTTTCTCTGCTAGATCTCTGCTATATTTTTTACATTCTCCTCAGTTCTTGACTTATTTGTTTTCACCTTCATTTCACCTCGATAGCCCTAATTGTAGACCTATCAGACTCTGATAGATTTGTCAGCACAGCCATCATAACCCAACACTAATGCTAACATTGCCTCCAAATTTTGCCACTCTTGCAAATAACCTCTTCATATTTTTTCACTAATTTATGTGTGCCCCCTATGTAGTTGAGCTTACTCCTCATTCTCTCTACTTCACATAACGCTCACCTCTCACCTAAACTTGTCTATTCCTTGCTTAAATTTTTCTCTATGCCAAACATGCAAGTCCTGTGCCAGGTCAATGATTTATATACACTGACCACTGTGCACTCTTCAATGTGCATTACATATTCTATAATTTTTCACCATTGATCTCAATCTTGTATGCCTAATAATTCTACTCCATAATATGCATGCCTCAATGGACCCTATAACACACTAGTTCTGCACCATCGCGCTAAAACTTACATGTCACATGCCTCATGGTCATGCACCAAGTATTGCACCCATTCATTGACTTCAGTGCAT
The DNA here is from genome assembly GCA_037957365.1 of Torreya grandis. Taxonomy (NCBI): domain Eukaryota; kingdom Viridiplantae; phylum Streptophyta; class Pinopsida; order Cupressales; family Taxaceae; genus Torreya; species Torreya grandis. The sequence continues at coordinate 487,494 of JARHVA010004131.1, forward strand.
TGAATTTCTCATATGCCTCTCATACACAACTCTGTGTTCATCACTAACTTTCAACGCCCTTGCACGCCTCATAATTATGCATACCTAGTTGGCATATACTCATAGACACGTCAACTTCAGGCACATATACTAAGCGATCCAACTAAAATTGCTACCAAAAAGAGATCCTAAATTTGAATTTAAATGGTTGATAGTGATTCAAAAGATATGCCTCCCACTGACCAACTTTTGGTCCCTTAAGAGAGATTTGGTTGTTAAAGGAAACTCGTTATTATGACTCATTCATATTGAATGAGGAAAAATCCTTTAGGGGGTGATTATAAGACATGTTTGTATAACTATATGACCTAATAACTCATCTATATCCCTCATGGTTCTTGTGAAATGTGTGATAAAAGTTTAGTTCATTAGCACTATCAGGGACGAGAAGATTTTATTAAGGGATGCATCCGACTGGTTATAACTTTCAGTATCGATGCCCAATAAAGAGAAAAGGGAAATCATTCCAAAATTAAAATTCCCATATATATATGTATATATATATATATATATATATATATATATATATATATATATATATATATATATATATATATATATAGTTTATCGATTGGGATAGTGATTCAGAAAATACACCTTCCACTGACCAACTTTTAGTCCCTTAAGAGAAATTTGGTTACGAGAGAAAACTTTTTGTCATGTCTAAATCATCTTGAGTGAGGGAGAATCCTCTAAGAGGTACTTAGTGGACTCTTATATATAACTGTAGGAGCTAATAATTTGTCTCTATCCCTCACGGTTCTCGTATAATGCATGGTAGAAGTTTGGTTCATTTCCACTATTAGGGATGAGAAGATTCTCTTGAAGGATGTGTCCGACCAAATGTAAATTTCAATCCCATGGAATTATGGAGAGTATAAAGAGACCATTATTGTGTTAAAATACCCATATATACATTTTCACACAATGGTTCATCGATTAGGCTAGCGTTTAAAAAGATATGCCTCCTATCGACTAACTTTTGGTCCCTTAAGAGAGATTTGGTTTTGATAAAAACTCATTGTCATGTCTAACTCATTCCAAGCTAGTAGAATCCTATGGGGGATGATTAGAGTAATAAATCATGAAATTTTAGGAGTTAATGTCTCATCTATACCCCTCATAGTTCTCATATAACACGTGGTAGAAGTTTGATTATTTTCTCACTTAGGGATGAGAAGGTTCTATTAAGGGATGTGTCTAACCAACTACAAATTTCAGTCTTGGGGCCTAACAGAGAGCGGATGGAGGCCATTATAGAATTAAAATTCCTATTTTTATAAATTTATATAGATAGTTCATCAATTTGGCTAATGAGTCATATGATACGCTTCCCACTAACCAGCTTTTGGTCCCTTAAGAGAGATTTGGCTACCAGAGAAAACTCAGTGTAATGTCTCTCTTATGTCAAACTAGAGATAATATTAAATGGGTCATTAGAGGATGCACTTATGCAACTTTAGGATTTAATGGCTCATTTCTACCCCTCATGGTTCTACTACACCATGAAGTGGAAGTTCACTCATTTTTCCCACTCAAGGATGAGAAGATTCTCTTGAAGGATGCATCTGACTAACTATAAATTTCAATTTTGGGGCTTGATAGATATAAAAAGGAGACCATTATATAGTTAAAACACCCATATAGATGCATTTGCATAGACATTTCATTGATTGGGATAATGAGTCACAAGATACCCCTCTCACTGACCAACTTTTGGTCCCTTAAGAGAGATTTGACTGCCAGAGAAAACTCATTATCATGTTTATATTATCTCGATTTGGGGATAACCCTTTAAGGGGTGCTTAGAGGACTCACTCATGTGACTGTAGGAGCTAACAAATCATCTCTAACCCTCATTTTTATCTTGAAAGATCCAGTGGAAGTTTGCTCAATTTTTCCACTCGAGGATGAGAAGATTCTCTTGAGGGATGCATCCAACCAACTACAAATTTTGGTCTCAGGGATTGATGGAGAGTAGAGGGGGGACATTCTAGTGTTTAAATGCCTATCTAAACATGTATGCATAGATTGTTTATCTATTGGGCTAATGATTCACAATATACACCTCCTACAAACCAACTTTTGGTCCCTTAAGAGATATTTGGTTGTGAGAGAAAACTCGTTGTCATGTCATGCTCATCCCAAAAAGGGGAGAATCCTATTAGGGGTGCTTAAAGGACTCAATCATGCAACTATGATGTCTATGATTTAATTTTTTTCACCCTCATGATGGCCTAACTCACTTACACTATTATTTTTATCAATCCTTGTCCCTCTCAAGTTTAACTCTCAGTCATGCTTAGTTAAACTATCAATTAAAACCTCCTTACTTACTCTACAAGTATCTTAGTTTTAGTGGAAATTGAGATCCAAAGTTCACATTGGATATTGGTGTTTTTAGTCTCTACAAAACCCAATCCCACCTGATTTTAGTTTTAGAAAAACAATTCTCCATCTTTGGTCATCCTTGTCATCATTCTACATATTTTTGGAGGAGGGAGTCCACTCCATCAACAACATAGTCTTTACTATCATTGGATCAACTAGCCATAGTATAGTTTCACTCTTCTCCAAGGTTGTGTTTTATTTTTTATTCTTATTTTTCTAGCATACTTTATTAGATATTTCATACAACTATTTTTATCAAATGAGTTAGCTTATTGAAGATTTTCTACACAACAAATTTCTTTCTTTTGATTGGTTAAAACCATTGACCAGGTTGGAGGATTTATTTCAATATTGTTTTTATTTGTTAGCTTATAATAGTTTAGTTTCATTTATTCATTAGATTAGATTCATATTAAAAAAATCACAAGAAAATGAAAAGAAAAGAAATCTCTCTCTTTCCTCTATTGTGCCAAAAATATGGTCTAGATCTCTATTTTATAATTGCATACTAGTTTTCATGAAATAATAGTAGTTTTTGAACATATTTTAGGGTAATCCAATCAAATAAAATAGCATTTATATCCATCATACATTATTTTATAACTTTCCATTCATAAACAACTTTCAACCAAATACCCACATAAACCTAGCATATTAAGGTCTAGAATTTCATTGTTGCATAGTGAAATAACACTTTTTTGAAACACTAAACTCATATAATGAAAATATTATATTTGCATTATTTCATTCATAGATCACTTTTTTCATAAACAAACACTCAAATACTTTCAAAAATAGTTTCTAGCTTGAAATATTATGGAGACAAATTTTATGAATTCTTAGTAGCCTTACTTTCTAGGGTTTTAGATTTGATTTTCCATTTGCATGTTAGGAAAACATAGATTTCATAGTATCATCTCAACTTATTTTCATAGTAAAAAAATAAAAAATATAGATTAACTCATTTTAAATTGTAATAAATAAATCATTTCACAACTTAGTAAAAGTTATAAAATCAACACTTGCATACTTCTAAAGTTTCAATTATAGCTTTGCATGCATTTAAAATGTTGAAAAAAAAAATCTTCCCTCATTTACTTTCAATTATTTATTTTATTTATTTCATTATTTAATTTTTATAAAGTAGATCAATTGACTTTCTTTTATCAAACATTGTCAAAATAAAATTCAAACATCCAGAAAAGCCTTATCAAGACAAGTAGAAGCCACAAATATTGCTTAAACACTCAAAAAATCTAGTATATCATTCCAAAAACATTATCTAGACAAGCTCATATGCTTCATTATGCATATATAAAGCTTTTATTTTCTCTTTCATGTCACTTCCAAAGCATTCTTATCTCATTAGAGATGGTATTTTCCCTTAGGTTAAATCTCCTACTCTTGGAAGAAATTTATTAAGTGATATTAGCGTAGAACTTAGAGTATAAGTATTTCATTCCACCCCCATCACACATCCATTTTTTAAATACTACATTGCCTTATTAACTCCCTTAATTCTCTTGATGAGAAAGAACATATCCTCGATCCTCCCATAGTCATTTTAACCCAAAACTAATGTCACTAGTACAACATCATCCAAGCCTAGTCATCCACCTCCCCTTTCTGTTTATCCTCAAGACTAGGCTCATCACATTTTAATTCACTTTGTGTATCACATTGAATGGGCATAACCAACCCAAATGGATGAATAAAATCTCCTGATTCATCCAACCTAATCATATCCACTTCGTAATTTCTAACATTGATCAGTAACTTTATTACCTCATCATCACCCTCAACAAACACCAAGATATGGTAGAGCTCGAATGGTATCATCATGATCATACCTTACCAATCATCATCGAAAGCCCCATTCCTCAAATAAATTTATCCATTCCATAGATTCGTTCATCCATCTATCCATTATGTTGCTTATCTCAACCAGACCATGTGGAGAAGTTGAGTGCACAAGTTAGAGTGTTACTTTCCACATATACAACATCTTACCTTTATGTGAAATTATCACATTACCTCATTTAGTCTTATGGGTTCCAATAATATCTCCTTGATTAGGCCCTCACTTTCACTATCAGTTCTTAGTAGTGATTCCCTTATCTTTGCTTTCACTATATTTTTGCACCCACTCTTCCATTTCATTAAGATACTCCATGTATCTGTAAATTATCTTATTACCAAACTTTACACATCACTCACTATACTCCTCTTCACACTTCTACCTATACCTGAGCACATGTAGATATATCCATTCATCCTCATGTTTGCTATTCCAAAATCAACCATGATACTTTTTCATCCACAACAAACAAGTTCCTATATACTTGCATAAAAATATAAATTACACTTCCTTCTGACATGTTTACATTAAAAAAAAATAGTTATTAAGTGCACTTGTCCATAGATGTCAACAAATTTTATTCAAATCTCATCTAACTCCTTAAATTTATTAACTCCCTCTTTAATCCAATCATGATTTATCCCAATTTTTTGACTGCTTTCAACCACAAACACAACTAACTATGCATGGATGCGCTCTGGAAACTCACTTGATAAAACTTCATATAAATTTATACAATATTATCTTCTAGATATTTAATTGGCTTCAAACCCTTACTTGCAATAACATTATTTTAAAACTCAAGAAATAATTCCTCAAATCAAGCTTCTACATGCTCTAGAGAGATGCATCATGCCATCACAAAATTTATCTGCACACTTCATTCAAATAGGGACTTGAAAAAGAACCTAAGAAGTTTTGTTTTTATTTGTTTCCTAACTTAGCCTTGCATAGACTTTGATAAGGGAAAAAAAATAAAAAAAATGCAAAAATTACCACACCATCCTATCAGTTAATCCCAAAGATCTAAGTTCTCACCTAAGTCACAACAGCTAACACCGAAATCCTCATTATGAGAAACATCATCCTAAATTATCAAGAAAAGATAATACACATCATCCATGTACATAAACAAAGAACAAGATGAAAAACTCAACTCATGTACAAAATCCTTCTTCAATACATATAAACATACAATCATTACAAGGTATACATCCTAAAATCATATAATGATATTTTCATAGATATATTTAAATAAAAACCTCAAAGGTAATACACTCAAACCTTAGCTCAATTCTTCTTCACAAGAAATTAGGACTCAACAAATCAGAAACACCTAACTAGTAATTGATGTCTAGAAATGAATCCTCAAATAAAAGGCCAAAGTCACTAATTACAATATTCATGGAACCCTTGGATCCTTGATAATTATTTCCAACTCACTAATATTTTTTATTTGTCATGTCAATTATTTGCATGTCTAGGAATAATCTATTCTAGATCACATCCACCTATTCACATAGTGATATATTCCTTTTTCCCTCTTGGTTTATTCCTTTTCTAACCCAAATCTAACTTCATGCACTCTACCTTCTCCTTTCTTGGATGAATTCAAAGTGTCAACATCTCCTTCATTGATTTCATTCTTCATGTGTAATTTCCATATGAAATTTTCATGTTTGTATCTTTACATTGTGCACCATGTCTCCTATGTAACCCTTTGTATTATGTGTGTATGATCAAAGATAATTTTACTAATCAAGTATCCAAGTATTCAATGTATCTCACTTATGTATTCAATAAATACCTTGGGTACGATTTTATGATCGATAAATATACATAAGTTTTTTGTAATCTCATGATCCTATTGAGCTTGCCTATAATGGAACTTTGTGCTTGAGATGGAGTTGTAATTGTGGACTATGGATCAATTAGTTGAGTGTGAAAATGGGATCAATGAGTAATCAATATAGTTTTATGCATGATGGATGGGGTTGGACATACAACCCCCTACTATTCACGGTCACAATACTATATAAATTAAATGGAAAATCCTGCATACAAGATAATTTAACATCAATATAATGGACTTAATGAAGAAAAACTATAAAATAAATTCATATTTCTTAACAAATATTAAAAATTCATACCTTACCCAATTTTTATTTATTGGGTAATGTAGTAGTTATATTGATATTTTCTCTATCCCATATAGGGGAGGACTCTCAATAGCAGGAAATTTATACAAATGTAAAAATGCACATATAAACTAGATAATTCTCAAGAGGTTTAAGTTTCAAACATTAAAAATTCTTAGTAGTGTAAGTCATTATGGATGAGTAAGGAATGACCTTGTTAGTAGATGACCTAATATCACCCCTATGATTCAATGGACCAATATAAGCACGTTTCATTAAAATTAGTGTTATAAATTATTTTTATATTCAATATAATGAAAACTAATTTAGATAACATTTATTATGGTATATAGCTTCTATCAGAAGGACCCATTGAAAGAGTTTACGTAATATTACTAGGAACAATAACATTTTTGTCCTACACTGAAATATATTAAAACATAAAAATATATAATGTATTAAATTTTAAAGTTAATATAAAAATTATTGAGAGAATGACCTAGGTAGTAAGTGTCAAATGTTTGAAAAAAGACATTGTTAGTGAATAACATTCCCTCTAAGTTAGTAGAATTAGGTGGAAAATCATGATGAAATGACTCTTCCTCTTATGTCGACTTGGCACATAAAAAATCACAAAAAGTGTTGTGGTGGAACTCAATACTAGGTTTGGAAAGGGTCTCTAAATGCCTAAAATGGCTGTAATTAGTATGATAAAACTAGGTAGCATGATAGATAAAAGTTCACCCACATTTTATTCATCCACATTTTCAAGCATAATGATTGTAATAATATTGTTTTTATTTTCATTTATGGGTCAACATTTTGAAGCCATAGATAAGTTTTAAATTGAAGACAAACTAATAATTACTGAAAAAAATAAAAATAATAAAAAACCTCAATAAAAACAAAATAAAATTAGATAAAAAAATAAAGCCTCTTATGATCTCTCTATTTTCATCTCATTAGGAGGAGGAAATTGAATAAGGATCCGTTAATAAGAAACCTTGAGAAAACTTACTCTACTTGGGTTTCATGTCAGTCTTATTTTGATTTTTTCTCTACTTTCCATTATTACCACACCTATTTTGTGGGAGTTTCTAGGATTAGTGCACATTCATTACACATTTATCTCTTCCCTTTGGGTGGATCATTTGTTAAATGGCCCTCAACCATTCTATCTCAAATATTTTTTTGACAGTGGAAAATATGGCACCAAAGTGAGCCAAGAAGTTCATCCTGATGACGAGTTATAGATTTTGATAATCCCCCTCATCCCAGTGTTTGTCTTCAATCTATTTTTTTAATAATTTTTGAAAATAGTATGAAAATAGTTTTTTGATAGATTATTATGTTAGTTTTATCCCCTCTAAGTATTCCCTTAATGCCTAGATTTGTCATAATTTCTTAGGTTTCCAAGTTGTTGTTCATAATCTCACCAAGAGTTTATTTATTTTTTCCTTAAAATATCCATCTCAAGTCCAAGCCCTCCTTTATAGGTCTATTTTTTTTCTTGAGGAATACTATCATTAGTGTGTGCCCTTGGACATGTAATTTCAAAGTCTCAAACCATAATTACGTTAGGGTGCCTATTTGGATTGAACTCCCTAGCTTGCTACTACCTATGTGGGATTTTATAGACGAGATCTTCAACCCCATGGGATAGTTACTCTGCCATGATCCAAACAAGTATTAATTTGCATGCCCTAATAATCATGTTTGTGTTGAGGTCAATTTGACCAATGACTTGAAAAAGTCCATTGACATTCAAGTAGGAATGGAGCATTGGACACAAAAAGTCACCTAATTTAATCTCCCAAAAACTTTCTTTCATTTTCAATTGCTTGGTCATAGGATTCATGATTATCTTATTATTAGTTGGTCAAATACCTATAACAAACACATGCAATATAAAAAATCAAAAGGTGGTAGAGAACAATGATTGTTGGATAATTTTGGCTAACAAAAAATCTACCAATGAAAACAAGGGTTCCAAACCAACTAATGTTACCTTGCAATGAAGCCCTCCTATGAGGAATGAAGGGGCCTCTTTCCCCCTATTAACCCTAACAAGTCTTATATTTATCTATCCTCAAGTAAGTTATTCCCATGTTAGGACTCCCTCTGCAAGTGGTCCTACACCTAGGTGATTGTGAAGTGCACTTCATGGTGTCACTGACTCCTCTTAAGAGGACAGTGTGGATAAACACCACTCCATTTTGTTTGAGGGTTTTATGCAAAAAAATTAAATTTGTTTTGGGGAGCCATTTTGGGGCACTTTAAGTGAGAGAATACATAGAGGATGGTTAGGTAAAAATGCTCATGAATTACTCCCCTCAGTGAATTTAATATCAAGGAATGTTTGAGGTCTCACAGAGTCCTCTCACAAATTCTCTCAACATTATTATTGTCATTAATTGGGAATTTTTAATTTTATTTATCTATAAAAAGTTAATATTTAAGGGTTTCATATGCATACTACATTGAAATGTATTTCATTTGATGAATTACACTTTTCCACTTCACATGAATATGGACTTAGCAATGCTAGTATTTTGATTTCCAAAAAATTACCCCCATTGATTTTTTTAATGAGTGAAGATCTATCACATCATGTTATTTGGTTTTTTATTGAAATAAATGGCCATTACTCTGAGTTCTTAACATTTATGCCCCAAATGATGGCCTAATAGAATGACATTATTGAGATGGCTTGCTAACAATCTACCTTTTTCCACCTAATCGATTCATGGTGATTTTAATATGGTTAACAATCCTGATGATAAGGTTGGTACCATTTAATGTGATGGTGTGTGGGAGAATGCAAAGCATGTTTTTATTTTAAAAATTACTTGGGCTTGGTGGACCTAATTATCCAACAGTGCACATTTAATAATTCATCTTGGTTTGCTTGCTCAAAATATCATGTTGATGCTGATAGGGTCTTTAAGTGGTTGGACCATTTCATTAATTCTTAGCATGTGTTCTCTTTCACCTCTTTCTATGGGCCAACTATCATGTTCATCTAAAAATTATTCTTTCAGACCATAGTCCCATCACTTGTAGAATGGAGTGGGGTGGTGGCCATTTCAAGGTGTCACACATTTAATTTTATTTGAACACATCCCTCCTCTACCATGAGGTCACCATATTTCTCATTTATATATTTTTGAATCTTATGCCACGTCTACCTTATGCTTATAGCTAGATCAAGTGGTGGAATGAAGCAATCACTCACACTGCCACATTCCTCTACCACTATGGTAAATATATTGTACAATTCTTGAAGAAAGATAATGTTGTCATGATCAAAGAATACCAATGGATATATTCTCTTCTTGAGAACAATCCTTTTTATTTATAGTTGTAATCCATGGCAACTTCTCTAAAACATAAGCTTAAAGTTGTAGATAGTCAAAGGGCCTCAAATTCAAGCTCTTTTGTATTGGATCAAAACTGGGAACTAGGACTCAAAAGATTTTTTCAAATATCTTTAGGCCAAACAAGCTAGGAATAAAATCAAATCCATAAATATTTATGATCATCATTTCACCAATATACCTAAAATCTACTTAGCCTTTGTTGACGACTACAATATAGTGTTTTAAGTCTAAGGAGAGACAAAAAAATGTATTTAGGCACTAAAAGAATGTTTAAATGTGGTGCCTCATAAACTTAGTCTTGAAAATTAGAAACTCTATGATGCCCCTCTAACTCTTGAGTAACTCTTTCATGTAGTGCAATGCATGGTTGATGACAAATCCAATTGTATTGATGGTTTTCCTTGTTAATTTTAAAATGCTACTTAGCATTTTTTAGGGCTTGATCTATTATAATTTTATAATGAAGACTTGAAAAATAAAACTCTATGCTCTATTATTAATAAAGTCAATACCAAGCCCATTACCAAGGAAAGTGACCCAAAGCTCATTACTAGTTGGCACCCCATCACCCTCCTTAATGTGTATTATAACATCCTTGTTAAATCCCTTGCAATCTGTCTGTATTTTATCTTGTCTACAATCATTATACCATAGAAAACTATCTACATAAAAATAGATACATTTTAGATAATCTCATTATTGTCTGGGAAGGAATGAAATGGGCATGGGCTTCTTGTCAGTGGACCATATTCTTCAAACTTGATTTTGATAAGGCGTAAGATAGGATTGAGTGGCCATTTATTCTAACCATGCTTCAAGCTTTAGCTTTTTTCCAACTTTTTACATCAGTAGTTTAGAATTTATTTTTTGAAGCTTCAACCTACCTCACTATAAATGGGATCAAGTTTGATAGTTTTGGCCTATTTTGTTTCATTAGACAAGGTTACCCTTTGGCACTAGAATTTTATGTCTTGGTCATAGAGGTGTTTGAATATTATCTTCTTACTCACATATAAGAATGAAGGCTCATCAAGGGAAATATTATTCTAATTTGCTTCCATTAAATCATCAATTATCACTTTGTAGATGATTCTTTTCTCACTCTCAATGGAAAATAATATTATTTCAATGACGCATCACATTTCCTCAATATTTTTTTCAAAGCCTTGAGGTATGATTTACAATGGGCTAAAACCCTATGCTATAGACAAATCATGATGCCTATTATGGAAGGGATTAAATAATATAACTAGAAGAGGATCATAATATTGGATAAATTTAAATTCTTTTGTATCCCATTTGCCTTTGATAGTTCTCCTTCTAAACTTTTGCAATGTGTCATTGATTGAGTGGAGAAAAATATGGAGTATTGGATTTACAATATACTTTCTTTAGCAGACAAATTTTAGGATTATTCTATGATTTTGGTGGCCACCCATGTCTAATATTGTCCTTATTGAGCCCCTTTTAGATCCTCTATGATAATTTGGATAAGATCCTATGTGATTTCCTATGGGCCAATGTTAAATGAACTTAAGGGTATCATAAAATATCTTGGGATATTTGTTGTCTTCCTCACAATAAAGGTGGTATGAGCATTATTGAAATTTACAAAAAACAATGGTGTTCTATGTGATAAATGGGTGGTCCAATAAATTGAAGGCGACGATGCCTAGAAAATTCTTCTATGAAACTGCATTACCTTGAATTCACCTTATGGTAAAACTTGTTGGAAAAACATTAGGTTTCACACCTTGATTGTTATTACTGGCCCTGTCAAGATTGAGGTAATTTTTTTATTAAAATCATTTGAAAGGATTTAAAAATTGTAAAACCCTTTTGAAATTGTGTGGGTGATCGTTTTCTTAGTGGTATGTCCTTTAATGACCACAATATTTGGTGCTCTCCTATTCTGACTAACTCAAGTCTTCTCTTAGCATAATTTCCAAGTACAAAAGCTTTGAGGATTTTTCAAAAAGTTATGCATGATTACACTAATTTGAATTTGTTAAAAGATAAATACAAGTTAATCAATTCTAAATTACCTTTCATTTTATGCATTCAAGAGATGATGCTCAATTTCATATTGCATAAGATGGGCGTGTGATATCCATGTGCTTTATGGAAAGATTAGAGGTGGAATTATGATACTCATTTTAAAAATTATTCTTCAAGTCTCCTCTATCAAGTCATGATCCTATTCTATTTGTATTTAGACAAGTTGAAAAGGCAATTGAGTTTGAATTCCTCACCCAAGACCTATCTTTCGAGACTTAACAAAATTATAATCGTGAGCTTGACCCCAAGATCCCTCATTTTATTTGGTGTCTAGTTTATCAGGATCTTCTGCTCAGGGAGCACTTTTTACATATTGGAATTACTCAACCCAAGTGTCAAGTGTGTTTAGACTAAAGTCCTTCAAAAACCTCTTTTGGAGTTACCCCAAAGCTTAATTTGCTTGGCATTAGATTCATAGCCTTTTTTGTGCCTTACACCCAAAACCATTCTCTTGGTTTATGGATTTATTTTTGGAAAATGCTCAATGGTAGCATATATAGTTTTTGTATGGAATTTATTTAGGGCTATAGTATTATTTCAACTATAGAAAGCTAGGAATTTAGTGTTGTTTAATAATTACGAAACATCTTGTCACTTTTATGTTAATGATAATGTGTTTGTTATGTTGTCAAATTTTATGTAGATACAAGCTCAAATAATGAAAGTGGATCTTGATTTCTATTACCTATAAAAGGTTCTCAACCGCTTGGGTAGTACTCATTGTATTATGAGCCATGTGCCCCTAAACCATCCAACACACATATCTCCTTCACTAATGCCCTAGTTCCTGCAAAGATGTTAAAGTAGTCACGTCTAGTTTTCTAATCCTTCTCCTCATTAAGGGGGTTGGAGTCCATCATCACCTCGTGGTAATTCTACTACTGACCCATCTTGGTGGAGCTTACCTATGCAGGGAAGTGAGTCGATTGTCAGTGTTGTTTAGTCACCTCTTGGTTAGGGCATTATTATTTATTTGGCTCCCATAGATCCAATCAAGGATGGTTGGGTGGTATCTGATCCTCCTTCAGCAGAGCCTTCTCCTTGGACTGAGCAACTTCCCAAGGATGATCTACCACCTCCTTTTGGGGTTTTGGTATGTGCCTAATCATTTTTTATTTGTTTTGATATTATTTTAAGTTGCCTTGATTTCTTTTTGTCATGATTTACTAGATTTGTTTGAAATTGTGAGCCAGTATATTTTTTCAACGTGGAGTGTGGACCGTGAATACCAACCGAACACCTTATTATTATGATCATCATTTATATTGATATATTTTTTGTTAATTCTAGTAATATTTATGTGTTTAAATAAGGAGTGATTATACAAAGGTAGATATCCAAAATGTGAATGCCAAAAAAATTGAATAAGAGAGGAAGATCATAAAAACATGAGTGAAAATGAGAAAAAATATAAAGAATAATGTTTTTTTTTTTTTTTTTTCCAGGTTTTGATAACACACATAAACTATAACACAAATGAATTTAGGCTTGGTGAATATTAAACCTAAACTTATAGTTGTAAATGACTTGGGTGTAGGCATTCAATGTTCTAAAATGTTTGAAATCTAAATCTATTTTTCTAGGTCTTCTCCCCTAGTCCTAAACTTCACTCCATTGCCCTCAATTTTCATGTTGTGACTCATGTGTACCCATAATAGTTGAATCGATGACATATAGTGTCAAGGAACAAAGATCATGTGTGTGCATTAGGGTTTTGGTGGCTAGTGTATACTAACTAGCCCTATTGCTCAGAACCTTGGAAAAGCATAGCATGCCTCCCCTGTATAAATAATATGCTCAAACCTAGGTGTGTAATCAATGATCAAATTAAGTACAACACTTATCTATTTATAGTTTACTTTAAATTCAAATTTGAAAATATTGGTGCATATCCAGAGTTTCAATGACTAGAAATGATGAGGGAAGAAAGGAAAACATAGACCCATTTAGTTAAATAAGATAGGGAAAATGACTTCTATGACCATACAATATGGTCCTCACATTATGTCAAGACCATAAATTATGGTCCCTACATGGGACTAGAAGTATAAGAAAATCATGTGGACTATTATGAGAATATGTAAAGGAGGTTTTAGATTTAACGGATCGACTAGAACATTAATGTCACTTAATTTGAGCCAAATTTATATACATAAATAAGTGTGAAAAACGTACATAAATCAAAATAAAATAAAGATTAATAAAGCATTTTAAATTACTACATAATACCAATCAAGTCTAAAAGACTAAATAATGTCGAGGGGGGAGGGGGAGCAGATGGGGCACGGGGATAAAAGTATATTATTTATCGAAAGGGTTATAGTCTAATTGGTGAGGATGATGATTGCTTGTATCCATCTACCAAGGTACTAACTCCCAGGATTGTGTCCTAGGTGATTTTCACGATGTGAATGCCCCTTGTAGTTCCTTAGCCAAAGGAACTCACTAATTTAGATATATGCTTACTAAACATTGTAAATCCACTATATATTTATTTCCAAAATATGGACAAAGATACAGACATTTTATGTAATTCAGTAATTCCATATAATACCTTCATACATACAGTAAAAAAATATATACAATATCTATATTATTTAAACTTTGTGGAATTATGTTTTAACTTATATAATTTAAATCATATATTTTAGCATTTTTCTCAATTTTAAAAATTATTCAACTTGGTACTTCATATTGGGTTGGATGCCTATTTGGTAGGGTTACAATTTTAACTTTTAATAGTAATTTAGATACTCTTGTTGAATTTGAATGTACTACTTCCTCTTTTAAATCATTGTTCATTGTAAACACTGAGGGATTCCTTACCATCTGTACTCACCATTCTATCCTTTTTTCTGCGTGTCATTGATAAAAATGGAGAATGGAAAAGAGTGTGTTTTGTAGTACACATTTCAAATATAAATTTTTGCCAAGAGGAGAAAATTTAGGTAACATCTGAGGGAGGTCACATTTCCCTACCATTCTATTCATCTCCTGTAATTTTGCATGTTTTGCATTACCCTTGGCTCTTAAATATATAAATACTTATATTTTATATTATAGATATATTTTATATATATATATATATATATATATATATATTTATTTATTTTTAAATTTTTAAAGTAAGAATTTAATATGGTAGGTTTATATTGACATTAATTTATTATTGTTATTGCATTAATAAATGTTTAACCATGACAATTAGGGATGTTCTTTTAATTTTCATAAAATATTTCAAACATTAAATTTTCAATGTATTATAGGAAAGAAATATTCTTGATATGAAAAATAATATTATAATCCATTAAATAGACAAAAATAAATAAATAATAATTCTAAATGAATATATATATATATATATATATATATGACCCTAGAAGATGTAAAAGAAAACCTTTAAAGGACTATGCCGTAACAAAATCTCTCCCAATGAAACAACATATATATATATATATATATATATATATATATATATATATATATATATATATATATATATATATATATATATGAACCTAGAAGATGTAAAAGAAAACCTTTAAAGGACAATGCCTTAACAAAATCTCTCCTAATGAAACAACATATTTTATTGGGGACTTATTGTAATCCTAGCTGATGCATATCAAAGACAATATCACAGATAAAGACAAAAACAAATGACAAATGCATAAAAAGAGGAACAAATAAAAATTCAAAATGATAACAATAAACAAATATTTCAAGAACGTAGGGTAGAATTGACAATTGAACAACTAGATTCATAAAAGAGGCAACACGTAGATAAGATGAAAGACATTCAAGCACAAACATCTCAAGATGAACAATATGTATTAAGAATAAGATTACAAAGACAAATAAGTTCAGATCAATTAACTGAGGCAGAAAGACAACATAGACATGAAGCATTAGAAAATAACTACCAACGATTGATTCATAATGTTAACATCAATTCTGAAGAACCAAATTTGATATTGATATATTGTGTGCTCCAAATAGTAGATAATATATTTCAAGTTGAAATTGATGTCAATATTCTAAACATTAAACAAAATAATGATATACAAGTGCAAACAACATCTCAACCTACAAAAGGAAAATAGAAAATAATGACTTAGAAGAAGAGTCAACTTTACAACATAAAAGAAGAAGAAAAATAAAAAATGCAAAAATTGAAAGAGAGCAAAATATAAGTGATCCCAATGGAATGTTTAGGAGAGATTTGAAAACATTTCAAAAGATTTTTCAACATGGCTTAGATAATATTTCTTCTCCAAACATGTGTTATATTTGTCAAAAAACTTATATTATAATAAATGTTTCTTGAACCCCTGAAGGCCTTGTATGCAATAGATGTCGATAAGAGAAAGGCCATCACCAGTTTTCAACATTGAGTTATGTGAGCATATGGATTATGTACCTCACTCCCATCTATCAGATCATTTGATGTGATTTAGAACCTCATTGAGAAGTACAAGGTCATATTGGACAAAATGTTGTGGTGAATTAATGGACATGTTGCATCAAATTGGATCACCTACCTTTTTCTTCACATTGAGTGCAGTTGACATGTATTGGCCTGATTTACATGCAATGATGCTAGGATCTCCACTGAGAGATCCTAAAGAAGCCTAAAATTGGTGAAGAAAGAATATTATTGATTATCCTCATATAGTAGCACACTATATGCACTTGAGACATTCAATTTTTCATAAGGAGATATTGTAAAAAGGAACGAAAGTAAAAGATTACTAGTCTAGATATGAATGGCAACATAGAGGTTCACCATATGTGCATGGATTCATATGGTTAGATGGAACACTAAATATGGATAACCTTGATTGAAAAAATGATTTTGAATGAAAAATTATTGAAAATTACTTCAATTCTATTGTTCATGCTTTGAATTATCATGAAGATCCACACAAATAAAACATACAGGGATGTTACCAATCATCAGGCAATCTATGTTTAATGCAATATCTAAATTTTTTAGTGTAACTAACAAATTGTTATACATTAATAATTTACACAGGTGGACATGGAGCATGATTATGAAGATCTACTTAATTGTGTAGAATGACATACAATGTGTATAGAGGGTGCTTGCCTATGAAAGAAAAGAAGAAAAATGGTTTGCAGGTAATATTTTCAATCATATAATTAGTTGTATAAAAATTATACATAATATTTGTAAAAGAACTAACAATTAATTTTTTATTTATTCTAGGTATGGTGCACTATGTTTATTGAATCTTAATGGATCAATATTAAATGAAGTGTTAGACACAAGAGATCAGGTGTTTGATCTTGCAAGAAATGATGATGGAGTCAATACACACAATCACTATATATTACATCTATAAAAAGAAATTGTAGATTGGCAATCTATTCTGTCCAAACATGCTATGCTCAAATACATTGCTAAGTATGCAACAAAGGTAGAGACGAGTCCTAAAACTTATCATCAAATGTTGATTCAGATTTCAAACATTGCAAACCCTGATGAATTAGCAGGAAAAACATATATAATACTTCTAACTTAGATAATTATTGAAAGAGACATTGGGGCACAAGAAACATGTCACATGTTGTTGGAGCTTCTGTTAATAGAGAGCAATAAAGTATTTGTGAACTTGAATGTTTATGAAAATTTCCACATTTTATTTTAAATAAATATGCAAAACACATAACTCCTACTAGCATACCTATCTTAGATAAATATATGTAAAATACACCGAGAGATATCATTCTCAAGGTGCCTATTCCACTTGTGTCACAAATTCAATAGAAGATAGGCACCTCGAGAATGATATCTCTTGGCATATTTTACATATATTTATCTACGATATGTATGCTTGTTAAAATGTAATGATACTTACTTAAATTGTTATAATGCAATAAGAATTAAAGAAATATCAAATAGTGAATGTTAAAGTTATTGGTTTTAAATTACCTAATTTGTTATCATGTGTATTATATCAACTAGTGTTTGCATTTGATTGTTTGTCTTACTTATATCACTTAATGATTAGGAAATTTTGTTAAATATTATGTACCAACTTTATAATATATATTCAATTTTAATTTATTTTTTTATCACATGTATCATAATAGTTAATGTTTGCATTCAATTTAATTATAAGTTAAGAAATATCTTTGTACTTTTGTTAGATGGCAATA
This sequence comes from Torreya grandis, assembly GCA_037957365.1. Lineage (NCBI taxonomy): Eukaryota > Viridiplantae > Streptophyta > Pinopsida > Cupressales > Taxaceae > Torreya > Torreya grandis. The sequence goes on from JARHVA010004131.1 coordinate 505,541, forward strand.
TGTATACAGAGTTAATATAAATTTGCTTTTAAGAGAAAGCTATGCAATACAAAGGCATTTTATAAGAGATGTAAAAGAAATGAATATTTGGAAATAATGATAAGAAGATGTGTTTGTTACGGGAGAGGATAGAAACACTTTCAAACATAATGCGCAACTACTATTTTAGAGCTTCAAAAATACATTTTATTTACATTTATTTTATAATAACTTTGTATTAAGTAGTATTTTTCTAAAAAGTTTATTTATATCTAGCTAAAGTATAATAATATTTTTTAATAATATATTAAATATGTATTATTGTAATATAATACAAATTTAAAAATATAAAATAAAATTAAATGTCTTACAAAAATTGATCATATTTATTTTATTAATAAATTTTTTATGATAATAGTTTAATTGTTTAATTTATTTAAGTAATAAATTATAATTAAGAAATTGTATTAAAAATATCATAATTCAAAGTTAATTTATTATTAAAAAATTACAGATAATTCTTCATATTTCTTAATTATTATAATCATTCATTACAATTTTTTTTATATAAATAATATATAAAAAATATTTTAATATTATTTAATAAAAATATTTAAAAAAATAATAATAAATATATTTTTATTTAAATTTAATAATAATAATTATTTTTTTATATATTTGTAATATATTATTGTTTAGTCAAAACACTTCATTTAAAATAAGTGTGAAAAGTAGAACAATAACGATCATTCATTTTTTTAATATATTCATAATTTTATTCGAGCATTTCATATTAGGGATGTGTGAAGAGTGGAAGAATCGCTTGAACTCAGGAAAGATAAAGAGCAAGTTGACAAAGGAAGAAGAAGAATTTGAGGTGGAGCACATCTAGTGATGTCTTCAAATTTAGTTGTATATATTTTTTTCCTTAAAATCAATTCAATTTATTTGATTATATTGATATTCGAATTGATGGTGGTGATAGAAATAGAAATTATGATGAATACAATATTTTGTTATTTTTTTCAAAATTTTGAATGAAAAATATATTAAAATACATTTTATTATTATTTATTTAAAAATGATATATATATTTATTTTGAAATGATATATATGTTTTATTAATATAATTTAAAATAAAGAGGAACTTTTAAATTAATTGGGTACAACTATGTTTTTTTCAAAATTACTTTTCAAACTATTTAATATAAAGTATTTTATTTTTTCATAATTTATATAAAATAAATATTACAATTTTTGAAATAAATATGTCTTTTTATTTTTTATTTGATGTTTAAGCTTATCATCCCTATTTTTTTAATCATGAAAACATAATTTATAATTAAATATAATTAATCATTATAATGAGTGATAAAATATTAAAAAATATTTAATTTAATATTATAGATTATCAAAAGTTTAAAGTTTTTAATATATTATTATTTTTATTGAACAATTTTATTAATTTTAATAATTTATAAGAAAAATAATATAACATATTAAATTTAGAAAACAAATTTTTAAATTATATAATAAATTTGCAATTATTTAGTATATTACATTGTTTGATGACAATATTTAATTAATAAATATTATTTACTTTTAAAAAAAATTAATATAATTTTATAAATATTTTAATAATTACTTTTTATTTTAAATTTTAAAAAATTAACATTGAATTCTTCTCATAAATAATTAATATAATATTTTTATATAAAAATATATTTATAAAATTATTAATTTAAAAAAAAAAATATATTTATTTAATTATTTATAAATTAAATAATATAATAAATCTATTTAAAAATATATACATATTTATTAAATATATTTTAAATTTTAAATATAAATTTATTATTTTATATTATTTTTAAAAAGTAATGAGATTTATCTAAAAACACAAAGGGATTTGGGCTCTCCATGTATAATTCGTATTCTTTCTACAGATTAAATGGAATTACCAAGAAAACTTCAAAAAATAATATTCATAATTATACTAGAAAATAGGTTTCTAATCATTTACACTTTTATTTTTTACATTAAATTATTTATAAATATTTTGAAGTTAAACTAGTAGAGAAAATATTATTTTATCATTAGTTTTATGAATGATATTAAATATTAATATGTTAAATTATTTTATAATGATAATAAAAAATGTAATGAAAGAAATAGTGAAGAATGTAAATTTGATGTATTAATATTGAAAATTTAAATTTCAAATTATATATATATATATAATTTTAACAATAATTATCTTCTCATTTAATATTTCATGTGATTATTGTCTTTATTTTATTTTTGTTACCTTCTTATTTAATATATGAGGTGAGTGTAGTGTTTACTCTATTTAAATAGTGCAAGTTTGATGCTAATCATAAATCTTTTCCCCTGTTCAAAAACATTTTAATTTATTTATTGTCTATTGAACTGTCATTTATAATTTTTATTTTTAATTAGAAAAATTAATTGAATATCTTGGTTATATGATAGGATTTGAAGCTATTTCATAGAAAAGATGATAGAATTATTAATCAATATAGTATGAATAGTTTGAAGGCATTTTCTTCTTAAAAATATTTCATCAAGCACAACACTCAACGAAATAGAATTATTAATCAATATAGTATGTGAAAAATCTAAAATAAAACCCTTTAAATTGATATTTGTATTTTATCAAACACAACATTCAACATAATAGAATTATTAATCAATATAGTATATGAAAAATTTAAAATAAAAGCCTTTAAAATGATATTTGTCAACACATATCAAATATATCTCAAGCTATTAAAAGTATTAGAAGAAAATTGAATAGTGATAACTTATTCGACTAAAGGAAATAAATTAACATTAAATGACCAATATTGTAGATTATGACACTTTAAAAAAAGAATAATTGTCTCTCCTTTTTTTAAGGGAACGTATATTGTATTTTTTTATAAAAATAATAATTAAAAAGTGCACTTTTATTATTTTAACAAAAAACTTATTATGATAATTAAGATGAATTATTAGATAATTTATATTCTATCATAATAACTATCATATCTTAACAATCATATATATCATAATAATCATAATAGTCATAACATCTTAGCTATCATATATATCATTATCAAATTAATCATACCACTATCATTAATATCTATCATAATAGTCATACCACTATTTAGCTTTCATATATACCATATATGTACCACTATCATAATGATATATATGATAATTAAGATGTTATGACTATTATCATAATGGTATATATGACTATTATAGCTAAGATGTTATGACTCTTATAGCATATTAGATATCATATATTCTTTTAAACTATTAAAAAAATATTATGACTTAAATTAATTTAGGAACAAGGGTGACATTAAGATGGACTTAGGTTAATTTAGGAACAAAGGAAATATTATAAGGATTTAGGTTAGGAAATATTAGTGTTGACACTTATTTTTATACAAGTTTTGTAGTGCAGTGTTTTTGTCATGTTTTCATGCATTTGGATCATTGTTTTATGTTAAATTCTTATTGACACATTTTCAGTCATATTGGACCCTTCATATATTTTTTGTCATTATTTTCTAATGGACATATTCAAACATGTTATTCATTTTTGTCAGATACTCTCCTTTACTCTTGCAAACTCATTCATATTTGTTCTATGAGCTTTTGTTGCCTTTACCTGAATCAAAATAATTTGATAATGGTTTGACCATTGTTAGGATATTATAATTTTTTTCATGATAATTATGGGTCCTTTGTTACATATTTACATGTTTCCTTGTGCCTTAATTGGTGGTTTTCTCGCTTCCACATTGTCATCCTTGCTTGCATATAAGATCATATTTTTACATTTTAAATGCCTATATATGCATATGTAACTTAATACATTTCCATCAAGCGTTATCAATAGATATATCAATTTCACACACATAATTCTCTTACACCTTGCCTTTTATTGCATTATCTATCTATTAAAGGCTTATAATTGCACACTTGTACCCAAAAAATGATATTGTGAGTAAAAATGTCATCCTAATTGCATCTTATATCCAATTTTATCATAAGGAAAATGGATGGGATTATTAAATACAAATGATTGAGTTATGACATGCATGAGTATTGATTTCCAATATTGAAATCAAAATCTACACTAATATAGATATGGTGACTAAGGAGGACCTTTTGAACAACAACCCAATTTTTAATCTCTCAAAAAGAGTGGATTTGAGTCAAGTGAAGGAAAAATAATTTTGACATCTTCACATGGATCAATTTGCTTATCAGAGATATTTTTTGGCATCATCTGCACTTAAAAATAAAAATTAAGAGTGATTTGACTTACACAACCAATGTCTAAACATGTTGATCACTTTCAGGTGGACTATTAGATAATTCTCATTTTGGTCTTGTCTTTATCATACAGTCCAATTTTGGTCACTATCTAAAATTATTATCTATTTTTGGATGTTATTCTATTATGTTCCAAAACCTTATTTTTAGAATTCTTAATCTCTATTAAAACTCTGGTAAGCTAGAAATAAGATACACAGCTCTAAACTCGCTTGTAAATTATCAATCCTTCAAGGTACTTTCATTTCTCTACCCCTTTTTACTAGGTACATATATGTTATTTACTGTACTAAATTCTAATGTATAAAGGTCAATTTTTTCTAGGGTCCTTTTTATTGTGGTTGGTGTAGTGTTTTCAACACTTATGCAACCTCCATGATAATTTTTTTATGAAACTATATTATATTGAATATTAAATCTTGGGATTTATGCTCTCTTTCCTTAGAGGTTTTTCTATTAATTTTTGGTTTAAATACATAAATTTTGTATTAGACACTTATAAATGTCATTTTTGACCTTTCCTTGACATATATGATTTGTGTGTATACATATGAATCTTTCCCACGCTCTATATTAGACATATATCTATTTGAGTTTGGCCTTCTCTAATGAACCAGAAAACTATCAAGATAATAAATCATCAATAGGTCAAGATCTGAAACAATCACTAGTATTGATTTGTATTGAATGACTTGAAATAATTACAACCTAAACCATGATTAAATAAACGTTAACTCAGAAATAGATTTTTCATGCTAATTTTTAAAAAAAAAAAAAAAATCTAAAAAAAAACTTCTATTTTTAGCAGATGTTATTTTTAGTAAGTTTTGCATGCAAGTGTGCATAGCTCTAAATATATTTCAAAATATTCTAAACACTAAAATTATATTATGGGATGAAATTCAACTGAAGTTGAAGTTTGGTCCAAAAAAGGAATAATTTTTAAAAATAAAAAATTCTCAAAATTTTTATTAAATAGTAATTTTGGAATCTTAGATGATCACATATGGCCTCCAAAAAATATTGAAAATAATTCTAGATAGAAAGCAATGCTTAAGGCAGAAACAAAATTTTTGAGATGGTAATTTTAGCATGTGGAAGATCTCAAATGGAGCTATGGGTCAAAAGTTATGGGCTCTTGAAGTTTGGTCTATTTTTTCTGCATCATTCTCCTTTGGTTGAAAACAACTCAGCTGCTTTGAGTTGACCTGATTGTACTGCTACCATTTTTCTTTGTTAATCTTTTTTATCTCTCATTCTATAATCCAAGTATTGTCTTCTTATTGAAATCCTTCACACCAGACCAAATACCAATTATAATTCCCTTGCTTTGTGCTCACTGTCTTCATATCCAAAACCTACACTATTTTTTCCTTCTTTTTTGGAACCTACTACTGCCAATTTACTTCTTCATCTTTGTCACCTTCACCATCTTCTCCATGTAAGTCATAAATCTAAAACATTAAATACTAGAGAGATATCAAAATTCTTTGGTATACTCACCTCATAAGCAATGTCATTAATTATCTTCATAATTTTGCATGGCCTAATTTTCTTGTACTTCAACTTGTTTCATGTGCCTTTTAAAAATCTCTCTTTACTCAAGTAAACCATTACCAACTCTCCTTCTTCAAATACCCTAGATCTTATTCTGACATCTATTGTTGTTTTATATTTCTAATTACTTTATTGCAACTTTCTTCTTACTCCTTGAAACTATTGCATATGCTCTACAAATGTTTCTACATCATCACTAACTTGATCTGCAATTGGTAATTGCACCAAATCTAAGATACCCATAGGATTTTTCCCTTTAAAAATTTGAAATGATGAATTTCTTGTTGATCTATTCACTGAACTATTATATACAAACTCAGCTTGTGGTAAATCCAAGTCTCATTTCTTGGGCTTCTCTCCCACTATGCATCTCAACAATTTTTTCAAGCTCATAATCACAACTTCTGTCTGTCCATCAATTTTAGGGTGATATGCACTACTGAATTGTAGATTAGTGCCCATCTTCTTCCACATAGTCCTCCAAAAATGACTTAAAAATTTCTTATCCCTATCTGAAGTAATAGTTTTTGGAATACCATGCAATCTCACAATATCCTTAAAAAATAATTCTGTAACTCTAGTGGCATCATTGGTTTTCTAACATGCAATGAAATGGACCATTTTAGAAAATCTGTCTACAACAACAAAAATTGAATCATTATCTCTCTGTGTGTTTGGTAATTCCAACATAAAATCCATACCCAAATATGTCCATGATCCTCTTAAAACTGGTAATGGCATGCATAGTCTTGTATTTCTTATGCTTGGATCACCTACCTATTTCTTCACATTGAGTACAGTTGACATGTATTACCCTGATCTACATTCACTCATGCTAGGATCTCCACTGAGAGATCCTAAAGAAGCTCAAAATTGGTGAAGAAAGAATATTATTGATTATCCTCATATAGCAGCACACTATATGCACTTGAGACATTCAATTTTTCATAAGGAGATATTGTAAAAAGGAATGAAAGTAAAAGATTACTAGTCTAGATATGAATGGTAACATAGAGGTTCACCATATGTGCATGGATTCATATGGTTAGATGGAACACTAAATATGGATAACCTTGATTGAAAAAATGATTTTGAATGAAAAATTATTGAAAATTACTTCAATTCTGTTGTTCATGCTTTGAATTATCATGAAGATCCACACAAATAAAACATACAAGGATGTTACCAATCATCAGGTAATCTATGTTTTATGCAATATCTAATTTTTTTAGTGTAACTAACAAATTTTTATACATTAATAATTACACAGGTGGACATGGAGTGTGATTATGAAGATCTACTTAATTGTGTAGAATGACATACAATGTGTACAGAGGGTGCTTGCCTATGAAAGAAAAGAAGAAAAATGGTTTGCAAGTAATATTTTCAATCATATAAATAGTTGTATAAAAATTATACATAATATTTGTAAAAGAACTAACAATTGATTTTTTATTTATTCTAGGTATGGTGCACTATGTCTATTGAATCTTAATGGATCAATATTAAATGAAGTGTTAGACACAAGAGATCAGGTGTTTGATCTTGCAAGAAATGATGATGGAGTCAATACACACAATCGCTATATATTACATCTATAAAAAGAAATTGTAGATTGGCAATCTATTCTGTCCAAACATGCTATGCTCAAATACATTGCTAAGTATGCAACAAAGGTAGAGAAGAGTTCTAAAACTTATCATCAAATGTTGATGAAAATTTCAAACATTGCAAACCTTGATGAATTAGCAGGAAAAACATATATAATACTTCTAACTTAGACAATTATTGAAAGAGACATTGGGACACAAGAAACATGTCACATGTTGTTGGAGCTTCCATTAGTAGAGAGCAATAGAGTATTTGTGAACTTGAATGTTTATGAAAAATTTCACATTTTATTTAAAATAAATATGCAAAATGCACAGCTCTTACTAGCATACCTATCTTAGATAAATATATGTAAAATACGTCGAGAGATATCATTCTCGAAGTGCCTATTCCACTTATGTCACGAATTGAATAGAAGATAGGCACCTCGAGAATGATATCTCTCGGTGTATTTTACATATATTTATTTAAGATAGGTATGCTAGTTAAAATGTAATGATATTTACTTAAATTGTTGTAATACAATAAGAATTAAAGAAATATCAAATAGTGAATGTTAAAGTTATTAGTTTTAAATTACCTAATTTGTTATCACGTGTATCATATGAACTAGTGTTTGCATTTGATTATTTGTCTTACTTATATCACTTAATGATTAGGAAATTTTGTTAAATATTATGTACCAACCTTATAATATATATTCAATTTTAATTTATTTATTTATCACATGTATCATAATAGTTAGTGTTTGCATTTGATTTAATTATAACTAAAAAAATATCTTTGTAAGTTTGTTTGATAACAATATGTATACAGACTTAATATAAATTTAAATTTAAGAGAACATTATGCAATACAAAGGTATGTTATGTGAGATGCAAATGAAATGAATATTTGAAAATAATGATATGAAAATATGTTACTGGAGAAGATAGAAACACTTTCAAACATAATGCACAATTACTATTTTGGAGCTTCAAAAATACATTTTCTTTACATTTCTTTTATATTACCTTTGTATTAAGTAGTATTTTTCTAATAAAATTATTTATATTTAATTTGTATACTTATTGTCATTTAGCTAAAATATAACAATATTTTTTAATAGTATATTAAATATGTATTATTATAATATAATAAAAATTTCAAAATATATAATAAAATTAAATGTCTTAAAAAAATTTGATCACATTTATTTTATTAATAATTTTTTTTAATAACATTTTAATGGTTTGATTTATTTAAATGATAAATTATAATTAATAAATTGTATTAAAGATATCATAATTTAAAGTTACTTTATTATTAGAAAATTATAAATAACACTTTCTATTTTTCAATTATTGTGATCACTCATTTAAAAAATCTTACATAAATAATATATGAAAAAATAAATAATATGATATTTTAATATTATTTAATAAAAATAATATTTAAATAAATTTTGAAAAATAATAATAAATATAGTTGTTTATTATTTTGGTATAGTTTTAAATGTGTTATTGTTTAGTCAAACTACTTCATTTAAAATAAGTGTGAAAAGTAGAAGAATAGCGGTTATTTATTTTTTTAATATATTTATAATTTATTATTATTTATTTAGAGCATTTCAAAGGTATGTGTGAAAAGTGGAAGAATAGCTTGAGCTCATGAAAGATTAAGATCAACATCACAAAAACAAGAAGAAGAATAATTTGAGGTGGAGCACATTTAGTGGTGTTGTCAAATTTAGTTGTATGTATATTTTTTTCTTGTAATTATTTCAATTCATTTGGTTATATTGACATTTGAATTGATGGAATTGATGGAAATGGAAATGATGATGAATAAAATATTTTGTTATTTATTTATTGTAATTTAATTTTTTAAATTTTGAATGATAAATATATTAAAACATATTTTATTTTTTAATTTTGAAATGATATAATTTTTTTATTGATATAATTTAAATTAGAGAGGAAATTTTGAATTAATTGAATACAATTTAAAAAATAATTTTTTTTTTCAAACTATTTAATATGAGATATTTTATTCTTTTATAATTTATATAAAATAAATATTATAATTTTTGTAATAAATATGTTTATTTTTTATTTGATATTTAAGATAATTATATGTAATTTTTTATCTTGAAAATATGATTTATAATTAAATATAATTGATCATTAAAATAAGTGATAAAATATAAAGAAAATCTTCAATTTAGTATTTTTATATATATATATATATATATATATATATATATAATTAAACAATTTTCACTAATTTTAATAATTTATAAAAATAATATAACATATTAAATTTAGAAAATAAACTTTTAAAATATATAATAAATTTACAATTATTTAGGATATTATATTGTTAGTGACAACATTTAGTTAATAAATATTATTTGTTTTTTTAAAAAAACTTAATATATTTTCATAAATATTTCAATAATTACTTTTTCTTTTAAGATTTAAAAAAATGTTGACATATTTATTTAAAATGTGATTTGATTGAATTCTTTTCATAAATAATTAATATATAATTTTTATATAAAAATATATTTATAAAACTATTAAAATTTTAACAAAATTGAATAATATCAACTTAATTATTTATAAATTAAATAAGATAATAAATTTATTTAAAAATATATAAATATTTATTGAATATATTTAAATTTTATATATAAATTTATTATTTTATATTTTTTTTGAAAAATAATGAATTTTTCCTTACAACATTTATTTAAAAACCCAAAGGGATTTGTGCTCTCCATATATGATTATTATTCTTTATACAGATTAAATGAAACTCTTTAGAACTTCAAAAATTAATATTCATAATTATACTAGAAAATAGGTTTCTAATCATTACCCTTTTTAAGATTAAATTATTTATAAATATTTTGAAATTAAATGAATGGAAAAGATATTATTTTATCATTAGTTTTATGAATGATATTAAATATTAATATGTTAAATTAATTATAATGATAATAAAAAATGGTAATGAAGGGAGTAGTTTATAATTATATTTAAGTTTTAAATTTGATGTATTATTATTATAAATTTATTTTAAATTTAATGTGTATTTAATTTTAACAATTATCTTTCCATTTAATATTCCATGTGATTATTGAGTGTTTGTCCTGCGTTCCAAGGTCCCTTCATTCTATGTTAAGTTTATTAAAGAGAGAACCACATGGACTATAATAATAGCTTTATGAGATTGAACCACTAATTGGTTACATGTTAAATATAGAGATTTTAATGTAATTCCTTCGAGATATACTATAAGATATAAATTTTTTATCATTGTTTCAATTTTATTTTTTTAATTATGATTTATTTAAATATTTATGATTTGTTATTTTATATTTAGGTGTTCTATAATAATATAGAAATGTACAATTAATAGTGACAATGACTTTGTTTAAAAATTTAGATTCGATTATATAATATATTTAATAATAGGAGTGACATTTTCGGGATTGAGTGATGTTTTTTTAAAATAATAAATAAATTGAAATTGATTTGATAATGTTTAATTTTATTTATTGTGACACTTATAATTTGTAAAATAAATTTATTTTCTTTGATCTAGCAATCATATCTAAAACTTAAAGAGAACAATAAATATTTTTGGATTTATATTAAGGATTCACTATTTTTAAAGTATTATCTAAATATTGGACCATTAAACAATAAAAATGTCAAAATAACAAATTATATAATTGAAAAAAATTCAAGTGCCATGCAAAAATTTAGGTTGTACCAAACATGGTTCACAAGAAATACTAGCTTTAATAATGATAAATGCTCAAATGGTTGCTTGAGATTTTTAGAATGTGTGTCAGTGCTTAATACATTCTCGTGAATGAATGATAGATTCTATGTGCTTATATAGATGCAAATTAACTATAGTGCTTGTGTATTTAGACAACTGAAAACACATAAGTCCCTGGTTTGTACACCAACCAACATTATAACAACCAAGAAGTGAAAAAAATATGGGACTACAAAAACAGCTGCATCTTGACCAAAAGGGGCCATTAAAGGACCAAACAACATACAAGTGATACTCCAAACAAATCCTAGAGTGTCATTCTCTTGGCACAAATCCCAAGACACTTTAAAACTAAATAGAAAGACAAATATGGGGTAGAAGAAAGGGGAGACACAACGAAAACCCACAAATGTGTCAATAATTCTTAGTTTGAACCAATAATCAACAAGTATACAAGAACACTAAAATCTTGTAATTTAAAAACTAATAAATGCATAAAGGATATTTTTAGGTGTCTTCACACTACTACAATAAGTGCAATTTACACTTCCACTTAAGCCAGATTCACATCAGAAATCAATCTTTTTATAGTTTTAAAGCAATAAAACCTCTAATTTTGTGTTGAATTTTGTGGCATAAAGTTTGACATGAATAAGAAACTTTAGATGAGTTGAATTTTCACTATCTTTGCATTGGATATACATCAAAAAATTATCCTTTTCTACCTCCCTGTCACTTTATTTATTGAAAAAATTCCATGCCTCCATGTCCTCAAAATAAAACAATAAAAAAAAGTGCGTGTGCGTGTGCATGTGTGTGGGTGGGTCGGGAGGAAGGGGGAGTGTAGATGGACCTTCCCCATTTTGTTTTAAATTTCATTTTATTTTGTGATGAAAATTTGACAAAATTACTGTCAAGTTTGCATTGCTTTAATAAAAATTATAATTTTTTAAACTATGAAAAAAATGGTTATGACTTAAGTTAATTTAGGAACAAAGGTGACATTAATATGGACATAGGTTAATTTAGGAACAAGGGAAATTTTATGAAGACTTAGGTTAGGGGATATTAGTGTTGACACCAATTTTTGGTACAAGTTTTGTAGTGAAGTGTTTTTGTCATGTTTTCATGCTTTTGGAACATAGGCTTATGTTAAACTCTTATTGACAGATTTTTAGTCATATTGAACTCTTCATATCCTTTTATTTGTCATTATTTTATAATGTACATATTTAAATATGTTATTCAATTTTTTAAGGATACTCACCATTACTCTTGCAAACTCATTCATATTTGTTCCATGAACTTTAGTCACCTTTACCTGAATCAAAATAATTTGATAATGGTTTAACCATTATCAAGATATTCTTTTTTTTTCATGATAATTATGGGTCCTTTGTTACATATTTCCATGTTTCCTTGTGCCTTAATTGGTGGTTTTATTGCTTCCACATTATCATCCGTTCTTGAAAATAGGGTCCTATTTTGCATTTTAAATTCATACATATATATGTACCCTAATACATTTCCAAAAAGCATAATCAATAGATATATCAATTTCACACACACAATTCTCTTTCACCTTGCCTTTTATTCCATTATCTATTTATTAAAGGCTTACAATTGTATACATGTACCAAAAGAATGATATTGTGAATAAAAATATCACCCTAATTGCATCTTATATCCAATTTTATCACAAGGAAGATGGATGGGATTATCAAATACACATGATTGAATGATGACATGCATGAGTGTTGATTTCCAATATTGAAAACAAACCTTACACTAATGTAGATATGGTGACTAAGGAAGGCCCTTTGAATGACAACCTAATTTTTAATCTCTCAGAAAGAGTGGGCTTGAGCTCAATTGAAGGAAAAATAATTTTGACATATTCATCGATAAAATTACTTATCGAAGAGATCTTTTGGCATCATCTGTACTTAAAAAAAAATTAAGAGTGATTTGACCAACACAACCAATGTCAAAACATGTCGATCACTTTCAAGTGGACTATTAGATAATTCCCATCTTGGTCTTGTCTTTATTATATAGTTCAATTTTGATCACTATCTCCAATTATTATCTATTTTTGGATGTTATTCTATTATGTTCTAAAACCTTATATTTAGTAATCTTAGTCACTATTAAAACTCAAGTAAGCTATAAGTAAGATACACAGCTCTAAACTCGCTTGTAAATTATCAATACTTAAAGGTACTTTAATTTATCTACCCCTATTTACTAAGCATGTAGATGTTATTTACTATACTAGATTCTAATGTATATAGGCCAAATTTTCTTAGGGTCCTTTTTATTGTGTTGGTGTAGTGTTTTCAACACTTATGTGACCTCCATGATAATGTTTTTGGTGAAACCATCTTATATCAAATATTAAATCATAGGATGTATGCTCTCTTTTACTTTAAGTTTTTCTATTAATTTTTGATTTAGACAGATAAATTTTGTATTAGACACTTAGAAATGTCATTTTTGACCTATCCTTGGCATGCATGACTTGTGTGTATACATATGAATCTTTCCCACACTCTATATTAGCCATCTATTTATTTGAGTTTGGCCTTCCCACTTTTCCAGCTTTCATAAATAAGATCTCCCTATTATGTGCCTAAAAGATTTCCCTATCATCTTAAGAAAATTGTCGACATATCTTAGATCACTATTTCCTCCATCCTAGATAGTGCCAAAAATAATTGAGCACAGTTAGTTATCAAAAGTGTCCCAGGTTCTCTAAATGACTATTTTTCAAATTCAATCCATTCCCTTGGTCTGGCCCACATGTTTTTCATGCAAATTATGGAGGGAAATCACCCAAAATTCACACACACACACACACACACACACACACACACACACACACACACACACACACACACACACACACACACACACACACACACACACACACACACACACACACACACACACACACACACACACACACACACACACACACACACACACACAAACACACACACACTATACAATCATACGTTATTCCTATCTCATACCTATACAAAGATCACTTAGAAAACTATTTGAACATTGGGGAATACATTTTCACATCCTTGAGGCACTATCCTAAAGCATCTAAATCCAAAAACCCCTCAAAAGAACGGTCACTAAGCCATGTTTGAACACTTATAACAAGGCTAAAGTTGCATAAAAAGCCAAAAGTTACATTATATTATAGTGGATCACTATTGAGCACACATACACATATATGGGATAATTACATGTGGTTTTAACCCTTTTGGAGTACTGAATCATATAAATTTATAAAACACTCAACAAAGTATGATTGGGGTTGTCCAAACCATCTTTATAAACCCTTTTTATATGGAAAACAAGTTTTGAAATTGGAAATAGTGTTTTAAGTTGAAATAAGACAAAATTAAATCTTTAAACATGACCAATCATTTGAAATTTCATAATTAATATCTTGATAGGTAGGTGCATCAATATGTGGTTGAACAAATTGGAAAAAACATACAATTCCATAAAATAGTGAACATATTCAATGACCAAAAGTGTATTATTATTACTAAAAATATCATGGAATATTTTGGTGGTTAGTCTCCTAAGCCAATTGACCACATATCCATTTTAGGTAGTACTAAGTTACTATGCACAGATAATGATCATAACAAAATACTGAACAAGCTAAGTACCTTATCCTCTTTGTCTTTTCTATGAATAGTAATTAAAATAAATTATTTTATTTTAAATTTAGATCTATATAATTTATGTTATATTTTATTTAATATGAATGATCAATAGTTTGGTTATTAAGATCACTAAATTTAAAATAATTTAAAATATTCTAGTGAACCTAACTTTTCTCTTGAGCATAGAAAACCCTAGATTTCACTTAGGATTTAAACCTACCCTCTTAGGTTTTTATATATATATGTGGTAGGGTTTCAAGTCTAATTTACCCTTATTCACATAAATTATTATTCATATAATGTATATTATATCTCTAGGAGTACGAATAGTAAGTTAGTTTGTTAGTGCAAATATTAAAAAACAAATAAACTAAAACAAGAACCTAAGCCTATGACTTAGTGAGACTAAAGAAAGGGTAAAAAAACCAAATACAAATAATAAAATACACAAATTTATACCCTTATATTGTGTAATGATCATCTTGTCATGATTAAGCAGAAGTGGCTCAGATATGTAGCTCCAAAAGGCTTGTAACAATGTTATCTAAGTTGTAGATAGTATCTCCTTTTTGAAAGCTTAAAAGAATGGTTGATGAGAAATGAAAGTGATGCAAAAGGGAGTTTTGTGAACTATTAGGGATTTTTTAAAATTCTTGAGCATGAATATTGAAGAGGGATAGGGTCTCATTTATAGCATTTTAGGATGAACATGAGTCATGAATCTAATTTTGAATATAAAGGGAGGAGAATTAAGATGTCATTTGATGGGGTAGGGTCTTATATAAATTTGTCTCCCACATTTTAATGAGTTGAGAACAAATGGGTGGATGTAATATTAAAAAAAAAGAGGAAAAGGGATAGTGGGGGACAAGTGGAGGAGTCTTAGATTAAAAAATGGAGGAAAAAGGATGATAGGGGACAAATGGAGGAAGAGATGAATATAAAATTCATTCATATAATAATGTGAGGATGATAGGAAATATTTAATTTTATAAATTATAACAATTCCAAATTCTATGGAATTTTTGATTAGGGAAGGATTAGTTTATTAGTTCAGATTAATTAACTAATGGATAAATAATAGTGAAGGAAATCATCTAATATGCAATGATGATAGTGAATAGATGACTTGAAATGGTTAAATGCCTCAATTAGGGATGCCCCAAGGCAAATTCATATTTGTACATTGGATGTGTAAAATAATTTGGGATAAACAAATGATTTGGACTAATTTGTGTACAAATGTAGGAAGTCATTCCATTTTATAAGTTTAACACAGAAGGTGGTAAAAATGAAGTGTCTACATATTTCCCATGTTTTAGGAGGTGTTTCAAGACATAAAAGAATCAACATCTTCTCAAACACTGAGAAAGAACATTAAAATGAGTGCAAAAGGTGTTTAGAATAATTAGAAGAAAATTGATGGATGTCCAATTAATGATACATTAAATTCTTTGGTAAATAGGTTCAAACTGATGCCCTACATAATACTTGGTAATCCTTAGATTCCCCCTTAAGGGGATGTATGGAAATTTCATGAATGTGTAGACTCTCAAAAGGATGAAAATAATGCTTAAGATGACCAAAATGAATAGGAACAAATTGATTATATTGGAGAGGAACAAATTGACCAGAATGAGAAGGATCATAAATGTGATATGATAGTGAAAAGATGAGGAGATTATCATAATAATTAAGATGACATTGCTTGTGTATAGACCTTTGGATCTTGATTTAGGATATTACAAATGATAGTATGCATCATATTCAAAAAATCAATCATGATAACATTGTTTGTCAAATTACGTAAAAAGAAATTAATTTAAATGTAGCCATATACAATGCTAAATCAAGACTTAACTGTAAAACATAATGCTCTTAAATAAGTTTAGATACAAATGTTGACAACCTAACAACCTGATATGAGTAATCAAGAGTCAAGTGTAGAATATAATGTACTAAACTAAGGCACCTGAGTACCAATAAGGAAATAAATAAGAAGCCAAAAAGCACACAAACACACAACCAAAATTAAACAAACACTTAGTAAATTAGTGTGTGACAACAAGGAATTACTCTTGAATCCAAGGGTGAGAGAAAACAATCTTGACAAAAGGGGGGAGAATAGAAGAATAAGGAAGGGGTGTCCGATTTGTCACCAAATACCTCATGAAAATGGATGCTACCTACATAGTCCATGATGGAATTCATGCCAAATGTTATTCTTCAAAGAATTTGGAAAGAAGGAATGTGATAATAAGTAAATAAAATATTTACAGAGGAAAAATAGGAATGGCTCAAAAAATGATGAGAGCATGAGAAACATAGGCTCACAAAATGGTGAGAGCATAAGGTAAAGATGATGGTGATGATAAGGATGAAGGAAAATAAAATATGAGAATTCACTCGTGTGATAGTCCCAATTTCTTCTATTTGAAGATAGTGAAAGACGAATGATAAGGATGATAATGGAAGTCAAGCTATCCCGAGATACCCAATGTATTCAAGTGTTTCCTACATAGTCTGTGTAGACCTCAAACCAATGTAATTCTCCTAAAAAAGGGAGGGTAATGAAGAAATGATGATGATTTAAAATGAATATGACTAGAAAAAGAGGTTTCCACCTAGGAGATTTTCAAACACAAAAGGGAGGTTCACCTATGTCATATTGAAAAGTGCCACCTAAAACAAAACTAAGAGAAAAACTATAGGTAAACAGGGCCAAAGAGTACCTATGGAGATTTGCCATTTTCTAAAATTATTTTTGTGCTTTTCTAGAGTTTAGAGGTTTGCATTGTGAAAGTTTTGGGGTTTTTGGAATAAGATATATGGAATATTTCAAATAATATTTTAGAACTGACTTAAAAAATGGTGAGAGAATAAAAGTGGAACAATTAGCTCATAACAATGGATAGAGTGTAGAAAAGAATAGTCGGGAAAGTGACTAGAGAATAAAAGTGAGCTCACAAAATGGTGAGAGTGTGCAAGTGGATCAAGTAGCTCATAAAAAGAGAGTGTAGAAAAAAAAGGAAAGTACTAGGGTAAACAGTGAGCTTGAAAAATGGTGAGAGTGGTAAAGTGTAACAAGTAGGCTTCAAAGAGTACAAAGATTAAATGGATTAATATCTGTGTTGGAATTCCAACAACCTGGATTGATTCACATTTTTAAAATTCTTGTACTGTTACTCTACTTGTGCTTTTCAATAAGCTATGAAGATCTATCCCTATTATATAACTTTAGGGATGATGAGCATATAATCACAACCATTAGATGCACCTCCTAATTTCAAAACAGTCTTACTAAAGAGAGATGCGGACTTAAGACTAACACTTAATTCTAATGCAAACATTCTGTTATGTTGGAAAAATTTTGGGACAACCGAAATGATCGACGTGCAATGACTCCTGACTGACGTTGGGGCTGACGCTGGTGACTGTGTAATTCTTGTAACCTACAACTTGATTTGGTAGCTTTTGCTCCACACCTTAAAAATACTTGATAAACAACTACACCAGTACCTGTACAACAACATCTTTTAGCTCCTCCATCTTCAAACTCAATCATGAAGACCAACAAAAGTTGAATGAAGATTCTCCTTTGTTATCAACTTGGTTAACATAAAGGGTTCTCATTTGTATGGTGACCTGATGAAGTGGTACCTAAGCTGTGGAAGCTGAATTCTTAGCCAAATGAATTGCATGACTATCACTGATAGTCTGCAACTCTCTTGCTCCTTTCCTAGTGTGAAAAAGCCTCTGTGATTGTAATATAATAGTTCTTCTGCAACTTTGAAATCCAGCTAAAGTGACATAGACCTGAATGAATCTACATAACCATGTAGAGAGTTTGACCCACCATAGCACAAATGCCTAATGGTCCCTCTCAGATATCTAAGGATCCATTGAATTGCTTTCTAGTGTTCCTTCCCTGGATTGGCCATATACTTACTCACAACTCCCACTGCTTGCAATATTCGGTCTAGTACATACCAGCATACATTAGCTCCCTACTACAGAAGCATATGGAACTCTACTAGTACTCTACCTCATCATGTGAATTAGGACACTATTCTTTACTCAATTTAAAATGTCTAACCAAAGGTGTGCTTAATCTTGCAATTGAACCGTCAACACCTTGTTCACATAATCCTCTTGAGACAAAATCAACCTGTGATTTTTCCTGTCTCTCTTAATGCTCATGCCAAGGGCTACTCCCAAATCCTTCACGGCAAATGTGTGAGCTAATTTCACCTTAAGCTGATCCTGCATGTGTGATCCTGCAACCAACATATCATCTAATACAACAACAGAATAATATATCTACCATTATCCAATCTCTTAAAATACACACAATGGTTAGATTGACATCTACTGTAGCCATGCTCAGTCATAAACCTATCAAATCTCAGATACCATTGTCTAGGAGCTTGCTTGAGGCCATACAAGCTTTTCTTCAATCTGCACACTAATTTCTCCTTACCTTTGACCTCAAATCCTTTCGACTGATCCATATATATTTCTTCATCTAAATCTATGAAGAAACACTGTCTTAACATCAAGCTGCTCAAGATGCAAATCCTCAATAGCAACTAAAGAAATACAGTCCGTATAGAAGTCATTTTAACAATAGGAGAAAAAATCTCACCAAAATCAATACCTGGTTTTTTTGCAAATCCTTTCACTACCAACCTGGCCTTATATCTCATCTGTCCATTCTCACCTTCCTTCAATCTGTAGATCCATCAGTGTCTTCTTTCCCGTTGGCAACTCAACCAAATCCCATGTTTGGTTCTCTTTCAAGAATCAATCTCCTCATTCATGCCTAGCTCGCACTAATTCTTGGATTCCACCTATATTGCTTCATCAAAACTCTTTGGTTCTCCACCATCAATAAGAAATAAATAGAATAATGAAGGGGAATATTGAATTGGAGGTTTACTTACCCTTTCTGACCTCCTGATGGGCGTCTAAGACTCTCACACACGCTGTTCACCCAAATTCTCTGATAGTGACCGACCTCGATCACTTCCAGGCCTGTAACTGGTTTCGATTCCACATGACCAACCTCAGTTCCTGACTAGCCAATGTCAGTCATTGTCTGACCGACATCGGTTCCTGTATTACCGACGTCGGTTCCTGCCTGACCGATGTCGGTCTCTGTGTTTTCCTGTCTATGATTATTCTTTCTCGTGAGCTCATTTTGTCACCTCATCCAATTCTCCATTGCTCTACCCAGATTGATTCATCTTTTTGAGCTGATCACTAACAACTTTTTCATTGAAAACAACATCACAGCTCCTAATTATTTTGTTAGTTCTTAGATTCCAAAACTGGAATCCGAAATCATCAGAGCCATAACCAATAAATGTGCACCTCATAGACTTAGCATCCAACTTCTTTCTATTTTCCTTATCAACGTGAGCTTCACAACCAAAAACTTTGAGAAATGAGAGATCTACCTTTTTACCTGTCCATGCCTCTTCTAAAATTCCACCATCAAAGCTGTAGAGGGTCCTTTGTTAATCAGGTAAACTACAGTATCCACAGCTTCTACCCAAAACTCTAAGGGCAAACCAACATGCAATCTCATACACCTTGCACGCTCCATTACTATTTGTTCATCCTTTCAGCAACTCCATTTTGCTGAGGTGTCCTTGGAACCATCCTTTGCCTGCGTATTCCATGCATATAACAATAAGTTGAACTTGTGGCTGCAGAACTCACCACCATTGTTAGATCTCATGCACTTCAATCTCCTGCCTGTTTCATTCTCAACCATAGCTTTCCAAATCTTAAAAGTGTCAAAAACATCAGATTTTTTCTTTATACAATAGACCCATACCTTTCTTGTAGCATCATCTATGAAAGAGACATAGTACTGTGATCCTCCAATAGAAGCAACTTGAGCTGGTCCCCACGTGTTTGTGTGAACAAGCTCCAACTTATGCTTCTTCTTTGTTGACCCAGTCTTGAGAAAACTCACTCTCTTCTGTTTTCCAATACCCACATGAAAACTCACATGCATGACATCTCTCAACACCCATGTGTTGCCATTTTGCATTTTCAGTTGCACTTTTCCTTTGCCAATAATTTTTCAAGGCTCATCATCCCCTAAATAAACTATTCCAAAATCTCTATGGACATAGTCACTAAAATATTCTCTATTAAGGGTAGCATGAAAAAGGTACCAGAATCTAAAACCCAAGATTCTATATTATTATGCAAAGAGAATATAAGAGCATCTTGTGACCTTCATGCTGATTGTCATCTTTAGGTTATGACCAGCAATCTTTGTTTATGTGCCCTATCTTTCCACAATTCCAGCAGGCTATCCTCCTGCCATTTCTGGATTTGGATCTACCTCTCATCTTTGACTTAGACCTTGATCTCCCTTTCTTGCTCTTCTCTTTTTGCCTTCCCTTGCTCTCAAAACTTAAAGCATTCCCTGATGTTTCCTCTATGCTTTTCCTGGAATTTCTTCATTCAAGATTACACTAACAACATCATCTACTTTTAAAATATGAAGCAGATGCAATATTACTAAATTACCAAGCTATGCCAGCTTTCAGGCAAAGTAAAAGAGCCTTAATTTCAATCAAACACTATTTTGACTAAATTTAATTGATTTAAAATTCCATGGATCATTTAGATGATTAGATACAGATCCAATTTGCAAATTAAATAACTGCTTCATAAGATATACCTTATTTGAAGTTGAGGGTTTTTCAATAAATTTGCTAAAAGTCATTAACTCTACCGTTGACTTTGCCTGTGATAGATTAGATATCACAGTAGATGCCAGACTCAATCTTATAGATCCAAGAGCCTTTCTATCAAGGTCTATGGGCTTCCTTGAAACCCCACCTAACGATAAGTAGATCTTTCTGATATAGATAATCCTCTATCTGCAATAAGTGCCATTAAACTTCTCCATTCTCAGTTTACTTTCTTCTACCATTGCTTCTCCCACTCAAAAGAAATCCCTGTGAGTAACCTGTAATCAATACACACTAACCAGATCTGAAAACCTGTTAGTCAACCTGAGCTCTGATACCACTTGTTGGGGATCAACCAACAAAGTTGACTACTATATGAAAGCAATTAAATATGAAATTAAACCAGAATGATAAGTAACTAGAATCAAAAATAGCAAAGAACAAGAGATACAAGAAACCACCCTGAAAACTTGTATTAAACTCTTTACAGAAGGAATACAATTGAAGAAACTTCTTTTCTTCCACACCTCTCTTAGATGTATAGATCTTTTTCCCTCAAGAGTTATCTCTCACAATTACAATCAATTCCAACAACCTGGATTGATTCACATATACAATTCTTGTACTTTTACTCTACTTCTAATTCTACAATAAGCTATGAAGATCTATCCCTATTATATAACTTTATGGATCATGAGCATACAATCACAACCATTAGATGCACCTCCTAATCAAGGGCTCAAAATAGTCTTACTAAAGATAGAGATGCGGACTTAAGACTAACACTTAATCCTACCATGCAAACATTTTGTTCTGTCCATGGAAATAGCATTCTGGACGCATAGGTGACTGACATCGGTCCCTGCCTGTCTGCCTGTGACCGACGTCGGCCGATCCATGACCGACGTCGGCATCTCCTAGTCGACTCCTGACTGACATAGGTCGCTCCTGACCGATGCCAGTGACTGTGTAATTCCTGTAACCTGCAACTTGCTCATTTGGTGAAGCTTTTAGCTCCACACCTTAACATAAAAGTGGTTATAGGTGAGAAAGAAATAACCTAAAAATTAGCTAAGGGATAAGAAATGAGCTCACAAAATAGTGAGAGTATGGAAAAAGGGTGTAAAGAGGGGTAAAAGATGAGTGCTCACATATTTAATGATTTGATTTTCACAATGACCATAACATCTAATGTAAGAGAAGAATAAATTATCTCTCAAAATGGTGAGAGTGCTAAGCAAGATTGTAAGGAAAAAATAGCTTGCAAAAGTGACTAGAGTGTAGAAGGAAATAGTCTTTAAAGTGGTTGAAGTATAGGAGTTTAGCTCAAAAAATGATGAGATAGTGAATAAGGGAAAATAAGGAAGAGAAATAGCCACATGGTAGAAAGAATAAGAGTGGGGAAAAAATGGTGAAGAAGAAAGGTAGCTAACCAGACCTTGGAGACCCCATGTCTCGAAGTGCCACCTACATAGTCCAAATAGACCTTAGGCCAATTTATTTATCCCAAAAAAGGGAGGGTAATAAATAAGAATGATTAGACAATGTTAAAACATAAGGATTTTGAGAAAAAATCAAAGCTTCCCTATTAGAGGATGCCCCAATTGAGAGGGCATTGTTAGTGGTGGATAAATAGTGAGGATAAAAGTTGAAGAATGAAGGTGGTAATTAGTTGTTATTGGCTGATCTAACCTAAAGAACTGAGAGTTACCTACATAATCTAAAAAGGCTTCAAGCCAATGTAGTTCTCTTAGAAATGGGATAAAAAATGGGATGACAATAATATATAAAAAGGATTATGAATGGAAAATATTAACCTGTAGATGAGATTAACCCATTTGAGATAATGCTTACATGCTTTGATGTCCAAGAATGAAGGATTAAATTAGCCGAAGCAGGGCTGATTTGAGAAGGATACATTTTGAAATAGGTTGCACACTTTGAATTCCCCTAAGCAAGGTGAAAGCTGCAAGTAATGATGAAGAATTGAATTAGTGAATGGCCCCTAACAAGGTGGATTGAGAAATGCATTAATTTTATTAGAAAGCACAACTCAATGTTTTACCCTATATCATAGGTTAATAATGATAATATGACATTTATGGATGAGAAGAATTTCATAAGCTAATGTAAAATGTATGTGCTAATGGTAGAATGACTTTTCAAAAAATCAAGAGGCTACAAAAATTCAAGCACATAAGGATAATGAAAGTGAGGAAATAATGATTGAATAATTATCATTGGAAGGAAGAAGGAGATGAAAAGAGATATGGAAAAGGTGGTGCCCCCCAGGAAGGATACATGAAAAGTAAGTGAATTTTGAAAATAATATCTCAATGATAAAGATGGAAGCTTAACTTGTCCCAAATAGGGTGGAAGTTGTGAGCTTTGATTTGATTGAATAGCCCCAAATATGGTGTAATTTGGAATGAAATATACTGAGAATGCGTGATAGTTGGATTAATGAATTGCCTCGAATAAGGCTAATTTGGGAAAAACACATCCCAATACTAAAATTATTTGATCAAGGATTTTGACTGGATTTAGGACAAGAAAATATTTTTGAATTTTGTGGATTTATATCACTTTTTAGAGATTTTTGGCCTTTTTTTTCGTAAGAGTGTTACTGATTTTCTTGATGTTTATGATTTTTGAAATTTTTGAATGTTTTGGAATATTTGAATGTTTTTGATTTTTTTGGAATTGATATGCAAGGGGCCATTAGCAAATGTAAAACTTGTTCTATCACCAGGATGGGATATGAAAGTAAAGGAAAATAATGAAAGGATGATGGATAATAGTGGATGACAACTAAGAATGGATTAAGTATCTCCAAAGACCATGTCACTTGGGAACCAAATGTCTAATCATCAAAGTGCTACTAAGAGGGTATCCCAATATGTGTCCCAAAATAGGGCTCAAAACCTCATCCACTTATGTGGCAAAGTTAAGATAGGAATAAAGATATGATATGATGGACAAGGATAAAAAATATTGTGAATGGAATAGATGGACAAAATGCCTTAAATAGGATGAAGGGATGGGGATGCTCCCAAGTGTCAAGGTACTTTAGACAATGAATTATTTATACATGACACTAAAAACCTAGTTTTCATCATGCTACTTGCCCAAGGCAATAAAAACATGGTTTTCACCATTCGATGAATTATTTCTCTTTCTCTTTCAATTTTTGAAATTTTAATTTATTTTTTTATATGTTTTTTTTAGTATTTCAACTCATGGGAGGATTATGAGATACATAATGTTGACCATTTTCTTATTTTTAACCCATGCCTATTCTAGATAGCTTCTTTGTAATAATCTTGATAATAATGTGGATTTTACTGAAGTCATTATGAGCTTCGTATATTTTCAAAGCGGGTTGCAATGGGGATCGACAAGATAAAGTTGAATGCACAAAGATGAATATGTATGGAGTAGTGAAACTTGAAGAACAACTCACAAGATATAAAAAGGTTATCTTCACAATAATATTTGTATTAATGAGCATTAAGCATTAGCCAAAAAGTGCATAGGAAGATACATTATATAGTGAGGAATTAGGTCATCCAAAAAGGTAATTAACTCAACTCATAATTAGAAAATGACTTAAAGTACATTTCACCTAATGACCTATTATCAACATAATCAAGCTAATTAAGATAGTATAAACAAAACCTAGTGGGAAAAAAGTCTACATCAACACCCCCTTAAGCATAACCTAGGTGGGTAGAAAAATTGGGTCACAACACAAAACCCTGATGAGGTCCCCAAGTATAGAGAGATGATCCCCAAGAGGAAGAAGAAGACGAAGTTGCCTAAATCCCAAAATCCCATAAATGAAGGTACTTTCTCTCATTGAAAGGTTTGGTGAATATATCAACAACTTACTCTATTATTTGGATGTATCAAAGGTTAATAACTTGCTCATGAATATGCTCTTAGATGAAATTCATGTGAATCTCGATATGCTTGATCTGTTGATGGAAGAACATATTGTTACAGATCTAGATTGTGATTTGATTATTGTAGAGGATGATTGTTGGTCATCAAAATTGGAACCTAAACTCAGTGAAAATCCATCAAAGCCAAATAACTTCAGTAGTATAATTAATAGCTCCTCTGTATTCTAGCTCTATATAAGATAAAGTAATAGTATTTTACTTCTTGTTATACCAACTAATCAGATCTAAACTGAGGGAAAAATTATAGATCAAAGTAGACTTGTAATTATTAATGTTGTCATCCCAATCTAAATTTATATACATAATTAAGTTGATGTTGATGCTCATTCCATAATGAATCCCAATACTGAGCACCCTAAATGTAGTGGAGGATCCACTTAGTTGTTTTCTAGTGTAACTCATGTGGTTCCTACATGAATCTGTAGACCATGCCTACTGCATATGAAACATCACGTATGGTGTGCATAAAGTAGATGAAACTACCAACAAGTTATTGATATGAGGTAGAATCAACCAATGGAGATGGACAATCAATGCATTAATCTTCACACCAATTAGAAAAGGAGTTAGAGTTGGCTTACAGTTAACCATGCTAAACCATGCAAGCAAATCAAGAGCATACTTGTATTATGTAATAGTGATCTCAGACTCAAACTAAGAAATTTCAGTCCCAAAGAAGTAATGCAATAATCCCAAGTTAGTCATTCAAAACCTATGAGATAAAGCAATTTTCACTACTATGATGGTGGATGGAGAACTTCGTGTGATCAATAGGTCATCCATGTAGAGAACCAAAATCAATAGTGAATCATCTTATCATAAATGGCATCAGGTGAACCCAATCAAAAGAAGAAAAGAGTCCATCTTGGCATACCAAGCTCGAGGAGCCTATTTGAGGCCATAGATAGAGTTTTGAAGTTTTAAATCCTTGTGGTTTATCCATGTATATTTCTTCTTTGAGGTCACCATGAAGAAAGGCACTCTTCACTTCCATTTGATGAACATCCTAGTGATGTGCTACAATAATGGCGAGAGTGAGTCAAAACGAGTTCATTTTAACAACTAGGGTGAACGTGTTGGTATAGTCAATGCTAGGTTCCTGAGAAAAAACCTTTGTCACCAAACATGACTTGAACTTGTCTACGGACCTATCTATTAAAAAATTTATTCGATAGATCCACCTACATCGAATAAGTTTTATTTTCTTGGGAAGAGGGACTAAATCACAAGTGTTGTTCCTCTGCAAGGAACTATACTCATCTTACATAGCACTATCCCACTCAAGAGTGCTTGATGCCTCGTGAAATGATTGTAGATCAAAATCAGATGCAATGAAAGCATGTGGGGCATCCTAGAATTGTGAATAGGTTCTCCTATTATCTGATGGATCTCCAACCCATTGGCCAACACTTTGTAGTGTATGTCTGGCCCAAAGAGGACCAGTGCTTAGAGAATTAGGATGAGATTCCTTGTCCTCTAAATATAGTATAGGAGAAGGAGGATGAGAATCCTCATCACTACTCTCATCATTAGAACTAGAAGAAGAATCTAGATCATTAGGATGCTGATCAGGTATATCTGAATCATCAAAATTATCATCAAATCCCAATGTGTCTAAGGAAGGGGAGAGGTGTTGAGTTTGAATTACGAAGGACCTTCTATAAAATGAACATTCCTTTCAATGAACAACTCAAGAGTGGTGGGATGGAGAAGTCTATATCCCTTAACACCCTCAGGATATCCAACAGAGATGTAAGATTGACTCTAAGGTTCCAATGCCTTACATTTCTTATTCAAAATGCGAGCTATATCAGGTGAACTAAACACTCAAAATTTCTCTACTATGTGTTTTTGATCACTCTAAGGTTCAAAAAGAGTGACTCCCTTCAATGCTTTATCAAGAACTTAGTTTTGTACATAACAAGCACAATTGATGGCCTTGACCCAATACTGAGGTGCAAGAGACTTGGAGTGTAACATAAAGTTGGCTATTTCCTTCAAGGACCAATTCTTTTGTTGTATAACACCATTCTATTGAGGACTATATGGAATTGTACATTGTAGTTCAATCCCCTTTGATGTACATAATTACTAAAATTTTCTAATCTTTAAATAGTTTAAATTAGTAAAATAATTGAATACAAACATTAGCTAATATGATACATGTGATTAAAAATAGATAATTTTAATATTTTAGTATTTGATATTTCTTTAACGTTTATTATATTATAATAATTTAAATATATATTTATAATATATTAAAATAAAATATCATTATAATTTAATTAAATGATAATTAATATATAAAATATAAAATAAATATTAATTTTTTTATAAAATATTATTTAATTAAAAAAAACAAATGTTTGAAGCTCTACATTAATAGTAGTTACTTTCTTGAATTTTAATCATTTTTTATTTATAAAATATTATTTAATACAAAAATAAAATAAAATAAAAATTAAGAAAATAGATGTTTGAAGTTTTAAATTAGTAGTAATTGCCTTCATAAATTTTATTTAAAGTCATTCTATTTTCAGATATTCGTATATTTCTTGTATAAAATATTGTATCTTAACTTTCTCTCAAAATTAAATTTATGTTAATTTTATAATTATATTTATTAAAATAAAATAAAATTTGGATCTTAATTTTTTCATTAATAAGAAACATCAATTATTATTATAAATATTTTTTTAGTATTATCAATAAATATTTATATTTTTAGTAAAATTTATTATTTACTAAATGAAATAAATATTTATATTTATTTTTATTAAAAGATCAATTTTATTTATATAAAAATTATAAAAAAATAATTTCAAAAAACATTGAAAAAATTAAATATTAACAATAACATAAATAATATTACAATTTAAAATAAAATAAAATTATATATATATTTATATGAATCTACAAATTTTATTAAAAACACTCTATAATACCATGGACTAACAAGCACTTGTGAATTTGGATATAGCACACTAGTTTTTTATTATATAAACAAAGTTAAGGTCTCTCTTTTAGGAAGAGTTAATTAGAGGAGTTTTACAAGTTTTTATATATTTCTCTGTTATCCGCGGCTCATAATCGCTGCTCTGCATGCAGAAAGCTCCGAGGCAAAGCTTAAGCATCGTGCACTGAGAACAACGCAAGGATTTCTTACAAAGACGCAGAGAGGCTTTCGTTGAAGAGGTCTGATATTTGAGGAGTATTAATGAAAGAAATTTCTCTGCATGTAGAAAATTCAAAGGCAAATCTTAAGCATCGTGCGCTAAGAACAACATGAGGCTTTCGTAGAAAGACACTAGTTTCGTCGAAGAGGCATGATATTTGACGGTCTGCTAAATTTAGGTCCAGGCTGAGGGCTCTGTAGAGGCTTATTCCCAGCGGGGAAATTTTGGAGAAGGAATAAATGTTGTTTAGTGAGAAGGCAAATACCTTATTTTGCTAAAAAGGCAGGTGTTGTTTCTTCAGACTTTGACGGATTTGTGTGCTGATGGTGGAGCGGGTGGTCGCATGCTTCGCTTACACGAGGCTCATCTCGTTGTGGGCAAAGAGGGGATTACAACTAAAATTTTAGAGTTGAATTTTTAATGATACAATTACATATTCAAAATTGTTTTACTTTTAGCTAATGGATGTTTAATTTGTGAGATGTGAGCGAATATATGGAATTGGTTTGTAGAGAATATTAGGGTTAGTGAAGGTATTTGTTCATTCAAATTTTTAATGATGAAAATTTATAATAATAGTTGCATTTTTATTGACAAGAGTAAAAGTGGACACATTATTAAATATATGTTAAATAAAATATTATTTTTAAATTTTAGTCACAAAAAAATGTCTTTTTTTTATGGGTCTTTGTTTCCCATTTGAAATAGGATTAGAAATGATTAATCAAAAAACTTTGGAAATGCTCGAAAGCTCGTTGTGTTAGAAATATAGAGCCCTAATACCAATCTATTGGTGCTAATATGCAAACATGTGTGCTTTGTTCTACCTAAACACAATAGCATACAAAACAAAATTCCACATACATGAAATACTATGGCAAGAAGATACATAGAAAATAAAAATACATATTGATTAAATTATTTTTGTTGTTTACAAACTATTATAAAAATCCTTCTTAATAGTTGTTATTGTCTTCTTTGTTATTCTATTCTAGTGTTCTATTATTCTTTTGTTGCTTTTTTGTTTTCTTTTGTTGTGTTCCATTTTGTCATTGTTACAATTATCATCTAACTATTCTCATCTTTATTCTATCATATTCGACTGTTCTATATTACCATTCAGCTCTAGACAAATGTACGGTTCAAAATTCAAAAAATCTATGGTATTTTAATTCAATCGTTGTCATCTGTAACATATCTTTCATTCAAACTCTAATAATATATAATGTTTGCAAATGGATTCAATCATTGGAGAAGTTTTTAGATCCAATACAAATTTGAGATGTTAAATTTAGATTGCATTAGATTAGCATAGGTCAAGATTGTATTTCAACACTCCTCCTTAATCTTGACATTCTTACCATGTTTTACTAAACCTTTCTCCACCTTTGTAGATACTCCAAACCTCCATGTATATAGACTCTAGAGCTTCCTTTAAATTATCTCCAGAGTTATTTTTTGATGTCTCCAGAGTTGCCTATGTGACTTAGACGCTATCTCGAGAATTGCTTGTGTGACTCCAGAGCTATTTTTGAACTATCTTTGAAGTTGTTTCTATGATTATGGAGCTATTTTTAGTTGTCTTCAAAGCTACCTATGTGAATCATAAGTTATTTTTGAAATGTCTCTAGAGTTGACTATTTGACTTTGGCATTATCCCTAGAGCTACTTGTGTGACTCCAAATTTGCTTGAAAACTCTCAATTTGTGTTTGTATAGACTCCAAAGCTGAGTTTGTATGAACTAGAGCTATTTATGTGTCTCTAGAGTTGACTTGTGTCTCTGGAGCTGTGTGTCTATAGATTTATCTGTGTATTGACTCTAGAGCTCAAGAGTTTCATGAATAAACACTTAGACATTGGTCCAAAAATGCTCCTAAGTTAGTCATTGACCAACATAATTATATTGGATTGTAAATAGGACTAGGATGGTTAAAGGGCTTAAATTACAACTAAATAACAAAAAATTAAGTTTTGATTTATATGTTGTATCCTTAGTACTTGAGTGAATGTGGTTATGGGGACACAACGTTGAACACTTTGGCAAATTTATGGGGGCACAGTGTTGAATGCTTTGGCAAGTCCTGAAGCTAAACATGAAATTTAAGGAAGAGAAACATCTGACAAGAGTTAAAGGACTGCAAGAAAGTCCAAATAAACTAATTGCAACTCACAAGATAGGTAAATAACTTGTAAAAGGCTAATGGTGTTAAATTTTTTTAATATAAATCTAAGGGCATGCATGACTAAGAAAAAATGTAGAACACAATAAAAGTGAATAAAGTGCAGTTGTTGATTGACGTGTATGTATATATTTTTTATGGTCTATGGCATAGGCTACTACCATATAGGAGGCAAGATAAAATCATCATGTTAGAAATGGGTTAGAAACATTACACAAACTATTTTCTTAATTTAATGACACATAAGTATGTATAAAGATATATTTCCATTCTGGTTATCATTAGATAATAATAAGAGAAATTAACCAATACACCACAACCTTATAAAATCATCACACCCCTTATGAATTCTCAATAATTTTGAGGTAAAGTCCTAAAATATTACAAAACCAAAATTGTAATTGATTGGGGACAATGAAAGACAAGAATGAGGGATTGTTATGATGTTTGAGTATAATAAATTTTAATATTGCTTATCTATATTGTGTGCCTACGTTAGGAATTTTATGGGTCCATTAAATACTTTTACTAATATCCAAAAATTAGAATTAAAATAATATCCACATAGATAAAAGTAGATCAAACTCCCTTCCAGACCTTTAAGAAATATTCCCAAAATTTAAAAACCATTACCAAAAATAAAATTCACAATGAATCATTATACAAATAAAGCATGAAAAGTCCAAAAAATAATAAAACTAAACCAACATATAGAATATGGAAGGAATCTCCTGCATACCCATATGGGTAGACATTACCTCTGATGGTAAAAATAGTAGAATAATTGACATAATTTGGAGATGACACTTTAATACAACTATTCCTGAGTAGATCCCTCTTTACAAACATCCCCAAATTCAAATGAGGAGTATTATCCACATGCTCATGATAGCCAACTCTATACTTTGGATACAACTCATAAACCCCACTATTCTTATCATCTTCTTCATTATTGGGTCCATCAAAATTAACATTATATGGAGACCACTACCTAATTACCAGGGCTAATGCCCCCACAAAAAAAATGGCATACACCTTCCTCAAATCAAGCCCCCTCCTAACAACAAAAAACTTTTAGGATTTGAACTGTGCACCTGATGCTAATGTGGAACTTACTATTGATGATGTGGTGGTAGGAGTGATTCCCATTTGAGAGTAAAATTTAAACATATTTTTTTCCTTGAGATGAGTTTTTAGGAGGGGGAAAGGAAATTATGACCACCCCTTTCAATTCAAGATATTGCAATGATGAATCCCTTTGGGAAATGGATTTTTATGTATATAAACACAAAATATGAATGAATCCACTTCAATTGTTCAACAAAAAAAGATAGTTGTACACAAACATTCTAAGACTTATAGATACATACCCATTCTTCTTCTTCTATAAGACTTCTGGCCCATTTCCCACCTTGATGTGTGGATGTTAGAAAATTTTAAGAAATGGGTTGTGACTAATAGGATTCAAAAAAAGTGGCAGAGGGAAAAAGAGAGTAGTAGGAATTGAGATAGCCCTTAATCATTTTATATAGTCAACCACCATTGTTTGAATCCATTTCTCCACTAATGCCATTGACATGGCACTCCAATAAGAATAAAAAGTCAAACAAGTGTAAGAAATTGACATTTTTTGATTTCACTTGGGGTTTAGTATCTACCAACCTGAAATGAAACAAGGGGAAGGAAATGAAAGGACCACTTGATGTTGACTATGTGGAAGTTTTTCTATGCCTAAATTTATTGACACCTAAGATCAAACCTTTTGAAATCCCAACCCTATCATAGTTCAATGTTGTCACCAAAAAATTATGATCCCCCTATGGTAGGTCACTAGGCTACTAGAAGTGACAACCATTTGACAATTATTTAATGAAATATCCCTTCTTTTGTCATTTATTAAAAAAATTAATACTTCAACTATGACATTTGAATTCTAATTTTTTTAAGGGTAATTTTTTAACTGTACTTTTAAAAGATGGGTTTGAACCCTTTGGATGGGTTGTCATGCGTTTAATTTTGATTGTTGATCAAGGTGTATTAAAGAATAATAATTAACTCTAAAAAACATGCTTTACATTTTGTTGCACTTATCATAGTTTGCATAAGGCCAAGTTATATAATAACTAAAAGCATAAATTTTAAGTTATGTTGCCAAGACCTTGATTAAACAGACTATGGATATGAAATTTATGAGTGGCATGATGTATATCACTATAACATGTGGAATCTTGGTTTGAGGAAAAACAATTATAATTTTCAAAGAACTATGTTGGAAGTAAGGGTTTGAAGCCAAAGAAGTGGCTAGAATAAATATTTTAACAATATTTATGACTTTTTCTTCTGTGAATTATAGAATGAAAATCCATGCATGGTTATCTATTTTTGTTATTAGGAGTGAAAATTTTGGGATAAAATATGATTGAAGGAGTTATATGGAGAGTGGACAAGAGTTGTGGATGTTTGGTGGAGAGGCATATTTAAAAATTACTTTATAGAATTTTGAGTTTCAATGTACACTTACCTTGAAGAAGTGGAATATCTATTTTTGCATAAGCCTATAGGTTCATTTAATGAAAAAATTCTAGTATAGATATAAATTCTCATGGTTGATTGTGGAATAGAAAACATGAGGATGAGTGGCTAGATGTATATGTGCTCAAGGCTAGGCAAAAGTGTGAAGAGGAATAAAGTGAGTGTTGTGCAAAGCTTGGCAAGAAGATAATGTCTAGAGATATGGAGTATCTTAATGAAATGAAAGAGAGGGTGCAAAAAATTAATGAAAACAAAGATAAGGTAATCATTTCTAAAGATAAAAAATAAAATTAATGTCCTGATCAAGGAGATGACATTAGAACCCATAAATAGAGGGGAGGGAATGTGATAGATTCATGTAAAGGTGAAAGACCCATTCTATGAGTATTGTGATGTGTTCATCTAGGATTCCATATTTGAAGAAGATCCAAGGAAAGAATAAAATTAGGTTTCATAAGATAATGATGTTATGGGATGCACACAAGGCGAAGGAAGTGGATGTTAGAATCTAGGTGTGTTTAGAATTAGAAGAAGAAATTGAACCATAAGTGTTTGAGGAAAATAGATATGATATCAAACATAAAGAGAATAAATTTTGGAAGATATTTTATTCTAAATGCCAATGGAAAGAAGAAGTGTGTGTGTTACATCCAAATTTCACCTTAAGTTTTATAACCTTTGAATCCGTGGGTTATTATGGTTATTATTTGATTATTATTCCTTTGATTTGAGATTTATGACATATACTGGTTATGGGACAATTATATGCTGATTAGTTTACATGATGGATTAATTATGTGATTGTTATACTTTATTATTTTGTATATTATATATGTATATTTGTTAGTTATGCATCATTAGTTGGATATATATGTGATGACTTGGACTAAATACCCACTCATCATGAAGTGGATACATGATTGATTCTTTTCTCAAAGCATGATGGAGGGAGATCATCATCAGAGAGGATGGTGTAGATGGGATGATTGGGAGATTACAGAGGAATTGCTAGTAACCCAACACACACCATAGTAGAATAATTTAACTAATTAATATGTGTTTGAGTGTTTGTGTATTTATGTAATGTTATGTTTTACGTGTATGATTATGGTTGATTTAATTGAGTGATTGCATCATGATACAACCTACAGTTAAATTTGTATGATGATTTATTTACAATTGTTGTGTTTACAATATTTGTATTCTTTTAGCTATGTTGCAATCGGCTATAGACTAATGGTAATGTATTCAAAAACCTAGTAGCTCTAGTTGGACTTAATACAACATTGTTAGGGTATTAGAAGACAATAAAATTAGTTTATATATGTTTATCAGATTGACATTTATGGTAACAACTTAGTGTTTTAAGATGTGGCCTAAACATTGTTTTTATGACAACATTGGATATGATACACTTATAAAGATGAAACAATTTGGGTTATTCTCTTTATAATTACTAGCATGTATTTTTGTATTGTTTGGATATGTTAAAATCCTAAGCTACACTATGGATTACCTTAATTAATTAAGAGTTTAGCCTAATCTAAAGAGGACTCAAGGTAATTACTTTAGTTTTATTTTAATTAAGGAAATTTAATATCATATAATACTAACTTAAATAGCTAAATGCATGGATTGCATTGAGTGTTTTAAAGGTCGAAAATTATCTTTTTGAAATGACTTAAGTGGACTTAATTAATGAGTGACTCAGTGTTGGACAAATTGGTTAAACATGCATGAAATATGAAACTAAAGGAAGCTCCAGTTAAGTCATTGGTTTTTGGATTGAAAACTAAATGGTAAGCGGTAAACTGATGCATGTAAATAAAATAAAGAAGGAGATTATTATAAGAGGAAGGAAACTAAGGTGAGGAGGGCATGGTACAGTGACAGAACAATGGAGAGTACGGTGAAAGAGATAGGAAGATGGTGATATAGCAAAGGAGGATAGATGGTGGTGAAAATAAAGGAGGAAAGGATGCAAACTGCATAATTGAGAATGAAAGGCTGTGAAGAAGAAAGTCCTACTACCAGGTAAGTGATGTTTTTATATTCCTTCGTGTTGTGTTTTAATTAGAGATGATTTTATCTTCCATATATATGTACATTCTCTTTATGAGGGTGAAATGGAGAGCCTTATGGATGGCTCAACCACCCACAAAATGCTTTAATCAACTCAGATTTATTTCTTTAGTCAATAAAATTAAACTATAGGGTGCTACCGTAAATACATTATTTTGATTGGTATAAAATTTGACCTTTGATTTATGAGGGAAGAAAATTATGAGCTGAAAAATATATAAAGAAAATATTTAATCAAAATTTATGCATCAAGACTTTAAAAATTACAAGGATTTTTAGGTTCTGGATGTCTTTTTGAACACATAACTTGTGACATACCCATTTGGTAGAGATACAACTAGAGCTAGTGTAGTAAACAATGACTGTAGTCACTACAAGTTGGTTAAATTCCTGCATATATTAGGTATTCTTGATAATGAATATTTAAAGCTTAGAGTTTTCCAATAAGTAGTGCTTGTTAGTAGAACATAAACAGCATTAGCTATCAATGTTACTTGTTTGGACATGAAAATTAATGTAGTTTTTGTATCCTTCTTACCATATAAAGAATGATAGAGTTTTTAATGTATAATAAAGCCCTGGATATATTTTGTATAATCAATATCATGAAGAGGTCAATCATTCATTTCATATTACATTTAAAGTATCAAATTCAAATGAAATACTTGGATCTATCTTTATCAGAAAGAATGATTTTAATTGGTGCCTAATTAATAGCCACAATCAAATTGTAATTGATTGATATGAAGAATGGATCAACAAATAATTTGGAGTAATTGTTAATATGAATTGTAACCATGATAGGCATGTATTGGAAATGATGTTATTAACAAGGGAATATGTATTACAGAAGGCTAAGATATGTAATGGAAATGGATAAGACATGTAATGGTAGGGAGTTAATTCATAAAAGAATATATATTATAGATGAGTGTGATTATAGGGAATAGATAATAAGATTGTCGAGAACATGAAATAAGATAATTAACATCTTAAATATGTTCTATTTATGGACTTCTATCAATGATGTTGAATACTTGTATGATTGGATGTGAACAATTCTAAATTGAGTTCATGTTTATATATATATATATATATATATATATATATATATATATATATATATATATATATATATATATATATATATATATATATGTATATATACATAGATATATATATATACATAGATATATATGTACATATATATACATATATATACATATATATACATATACATATACATATATATACATATATATGTATATATACATATATACACATATACACACACACACACACACACACACACACACACACACACACACATATATATATACATACATATATATATATACATATATACATACATACATACATACACACACACACACACACACACACACACACACACACACACACACACATTAGTGAATATAGATTATTATATATATAAGGTACACACATGCACATATTAACTTTCTTGTCATATATATTATTCATGAAATAAATAAATGAGGTTTAATCAAATAGTTGGTGGACTAAATGTATGCATAGTAATAATTTCTGTAATTAGCATGTAATTGTACTTGCTAGTATAAATAATTGAATGAACCTTTAGGTTATAACTATATGTTAACCAAATATAGCATTGTTGATTCTAAATTAACAATGAGATGGATTTCATTAGCTTAGATAGCATTGTTAATGCCAGATGAAGGCAATCTAATCAAGTGATGTGTATGAAACTAACTGATCGTAGAATTCATATGTTATTTGAAAACTTTGGCCAAAGTAATGTTAGATAGAAATTATCATTTCATATGTTTGATTTAAGTGTTTGTGCGATATCATATTAGAATGTATTTTCTTTATAATATACATCATGTAGTAGAAATCTTACAGCACACAGGGTTAATAACATTTCTCTTTGGATTCTCACATCGTCACTATCTACCCATTCATGAAGGGAAGGCCATTCCCTAATGGGGGATTATGTAGAGATTGATGGTCCATAGTTAGTGTGTAAAAATGCTTGAATGATGCTCTCCCTCCACACTTTAGTACTTACCAAAGAGACTACAGTTGAGATTATCAGAGATACATGAGTTAGTTTGACTAGAGCTCCATGAAGCATAGTATATATTTATTGTATCAAAAATAGAAATATATTATTTTGTTATACTTTAATAGTAGTAGCTATATTATTGTACCAATTGTGACTAGATTTCAATGTGATTACTTTCCTTACATTTATGTTAAGTTGTATAAAATTCTAGTGATTAGAACTATTATTATTACAAGTTTGAGAAAGTCTAATATGATTTGGTAGTATGTTAAAAATTACTAATTAGATTCTCATGGTATAATCTAATGAAAGAATAAATATTTATTAAATAAAAAAAATTACTACATTAGTCTAGTACAATCCATGAGGGGTTGTTACATGCGGTATCAGAGTCAAGGTTCAAACTCTAGGACTTAATGAGTCTGCTAACATTTTTGTATTCTTCTATTCAGAGGGAAAGAAGAATGGTGCAATAAAGAGCATCAGGTGAGGGTCCTTTGAGTGTCAATGATAATAACCCTCCAATTGATCATAATCAATTTATTTTTAAATAAGAAATAAAGTTGGATCAGATTATTGTAGTCATGAATGATACTAGGGATCAAATTACAGCCCTAGAACAAGAAGTTCATGGCCTTGAAGAGGAATAATGTTAGGAAGAACCTGATGAACCCTCCATTGAGCAGGGAAACTAGTAGGATGCAATAAATCAGGAGATTCAGAGTTGTTTATGGACATGAAAAAGGTGAGTCCACCTAAGTTCGATGGTATTGCCCCAGGTGATGAAGCTAAAGCATGGTTGACAGATTTGGAGGAGTATTTTGAGATTCAAAACTACTATGAGGTCACCAAAATAGTTTTGAGAGCATACTAGTTGGCTGGTGAGGTAGAAACATGGTGGGCTAATAAGAAGTTGGAAATGAACCTTAATTCAACCACCACTACTTGGGAGTATTTTGTGACATTGTTTAGGTCATGGTGGCTTTCACATCTTTATTTTGATCAGAAGCTCACAGATTTATAGAATCTGAAGAAAGGTGATTTATTAATGAATGAGTACTGGGAATAGTTCACCAAATTCTAAAGTACATACCTCAATACCAAGTAGATGAGAGGTCCAAAATCAAGAAGTTTATCATGGAATTAAATCCTTGAATTGGTGGAGAGGTAGATGTTTATGGACATTTCTACCATGGATCAGGGTTTTGAGAAGGTAGTCAAGTAGGAGTAGAAGTTGAGGTCTCTTGTACAGGCTAGGGACAAGTTCAATAAAAAGTTTAGAAGTTCTAAGCTAAATTTCAAGAATAAAAATTGGAAATAGAGGAGTGGAGACTCCAAGGGTCAGTTCAAGAATCAAAATTCTAAATTCAACAATGGACCAAATAATAAGAAACTAGATAATGGCTTCAAATGCAGTTTCAATGGAAACCCACAAAATGATAGGAAAGGACCACCTAGAGGATATTTCCTTTATGGAAGAGACCATTACACTCATGAACACACTTAGGACAAGTCAAAGAACAAAGGTCCTAATCCTCAGTAGGGCAATTTTTAGTAGAGTATTCATGCAATAATTGATAATCAATAAGCTGAATTTCAAGCATCACCCATAAAGCTATTAGGTATTTTATTTGAACATCTAATTTTTATTTTGATAGATACATGGGCTACTAAATGTTTTATAGCTCCTAGAATGCTTAGTAAGTTTCCTAGAAGAGATAGATTTATGGCAAATGTATGGTCAATACAGTATGAGAATGACTCAAAAGTCATGGTTGACAAGTGTTTAGTTGAAATAGAGATTAGGTTTCCTAAATTTACAATAGTAGTGGTTCTATTTGTATCACCATTAAGGTCATATGATGTGATCTTAAGAATCAATTGGCTTGCAAAACACAAGGCCAAGGTTGGCTACTACTTAAAGAAAGTTGAGTGTTTGGATGATTTTGGAAATCAAATGGGGTGAGAGAAGAAAGTTGAGGCTAGGAAAATTTATGTAATGCAACTCAATAGGGCTCAGGGAAAAGGTTGCCAAACATTTATCATCAAGATAAATGAAATAGAGTAACCTAAGGAACCATCTCTTGAAGATCACCCATTTCTTAAATATTTTCATGATGTGTTTCTGAAAGAATTACCAGGATTCCCTCCTAAATGTGAGTTTGATTTCTCTATTGATATCACACATAGATCAGAATCACAATCTAAGGTATCATATAGGATGACAACCACTAAGTTGGTTGAATTGGAGGCTCAATTCTAGGAATTGTTGTCAAAGGGGTTGATCAGGTCTAGTGTGTCACCATGGGGTGCACTAGTTGTCTTTATCAAGAAGAAATATGGTACTCTTTGAATTTGCATTGATTATAGGATGTTGAAAAAGGCAACTATCAAAAATAGGTATCCACTACCTCATATAGATGATCTTTTTGATCAAATATGGGGAGCAATGGTTTTTTCTAAGATTGATCTTAGAGTGGGATACCCTTAGTTGAGGATTTAAGATGAGGATATTTTGAAGACAAATTTCATAACTCATTATGGGCATTATGAGTTTACAGTGTTTCCTTTTGGGTTGACTAACGCACCGACAACATTCATGAATCTCATGAATAGTGTGTTTAGAGATTATCTAGATCACTTTGTTTTGGTCTTTCTGGATGACATTGTTATATATTCTAAGAATGAAGAGGAACATAGTTAGCATCTAGAATTGGTTCCAAAATGATTGCAAAAGCACAATCTATATAGAAATTTATGTAAGTGTGTATTTTTCTAGGAGAGAGTGTAATATCTAGGACATTATTTTTGTAGATGGTATTTTTGTAGATCCAAATAAGTTAAGATATATTATAAAATAATTGATGTTAAGGAATGTGCATGAGGTAAGAAATTTTCATCAAATTAGCAAGGTATTATAGGAATTTCATTTCAATTTTTCCAAGATAGCTAATCCAATTACCTCCTTAAAATGAAAGAATCAAAGATTTGTTTGGTTAGAAAAGTGTGAAGTAGCTTTTTAGGAATTGAAAAGAAGGCTTACTTAATTACCAGTGTTAAGAGTTCCTGACCCCAATGGTCAATTTTTAGTGATCATAGATGCAGTGGGAGAGGGACTAGGAAGAGTCCTTAT
This sequence comes from Torreya grandis, assembly GCA_037957365.1. Taxonomy (NCBI): domain Eukaryota; kingdom Viridiplantae; phylum Streptophyta; class Pinopsida; order Cupressales; family Taxaceae; genus Torreya; species Torreya grandis. Next base: position 546,363 of record JARHVA010004131.1, read on the forward strand.
GCATGATGGTGTAGTAGTGGCTTATGAATCAAGGAATTTTAAAACTTATGAGGTGAATTATGCCCCTCATGATCTTGAACTTACATCAATTGTTCATTCTTTACAAGTTTGGTGAACTACTTTTTGGGAAAACCATTTGAGCTTAAGATAGATAACTTGGGACTCAAGTATATTTTCACCCAACCAAATTTGAATGCTCATTATAAGTGTTGGTTAGAGTTTCTATCTGAATATGAATTTGATATTAATTACATCAAAGGTAAAGAGAATAGAGTAGCTGACGCCTTGAATCATAGAAGGTACATAACATCTGTGGCTATTATTAAGATTACTTTCAAGGATTGTGTGATTAAGTTCTCACCAGGAGATGAATTCTATGATCAAGTTAGAAAAGCATTGTCTAAGAATGATCAAAATCCTTGGTATAAAGGATTTCATTATAAGAATAATGGTATTTTTAATTACAATGAAATGATGTATGTGTCAGATCGAGAGAATCTGTGGAGGACAGTGATAAGGGAATTACACAATGCCCCATATTTAGGACATCCAAGAGTAACCAAGATCATAAAAGAGATTAGACCTCTATATTTCTAGAAGGGAATCAAGAAATATGTGGTAGAATATGTGCCACATTGTCTATAATGTCAGCGAGCAAAATCTAAGCATGTGCACCCTGTTGGATTGTTATATCTGCATGATATACCATAGTGGAAGTGGCAGGTTATCATCATGGATTTTGTCCAATGTTTATCGATGTCATGGAGCATGCACAATATGATCTTGGTAGTTGTTGATAAACTAACCAAGCTGGCTCATTTTATACCAAGAAATTTCATAAATGATGTACCTACCCTTTCAAATAGGTTCTTAAAGGAAGTGTATAGGTTTCATGGATTTTTAGAGAAGATCATTTCAGATCATGATCCAAAGATGACTTCTAGGTTTTGGGTAACTCTAAACTCAGCTTTGGGTACGCATCTAAACTTTAACATTGCATATCACCTAAAGACTGATGGTCAGATTGAGTAAGTTAATAAGGTATTAGAGGATATTATTCATATGTATTGCATAGATTAGCAATACAAATGGAAAAATTATCTTCCATTATTTGAGTTTGCATACAATAACTCATACCAATTAGTTTTAAAGATGGCACCATTTGAGGCACTGTACGAAAGAAGGTATAAGACACCAATAAATTGAGACATGTTAGAGGACAGGGTAGTCTTTGGACCTGAAATGCTTTCATAAATGGAAAAACAAGTCAGATTAATTAGACAAAGATTGGCTGAGGCTAATGTTAGATAGAAGTGTTATGCTAATTTGAAGAGGAAAAATAGGTGGTTTTATGTAGGTGATAAAATGTTCTTGCAGGTTAAGTCGTATAAGAGCTCAATTAAATTTAAGAAGTTAGTGAAACTATCACCAAGATATGTGGGACCCTTCAAGGTGTTAAAAGTGGTCAATCTTGTAGTGTATAGGCTTTCATTACCACCATTCCTAGTTCTATGGCATAATGTTTTCCATGTATCTTATCTTAAATAGTATATAGTTGATACTTTGTGTGTTCTAGATTAGAATGCTTTGCAAGTTTTGGATCCTGAGGTGGTCATAGTAGAACCAACTAGAGTAATTGACACTCAAAAACTTCATTTACGTAATAAAGAAGTGTCAAAGTACAAGGTATTGTAGGACCAATACTTTGAGGATAGTGATACTTGGGAGGACTATGATGAGTTCTACAAACTATTTCCATAATTGTTTACATGATTTGATACTTGATACTATGCTTTTATTTTGTTAAACTCTATTTTTTTAATTCAGAATTATTGTTTGAATAAGTATCATCGAGATGATGAGAAATTTTAGGGAGGAAAGATGTTACATCCTAATTTCACCTAAATTTTTATAACCTTTGTATCCATGGATTATTATGGTTATCATTTGATTATTATTGCTTTGATTTGAATTTTATGACATATATTGGTTATAAGATAGTTATATGTTGATTAGTTTACATGATGAATTAATTATGTGATAGTTATACTTTATTATTCTGTATATTATGGATGTATATTGGTTATTTATGCTTCATTAGTTGGATATATATGTGATGACTCGGACTAACTACCTACTCATCATGAAGTGGATGCAAGATTGATTTTTCTTTCAGATCATGATGGAAAGAGAGCATCATCAGAGAGGATGGCATAGATGGGATGATTGGGGGATTATAAAGGCACTGCTAGTAACCCAACACTACCCTCTTAATCTCACTTCTTAACTCACCAACTATTTTCAATCATCAACTTCTTCCTTTTGACAACCTTTGCACATTCTATGCACTCCCCTTGTAGCTATGTATAACTCAAAATATTTTAGTATAAACAAAGTACAATCCTTTATGGTAAACCAAACTTCATTTATTATTTTCTCTGACAAAACATGCCTTAGTATCAAATTTGAATCTCAAAATATTTTGTGAAGACTACTTTCTCCCTTTTAGGCCTATTCTTTTAGGTCTCCTCTAGGCCTATTATACCCTCATCCTTTAAGTCTGTACACATCTTACAAACTAGTTATTCAATTAGAGCACATGATGTTTGGTAGGATTACAATGTTTTGGGCATTTTGAATGATTAAAACCTTAGATATGGGTAAAACCCTAATGTAGGGTTTTCACTAGCTCTGTCTCAATTGAGACAAAAAAAATATACTATGGGAGTTTCTTGAGGTTTCAAGCAACCAAAATTATTTTGGTATATATTTTTTACCTCTAACACATTATCCAATCCTCAAATTTCCCTTCTTAATCTATTGTTCCACGTTTTCAACTCAAAACCTACTTGATTATGTTAACAAAAGACCATCTACAGGTCTGTTCTCAGTCTCAAAGCTCATGACACATTATTGATCAAACAAAACATTCAAATATCATTAAAAAGATTCATAATTACATTACAAGACATTTTAAAGCATTTTCCAGTCTCTTCTTGATCTTATCCACTCAAACATCCAGTATATAGTCTGTAAATTGGGAACTTACAAAAAATAAGGGTCTATTCATGACCCAATCTAAAAACCAGATGATTTAGTCAATATTACTTACTTAAATATGATATAAAAAAATTATTTCCAATCCATTAATAAACTTTAAAACCATTGTCAATCTCTATTTGATTGTCAATTATGAAACTCAGTTTGTAAATAGGGAATTCACTCAAGACAAGGGCCTGTATGCAAATATGTCTACCCACCAAATGTTTGACTATTGTTCCTTATCAATATAATATAAAAACACATAAAAATTCCTTTAATAATGTGTATAAAATTTACCTAGTACCAATCAATCATATATATTGAACATTGCAGTCTGCAACCTAATCAAATACTCAACACAGGGTCTGTGTAAACTATTTTTCTTTGATCAAAACTCTCCTTTTTATATATCTGAGATCAGATTTTCACTTATGAAAACATTATAATATCATTAAAACACACTATAACACAATGTAAAATCCATTATTTATTTCAATCATAAGTATGCATTCATCCATAACAATGCAGTCATCAGGATTTCCAAAGACCTTCAACAGAGGTTTGTATCTTCATGCTTTCAACAACAAGGCTAACAAAATATTCCCCATATCTATATTACAAATATTTTAAACAAATTTACAACCTATAAAATCAAATGGAATCACCTTTTCTAAACAAAAAACTATCTCCTAAAATTCCTAAAGAGAGGCATAACTACTTCTTGATCTTATCCCTCTAAATGGTCTCCTTGATTACATTGCACATTCATGATTTTACATAAGATGACTATATAAATACCATAAAATTTTACTCATGAACATTTTATAAGACTTATATAGGGTATAAATCCCCTTAAAATGTTTGTGACATCTTGACACCCTCTCAAAATGCATAAAACTCATTAGAAAAGACTTAACAATACTCAAATTTTCAAATCATTCTTTTGTGAGTAAAATCATTAATTCAAATTTGATGCTTCTTTAAACAACCTAGACTTATCATATGGACTATTAATGACCTATAATGATTTTAAAACACTTATTTACCAAGTTAAGAACAAAAATGGATCAAATTTGGGGTCAACATGGGATGCCCCTGCATCATACTACCAAGTTGAGAATTCTTTTCCATAGGTATTAAGTCATCAACTTGGTATATGTTGCTTCTTGAATGAATTTAACCTTACTCATTGAAGGTGTTTTCATCCACTTGCCTCTCATAGATATGTACATTCTCTTTGGCCCCAAATTTATGCCTTCTTGGATTCATCTCCTTCAACAACATACCTGCACACAAAACCAAATTGTTAAAGAAAAAACGTCTGCTACCATTTCCTCCTTGCCATGTAGACCTACTCCAACATTTATCCTCTACATACTGATTCATTTTATTCTTAACTCCATTTTCAATCATTGTTTTCAGTCTACACTCTTCTTGCTTCACCAATGTTCCTTGTACTACACATTCCTTCTCATGCATAATTTGTGCTTGTTCTTTTCATACCTCACACTTGTGTAGATTTTTAATTTTTTGTTGTACATGTTCAACATCTTGACTACCCTCAATCTCTTGCATCTCTAAGGGTTGCATACTCTCATTCCATTTATCATCTTCTTGGCTTATCACTCCTTGAAAGTCATCTTGTTCATGGGCCTACTGCATATTGCCTATCTCTTTAAAATTCTCTTCATTAACCATGTTTCCTTTAGTTTCCTCAACCACTTTATGCTGCATATGCATCTTTGTTTTATTTTCCTCCTTCTCCTTACCTATATTTCCATCACAAACCATCATGTTAGAAACAAAACTTAAAGCCTCCATGGCTCTCCCTTGAGCTGATTTCTTGTTCATTTCATCCTCCTTCTTCTTCACTTGCTAGGTGGCATATCCAAACCATCTCCTTTCCATCTCAGCTGCAATGTCAAACTCTATTATATTGTCTTCTCTCTTACATGCTTTACCTTCCTTAATTTTATAAATTTATGTTTCCACCTTGCATTCTTCACTCCTCACTTTCTTTTCTTCCATTAGTAATTTTACCAATCCTAAATATTCTATAATTTTACTCCAACACTACATCATCATCATGATTCTTTCATCCTTTCTTCCCTCTTCACCTCTTAATAGAACAATTACATATGTTTGTCCATGCTACCTTATAGTGTATGTGTTTGCTATCCCATCATGTATGGCATGTTTATCAAATTGCCATGGTCTACCTAACAATAAATGACACACATATATAGGAAAAATATCACATAAAACTTGGTCTTTATACCTTCCTATCTGAAAATCAACCCAACTCTATTCACTTACCAATATTTGGTGTCCTTTCTAAACCCATGCAGCTATGTATACTTATGGATGTGTCATCTTCTTCAATCTCAATTTTTTCACTATCTCCAATGAAATAATGTTCTTAGTATTACCATGATTAATTACCAAATTACATACTTGACCCCTTGATTTGCATTTTCTTCTAAATAGGCTTCTCCTTTGGATTAGTTCTTTGCCTTGCTTATACTATAATAAAATCCTCCTCATGAGTAATGACTCATCCCTCTCTTTTATTATATCATCATTCTCCTCTCTTACTCTCTGTTGTTTCATAATTTTACTCACATTCCTTAGACACTCTACTACCCTATGTCCTTCTCTTTGGCAATTCCAACATTGCCCCTAAATTTTCTATTTTGGTCCTTGTCTCAATGAAACTTATTTCCTTCTCAATATTCCATTTTCCAATGGTCTAATCCACTTTTCATGGTGATATCACATGCCTTCTTGAACTACTTTTGCACATTCATGTGGTCTCCATCCATCCTTACTTGAAAAGGTGATAACTAACCTTACTACCCATCATCTCTTTCTTATCTTTATTATATTTCCTTGAGAACATCCTCTATAGCCTCCATTCTCATCATCAATGGAGAAATCAACTGGGTCACTTATTTTACCATCTACTTGAGCAAATCATCTTCATTCGTGTTAGCTCTCCCCATGGAACATTGTCTTTGATCACATGTCCTAGAATGTACTATAAAACACATTGTTAATATTTTCAACAATCCAAAAAATCTTTCCCTAAGCTCTGATACCAAAATTATGTAGAGCATATACCAAGAAAACATTTTTGACCTTCTTTCTCACTCACTCCCTTTGTCAAATGTTCACTAGACCAAATCACTGTGAAAACTTTTAAGTTTCCTTTTACTGTTAAGAGTTTGATCATATGTTTGTCAGATTATATAAGGTCTCAATACCCTATTAATCCCACTCCTCAACTCACCAACTCTTTTTAATCATCAACTTCTTCCTTTTGACAACCTTTGCACATTCTATGCACTCCCCTTGTAGTCATGTATAAATCAAAATATTTTAGTACAGACAAAGTACTGTCCTTTATGGTAAAACAAACCTCATTTATTATTTTCTCTAAGAAAACATGTCTTAGTCTAAAATTTTAAGCTCCAACTCTTTCATGAAGAATATTTTATTTCTTTTAGGCCTATTCTTTTAGGTCTCCTCTAGGCCTATTATACCCTCATCCTTCAAAATCCATACCTTTTAGTATGTAAACTTCCTATAACCTAGTTATTTAGTTAGATAACATGATGTTTAGTATGATTACAAAGTTTTGGGAATTTTTAATGGTTAGAACCTTAGATATACATAAAACCCTAATTTATGGTTTTCATTAGCTTTATCTCAGCCGAGACCAAACAAAAATCTACTTTGAGATTTTCCTATAGTTTCAAGTGACCAAAATTGGTTTGGTAGATCTGTATTTACCTCTAACACATTATCCAATCCTCAAATTTTCCTTGTTGATCGATTGTTCTACATTCCCAACTCAAAATCTACTTGACTGTGTTAACAAAAGACCATATATAGGTCTGTTCTCAGTCTTGAAGCTCATGACACATTCTTGATAAAAAAACATTAAAATATAATTAAAAATATTCATACTTACATTTCAATATTTTCTAAAGCATTTTCAAATTTCTTCTTGATCTTGTCCACTCAAACATCCAGTACATAGTTGACAAACGGGGAACCTACAAAAAATAGGGGTCTATTCATGACCCAATCTAAAAACTAGATGATTTAGTCAATATTAATTAATTAAATATGATCTAAAAACATTATTTACAATACATTAATAACATTTAAAACCATTATCAATCTCCATTTGATTGTCAACTATGAAACTCAATTTGTAAATAAGGAATTCACTCAAGATAAGGGCCTATATAAAAATATGTCTGCTCACCAAATGTTTGAATATTGTTCCTTATCAATATAATATAAAAACACATACAAATTCCTTCAATAATGTGTATAACATTTACCTAATACCATTCAATAATCTATATTGAATATTGTAGTCTGTAACCTAATCAAATACTCAACACAGGGTCTATGTAAACTATTTTTCTTTGATCAAAACTCTCTTTTTCATATATCTGAGATCAGATGTTCACTTATGCAAACATTATTATATCCTTAAAACACACTATAACACAATTTAAAATTCATTCTTTGTTACAATCACAAGTATGCATTCATCCACAATAATGCAGTCATCAAGATTCACAAATACCTTCAATAGAGGTCTGTATCTTCATGCTTTCAACAACAGGGTTAACAAAATATTCCCCATATATTTATTCCAAATATTTTCAATAAATTTCCACCCTTTAAACTTGAATGTAATCATCTTTTCCAAAGAAAAAAGTGTCTCATAAAATGCCTAAAGAGAGGCATAACTACTTCTTGATCCTATCCCTCGAAATGGTCTCCTTGATTACATTGAACATTCATGATTTTACATAAGATGACTACATAAATACCATAAAATTTGACGCATGAATGTGTTATAAGACTTATATATGGTCTAAATCCTCTTGACATGTTTGTGACATCTTGTCACCCTCTTAAAATGCATAAAACTCATTAGACAAGACTTAACAATATTCAAATTTTCAAATCATACTTTTAGCAGCAAAATCATTAATTCAAATTATATGCCTCTTTAAACAACCTAGACTTCTCATATGGACTATTCATGACCTCAAAAAATTGTAAAACACCTATAGACCAAGATAATATCAAAAATGGATCAAACTTGGGTTCATCATGGGATGCCCTTGCATCATTGAGTGATTACATCATGATACAACCTATAGTTAGATTTTTATGATGATTTATTTATGATTGTTGTGTTGACTATGTTTGGATAAATTGATGCTTAACCATTCAATATTTTTATTCTTTTAGTTATCTTACAGCTGGTTATAAACTAATGGTAATGTTTTCAAAAACACAGTACCTCTAGTTGGACTTAATAAAACATTGTTAGAGTATTGGAAGATAATACAATTAATTTATATATGTTTATCTGATTGACATTTACATTATGGTAGCAACTTCTAGTGTTTTAATATGTGGCCTAAACATTATTTTTATGACAACATTGTGTTGGGAGGGGGTGGAGGTAAATCCAAGAACAAACACACCTGTTCTAATTCCACCCGTTAGGATCTTGCTCCTCAGAAAGAGCACAGTATGATTACCAAATATAAGCAATTGAATATGCAGAAATAACCAGAAACACAAGTAACTAGAATTCACCAATAGCACAGAATATGAGAGACAATACACTATCTTGTATTAACACTATACAGAAAAGAATACATCAAAGAGCCGCCACACTCTTTCACCTTACAGAGATTCGCCACACCTCAAGTGTACAGTAATTCTTCTCACACACACTCTCCTACACAAAAAACGGTCCCAACAACCAACTCACACATAGAATTGGTGTTCACCTCACCAACCAGTCAGTAATAACCCTGCCGGTACACCAAGCACTCTATAGCACTTCAAGCTGATCTCTCATGAACCTGCAACCTGCAATTCAAAGACCAAACTTACATGTAGATCCCCAATGAGCTTGCAACAACCTGCAACTCACAGATCTTACAACTAGAAGGAACTCTTCCTTTCTATCTCATGCCTTATACAATACATGCCAATGGGTCTATAAATAGATCCCTAACTCAAACAATAACTTAGACTCTTAATTTAGACAATTATCCTCGCAGCCCAAGACTCTAACTGGTCTCAACATGCAAACTCTTCGTTCACTTAACTAACTGTCCGTGAAACGAGCAGTTCTGGAACACACAGGCGACCGACGTCGGTCCTTGCTTGTCTAGTTCTGCCGACGTCGGCCGACTTCCTGCCGTCGCCGGTGGCCTTCTGCACTGGTCTCTGCCGACGTCGGTCCTGCTGCCGACGCCGGTGCTCCTGGATCTCAGCAACCTTCTGTTCCACAGTTTGCAAAGGGTTGAAGCTTTTAGCTCCACAACCTAACACATTGGATATGCTACACTTATAAAGATGAAACAATTTGGGTCATTCTATTTATAATTATTAGTATATAATTTTGATTGTTTAGATATGTTAAAATCTTAAGCTACACTATGGATTTCCTTAATAAATTAAGAGTTTAACCTAATCTAAAGAGGACTCGAGGTAATTACTTTAGTTTCATTTTACTTAATGAAATTTAATATCCTAGAACATTAACTTAAAGAGTTAAATGCATGGATCATGTTGAGTGGTTAAAAGGTCTAAAATTATCTTTTTGAAATGACTTAGGTGGACTTACTTAATGAGTAAATCGACCTTGGACAAAGTGGTTAAACATTCATGAAATATGAAACTAAAAGAATCTCTAGTTAAGTCATTGGATTTTGGATTGAAAACTAAAAGGTAAGCAATGAAGTGATGGATGGAAATAAAATAAAGAAGAAGGAGATTCTTATAAGAGGAAGGAAAATAAGGTGATGAGGGAATGATATGATGATAGAGTAAATGAGAGTGTGATGAAAGAGAGAGGAGGATGAAAAAATAGAGAGGAGGATAATAATAGAGCAAAGTAGGATAAATAATGGTGAAAAGAAAGAAGGAAGAAAGGATGCAAATTATAGAATTGAGAATGAAAGACTGTGAAGAAAAAAGTCCTACTGCCAGGTCAGTGATGTTTTGATATTCTTACATGTTGTGTTTTAATTGGACATGATTTTATCTTGCTATATGTATGTGAATTCTATTTATGAGGGTGGAATGGAGAACCCTATGGATGGATCGACCATCTACAGAATGCTCTAATAAACTTAGATTTATTTCCTTAGCCAAGAAAATTAAACTATAGGGTACTGTCGTAAATGCATTATTTTGATTGGTATTTGTTTTTACCTTTGATTTATGAGGGGAAGAAAATTTTGATTTGCAAAATATATTAAGAAATGAATCAGATCAAACTTTCCACATCAAGACTTTGAAACTTCTAAGGAGTTTTCGGTTCTAGCTATCTTTTTGAAGACATAACTTATGACATACCCATTTTTTAGAGATGCAACCAGAGCTAGTGTAGTAAACAAGTGATTGTAGTCACTACGAGTTGGTTAAACTCTTGCATATGTTAGGTATTCTTGATAATGAAGATTACAATCTTAGAGTTTTCTAATAAGTAGTGCTTGCTAGTAGAATATAGACAACATTAGCTATCAATGTTGCTTGTTTGGACATGAAAATAATGTTGTTCAGAGCATAAGTTTTGGTATCCTTATTATCATACAAAGAATGATAGAGTTACTAATGTATAATAGAGGCCTAGATAGATTTTGTATAATCAATATCATGATTAGGTCAATCATTCAATTCATATTATATAAGAAATATCAGATTCAAATGAAATACTTGGATCTGTGTTTATGGGAAAGAATGAATTTGATTGGTGCCCTATTTATATCCTCAAGAAAATTATAATTTATTGATATGAAGAATGGACCAAAAAATAATTTAGAGTAATCACAAACATGAATTGCAATCATGATAGGCATGTAATGCAAATGACATTATTAAAAATGGAATATGTATTACATAAGACTAAGATATGTAATGGAAACAGATAAGACATGTAATGGCATGGTGTTAATTCATAGAAAAGTATATATTGTAGATGAGTGTGATTATCGGGAATAGATAATAAGATTTTTGAGAGCATGAAAAAAGATAATTAACATCTTAAATATTTTCTATTTATGGACTTCTATCAACAATGTTGAATACTTGTATGATTGGATGTGAACAATTCTAAATTGAGTCCATTTTTTTTACACACACACAGACACATAGAGACACATACATACATATGAGATGCGTATGTGAAAGTGAGTAAGCCATAATGTCCTTGTATTATGGAGGATCAACTTATTAGTATATTAGAGTAAATATGGTTGTCTGCTAGAAACTTTCCTTTACATTAGTAAAGAATGAGCAAAGTGTTTGTAAATTATTATTATTCTAGACAGACTCTTACTTGACTTATAGTTCTTTGGGATGTGATGAGGGCCAAACATGTGAAATGAAATTTATTATATAAAGATGTTAATTTTGTGTTAACATTTGCTTAGGGAAAATGGAATCCTTAATTGACTTGTATTATAACCATATGGTAGATTAACTTGTTTATCATAAATATTGTTTATGAAATAAATAAATGAGGTTCAGTCATATATTTGATGGACTAAATGTATGCATAGTAATTATTTTTGTAATTAACATGTAATTGTACTTACTAGTATAAATAATTTCATGAACATGTAAGTTATAATTATATATTAACCAAATCTAGCATTGATAATTCTAACCTAAGAATGAGATAGACTTCACTAGCTTAGTTAGCATCACTAATGCCAGATAAAGGTAATCCGATCAAGTCGTGTGTATGAAATTGACTGATCCTAGAGATCATTTGTTATTTGAAAACTTTGGCAAAAGTAATGTTAGATAGACATTATCATTTCATATGTTTAATTTATGTATTTATACTATATCATGTTATAACATATTTTCTTTATGATACACATAATGTAGTAGAAATTTTATAGCATTTAGGGTACTAGCATTCTCTATGGATTTTCACACCATCACTATCTACCCATTCATGAAGGGAAGGCCATTATGTGATGGAGGATTATGTGGTGGATTAATACTCTATGTTTGGTGTGAAAAAACACTTGGATGATGTTCTCCCTCCCCACTTCAATATTTACTTGCAGACTACACTTGAGATTATTAGAGATACATGAGTTAGTTTGACTCGAGTTTTGTGGATCATATTATCTATTTATGGTATCAAGGCTAAATTCTTAATAGAAAAGTAATTGTATTATTTTATTATACTTCAACAGTAGGAGTTGTATTATTGTACCAGTCATGGATGGATTTTAATGTGATTATTTTCCTTACAGTTATGTTATGTTGCATAAAATGCTAGTGATTGGAAATGTTATTGTTGTAAGTTTGAGAAAGTCTAATATGCTTTGGTAGTATGTTAAAAATCACTAATTAAATTCTCGTGGTGTATTATAATGAAAGAATAAATGTTGCGTAAATAAATAAAAATAAATACTATATTATTCTAGTACAATCCATGAGGGATTATTACAGCATGGGTAGGTAAGGAAGACATGAGAGTTTTTGGATTGATGAATGCTACAATGTGGATAGGAGGGGCTAGTGTATAAAGTTTATTGGAAAGAGTAAATATCCCAATAGTCAATTCCATGGTTTTAAGTCAAGGAGGCATTACACAAGGACGTATAGAGATAATTTCATCTACAGGAGGGGATCTTACTAGATTTGGAGGAGATATTGCATAAGGAAGAAATATAGATCAAAGACAACAACAAGGGGTGATTCATAAAAAAAGTATGTATTAAATGTTGGTTAAATCAATATAATATAGAGATATTAAGAATTCCATAGACCACGTCCATAAATGTGAGATAGTGTGATACTAAAAAAGAGTTAAAACACAAGATACGAAGGTAAGCTAGTTTGTGATGACACTATTGGATCACACACATACCTAGTATTAGAATTACAATTATAATTAGATAGTGGATGACTTCAAGGATTTATTGGTGACACTACTAGATCACACACATACCTAGTATTAGAATTACAATTGTAATTAGATAGTGGATGACTTCAAGGATTCAAATAAATCCTTCCTAGAGTGAATTTAATTTTATTGAGTTTTAAAAAGAGAACATATTTAATTGAATAATAATAAACATGATGTAAGTGAGAGTGTGTACATGCATGATGCATGTTTTGAGAAATTACTAGTGAATTTTCGTAGATTTTGACTAGATTTGATGTCAAAGCTATTTGAAGGGGAGGGAATGTTGTGTACCTAAACACATCATACATTTGTGTATGTGTGTGTATTCTTATTTAACATTATTTATATTTTATGTGCCTAGAGTTAGTGAAGGGTTAGGTCATGAGTTAGCCTTGGATTAATTAGGGTTTTTATCAGTTGAATACAAATAGGATAAAAACCCTATTTAGAGTGTATATTTTCACAATATCAAATTAATTAAAGAGATATCCACTATTGTTTAAGATCACTTTTGTTATAGTCAAATTTGAAGATGCAATTCACCCTTGGGAAAATAGGTACTCTCATACTTTTCATTTATCAACATTTCACTCTATATTTTACAATTTCATTTTTTGGTTTTATTTAGAGCATAGTATAATTTTTAAAAAATTAGGTGTTAACACTAATATCGCATAAATTAATTTCGTATATTTTCTCCCTTATCCCTAAATTAACCTAGGCCCATTCTAATGTCACCCTTGTTCCTAAATTAACTAAATTCTCAATATTTTTTTATAGTTTAAAAAATTACAACTAGTTTTTTAGAGCGATGTAAACTTGGTGCTAATTATGTTGAGTTCATGTCACAAAAATTTATGACATTGAAAAAAAATGGGGAAGGTCCATTTGCCCCCTCCCCAACTTCTGTTATTTTTTTATTTTAAGGACATGGTGGCATAGAAAGGATTTTTAAATAAATAAAGTGACAAGGAGGTATAAAAGGACATATTTTATAATGTAAATCCAATGCAAATATGATGAAAATTAAACACATGTAAAGTTGCTTAGTCATCTCGATTTTGTGCCATGAAAGTCGATAAAAACATTGAGATTTTCACTACTTCAAACCCTTAAAAAAGGTTGATTTTTAATGTGAATTTGAGCTAAGTGATGGTGAAAATTTTACTTAGTGTAGTAGTTTGTAGACACCTAAAAATGTCCCTTACGCATTTATTAGTTGTTAAATTTCACAGTTTTAGTGTTCTTGTACACTTGTTGATTATTGTTTCAAACTAGGTAACATTGGCACATTTTTGGGTTGTTAGTGTGCCTCCCCTTTCTTATACCCCCTCTTTCTCCTTCTTTTTAGTTAAGTGTGTTTGGATCTGTGCCAAGAGTGTCACTCATTTGCTCCTAAGTCCTTTAATGCCCCTATTTGGTCAAGGTGAATCCATTTTTGTAGTCCTAATTTTTTTCAAAATTTAGTTGTTATAATGTAAATATTGGTGTGCAAAAGAGGTATAAATTTAAATTCAATTGCCTAAATACACAATCATTTTAGTTCATTTTTATCTAGATAAACACACAAATTTTATCTATCATTCATGAGAATTTATTAAATACACAATCATTTTAGTTCATTTTCATCTAGATAAATACATAGATTTTATCTATCATTTATGAGAATTTATTTATCACTCACACATTCTAGAAAGATCAAGCAATCATTTGAGAGTTTGTTATTGTTAAAGCAAGTATTTCCTATAGAGTGCATTTTTTAAAAACTAGGTTTTTGCATGGCACTTGAGTTGTTTTCAATTATGCAATTTGTTGTTTTCTACATTGTTTATTGTTTAGTGGCTTGATAATTAACTAATACTTTAAAAAATAGCTAATCGTCAACACATTCCTAAAAATATTTTTTGTTTTATTTGAGTTTTAAATAGTATTGCCAATATTATAGGGAAAGGAAAATCAATTTGTCTGGTAGGTGACAAGTGTCACAACATAGAAAATTGAATGAGATAATTGAATATCTAGCCATGGTGAATGTAGTCATCAAATTAATTTCAGCTTATCTTTCTTTTGGTAGGAACAACACTCATAGTCTCATGAGTGTTACTCATACTCTTAGGAACCTTATTCAATCAAATCTTTTTTTTTTTTGGCTAAAGTCATTGTCACTATTAAATATTTATTTTTATAAATTATTATGAACCTTTTAAATAAAAAATAAAAAGTTATAAATATATAAAATTATAGAAGTTGTTAGGTTATTCGTGAAGTTGTTTGGTTTACGAAGAGTTCATTAAAAATCAATTTTTATTGAATGCAAAGAACCAACATTACAAAAAATGTCAAGTTGTTTGGTTTACAAAAAGTTCACCAGAAATAGAGAACTATAACTTAAAAAGAAGAAAAACAAATTAAACTATAAATTAAACTATAACTTAAAAAGAAGAAACACAAATTAAACAATACCCCGATGATGAGAGAAGAAAGCTAAAACTTTAAAACCATAATAATATGAAGCATTGTTAAAACTGAAAGTATGAAACTGAACAACACAAGATCAAATCTGATACACGCCACATCTTAAAATGCTTCACTTGCCAGTCATTTACATATGACCTCCCTCAAATGTTACTCAAAATTTCATTTCTCCAACTTGACAACATCTCTCACCTAATATTTCTGTTGGAAATGTGTACTGCAAAAGACACTCTCTCTTTCATTCTCCATGTTTATCAATGATACGTAGGTAGTAACTCAGAAAAAAATACAGTGGTAAGAAATGAGGCCAGTAATCCCTCAGTGTTTACCATGAACAGTGACTTAAAAGAGGAATCAGTACATTCACAGTCAACAACCGTACCTCAATTTCTATTAAATACTAAACCTATAAACCTGCAGAAAAAAAAGGCAGCCAATCCATATGAAGCAGCACATTCACATTCAAAAACAGTCTCTAGGTATTTTCTTCAGTGTTCACAAGAGAAAACAGTACATTCACATTCAATAACAGTACCTTAAATCCTAGCGGGGAAATTTTGGAGAAGGCATAAGGGTCGTTTAGCGAGAAGGCCAAATGCATTATTTCGCTAAAAAGGCAGGTGTTGTTTCTTCAGACTGACGGATTTGTGTGCTGACAGTGGAGCGGGTGGTCGCATGCGTCGCTCACACAAGGCTCCTCTCGTTGTGGGCAAAGAGAGGATTGCAACTAAAATTTTAGAGGAAAAATTAGTTTTGTAAAGTGAGTCTAGGCTGCCACTTTTATTTTAGGTGATTTATTTGTTGAGATATGGGTAAAGAGATCATTTCAAAAAATTCTAATTTCTTGTAATGTCTAAGAAATCAACATTGATATGTGTAATATAAATTATGTTTTTTATATGACTACTTGGAGACCATTTTTTCCCTCGAATTTTGTGTAATGTCTAATAATTTTTTAAATATAACCCCCGCGAGAGAGATCATTTGTTTATCTAATTTTATGTAATGTTTAACTTTTCTATGTTTCTATTTGGATATTAAATAATTTTAATCTAATGTTTAAACTTTCGCATTTCAATTTAGAATTTAAATTATTTTAATGATATAAAGTTAAAATTGTTTTATTTTTGGTTAGAATGGGTGTTTAATTTGTGAGATAATATGAGTTGTCATTTATAGAAATTGGTAGAATTGGTTTGTAGAGAATATTGACATTAGTGATTAAATTTGAAGGGTTCATCTTAATTTTAAGTTGAAGGGTATTTATTTATACAACCTTTTCATGATGAAAAATTGTAAGAAATAGTTGCACTTCGATTGATAAGAGTAAATTAAGTACACAAGTCACTAAAAGTATGTTAAATACAATATTATTTTTAAATTTTAATCACTTAAAAATATGTCCTTCTTTCATAGGCCTTTGCTCTGCATTTAGAATAGGACTAGAAACGATCAATCAAAAAACTTTGTAAATGATCGAGAGCTCACTGTGTTAGAAATTTAGAGCTCTGATACCAATCAATTGGTGCTAATATGCAAATAGGTGTGATCTATTCTACCTAAACACAACAATATACAAAACAAAATTTCACATACAAGAAATACCCAGGTCAAAAGATACACACAAAATAAAAATATACATCGATTAAACTATTTTGTTCTTTACAAACTATTCTAAAAATGCTTTATAACAATTGTTGTTGTCTTCTTTGTTGTTCTATTCTACCATTCTATTATTCTTCTATTTTTTTCTTTTGTTGTGTTCTATTATGTTGTGGCTGCAATTATCATTTGACTATTCTCCTCTTTCTTCTATTCTATTCTCTTGTTCTATATTACCGCTCAACTTTAGACAACTGCACAATTCAAAATTCAAAACTTTGTACTTTTTAAATTCAACTATTGTCATCTATGACATTTCATTCATTCAAAATCAAATAACATTTAATGTTTGTAAATGGATTCAATTGTTGAAGAAGTTTTTCAGATCCAATACAAATTTGAAATGTCACAGCTAGATGGCATTTAATAAGCATAGGCCAAGATTATATTTTAACACCCGCACGGCCCTCCTCCCCACCCCCCACCATAATCTTGACATTCTTACCATGTTTTACTAAACATTTATCCACCTTTTTAGATACTCTAGACCTCCCTGTATATAGACTCTAGGGATGTCTTTGAACTGTTTCCCGAGCTATTTTTTGAACTATCTCTGAATTTAACTTTGTGACTTAGAAGCTATCTCTAGAATTATTTATGTGACCCCGACATTGTTTTTGAACCAAAGCAATGTAAGAGTGAGGGAGAACCTTAATTTTATTTAGCATGAAAGGACTCATAAATGCATGTGATTATGGTAATGTGGGTTGTTGCATAAAATCAAGTAGGTTCAAATGGTTTCATAAATTTCACTTTTGTATGAAACTTGAATTTTGGTGTAAATTTCCTTGTGAATGTGCAATTTGGAATTTAGTGCTATTGCCATGTTTAAATAGTTTTTTTTTCAAAAAAAATAATAGTAAATCCTAGGATAATTACTTATTCAATAAGTAAACTTAAGGTATAATTGGAAAATTTACACCAACATCCCCATTAAGAAAAAATTATGGAACTTGTATAAAAACTGAGGCTAAACCTCTAAAATGGGTCCCAACACTAGATTTGATGAGGCACCCATGTACAATGAAATAAAAAGGCTACTATAGAAAATAAAAGTGTCATAGTGATCTCACCCAAAAATCAATACAACAACATAGAATAACTTTCAAAACATAATGAGATTCACCTCAAAGATCTCACCAAAAAATACAATATATAACACACGCACTGCCCCCTACCTACCCATCCCGCTTCCTCCCCACCTCCCCCCTCAATGCTGAATCAGGCGAGGTGGATGAAAAATTCCCAAAAAAAAAATGATGGCATGAAAACATGAGATATAACACATGGATCTCATTTTTGGTGATGATAAATCCATCACATGGATCAACAAAGAATACCAAATAATCAAACAGATATTAGGAACACCATAAATTACACACCACAAGGAGAAATCTATATGTCAAAGAAGTTATCACAAAATATTAAATTTGTTTCGAGAAAGATCACTGCTACACAGTATGAATGATGTGTTGAATATGCAAATGAATAGTGGAGGAACCATGTCAGTAGATTCCATGCAAGGAGGGATAATGACACACCATAACAGATAATAAATACATCCCAAATAAACATAGATGGTGAAGAAGATGCATACAAGTGATTTAGTGCCATGTGCACAAATGGTGTTTCCAAGTAAACTTTTGGATCAAAATTAAGACTCTCATGCCTATATGAACCTAAAAAAGCATTATGACTCTCATGCATAACATAATAAAGCTCATGGATATTGTTCCTGAATGAAGGGAAAGGTATGCTAAACCGTACAAAAATAAGCTCAAGTCTCACATGCTTAAGTGAAGGACTAAATCTATCATGCATGAAAAAATTTGAAGATGGATCAGGACTCTCATCCCTAATTATAATATCTAAAGAACACATGAATACAAAATAATTTTCTCACTTGATGTCCTTTGGAAGTATAGAGCAAACAAAAACTAATGTAGAACTCATACAAAATGGTCCTAAAGAAGAAGTGGAAACACATGCCTAAAAATCAATCTAAAAAATAGTTTGGATGGAAGACACAATGCTCTGATCGATATTTACAATACCTCCACCATAATAACCCATATCACAGAGAATATGGGAACCTAAACTAGTATTGTGCTTCTCAAAATATCCAAGCACATGAACATTGTGATCAACAAAAGTGTGGGTTGCGACAAAGGCAACTACAGGTGTAGAAAGATCACAATATAAATCAATCTATGATATCACAATCCAAGATAACATCCAAGGTATGTTTTCCAAATTAATAAGTAAGTATTGGATGTGGACCAAATGCAATAGTTGTGGGTTCCAAATGATTAGAGAATTACTGCAAGAGTGCAACACTAAAGTACAAAGTTAAAATGAGCAAATCATGTTTTGTAAGTTTTGTGAAGAGGAGCATGTTCTATGCTTTGAGGGCCTTATTTTTATCTACAAAATTAACAATATTTTCCTGAAGAGAAAAGATCTTGGAGAAGAGACTATCACTCTTGGCTTTCAAGTTATTATTTTCTTGCATTAGTGTGTCTAGATTATGGCACAAATCCATTGCAAGTAATAAAAGGAGAAGGCACTACGATAAAGTACTAAGAAAGTGGTCTTGTAGAAGACATGGAAAAAACCACAAATGTGCCAAAATATAAATGTCCAAAAACGAGGACATGGTGTGAACCATAAGTACGTCAAAATAAGAATAAGACACAATCCTCAAGTGTGCCAAAAACAAGTGTTTCCCCCCTTCCCTTGAAAAATAAAAAATAAATAATTTAAAATAAAAAATAAAAATAAAATAAAATAAAAATCGGCACTTTATAAAGAGTTCAATGAAAAAATAATGTCCTCTCACTATTTATAATGATGCAGTTTACCCCCAAAAAAAACCTTAAAAATTGAGTTGAAAATAAGAAATAGAAAAAATACATTTTTGAGCAATATGACTCAATTGTAGTTACATATATAAATTTTAGGCAAAAAAACATGCACTTTCATAAAAATGCTAGCTCAAAAGGTGTTTGAAATGTAGAGAAAACACAGTTTGAAGTTTGGTGACATCGACCACAAAGAAGGCCTTCAAAAATCTGGAAAAAAAAATCAGAGTTTGAAGTGGATCAAAAAATATAAATATAGTGTACATAAGAGGTCAAAATTTGGTTCAAAACATAAAAATAATTGCCTCTTAACTCTAATTGACACTCAAAAAATGAATAAAATGACACAAGTGTGTCTGCAAAAATATGTAATGGTGGGGTATGACAAAATACAAACATATAAACATGAAAAATAGAATCACTGACTAGACATGCTAATGTGACAATTAGAAGAAGAAAAAAATATATAAAAAGGAGTATGACCACTTCTCATACTAGGCCCCACCATCCAATCTTCATCAAATAACTAAAAAAATCACCTTGATAATATGATTTATTAGATTTTAAAAAAATTGTTGAGAGGGATTGACTAATTATTAGATTAAACCCCACCCATCAATCTTCATCAAATTGTTGAAAAAACTACCTTAATAATAACAATATGAATATGAATAAATCTATGATATATCACAATCTAAGAAAGCATCCAAGGGATGTGTGCCAGATTTAGAAGTAAGTATTGGATGTGGATCAAGTGTAGTAGTTGTGGGTTCCAAATGATTAGAGCATTATTACAAGAGTGCAACATTAACTTACAAAGTGAAAATGAGCAAATCATGTTTCGTAAGTTTTGTAAGGAAGAACATGTTTTGTGCTTTGAGGGCCTTGTTTTTATCTAAAAAATTAACAATATCTTCTTGAAGAGAAAAAATCTTAGAGAAGAGACTATCACTCTTGGCTTTCAAGTTATTATTTTCTTGCATTAGTGTGTTTAGATTATGAAACAAATCCATTGCAATCAATAATAGGAAAAGGTGCTACGACAAAGTACTAAGAAAGGGCCTTGAAAAAGATATGGAAAAAATCACAAATGTGCCAAAATATAAATGTCCAAACACAAGGACATGGCGTGAACCATGGGAATGCCAAAATAGGAACAAGACACAATCCTCAAGTGTGTCAAAAATAAGTGTTTCCCCCCTTCCTCTGAAAGAAAAAAAGACAAAAAATCCACACATTATAAAGAGTTCAATGAAAAAATAATGTCTTCTAATTATTTATAATGATGCAGTTTACCAAATAAAATACCTTCTTAAAAATTGAGTTGAAAATAAGAAACAGAAAAAAAAAATTGCATTTTTGTACAATATGACTCAATTATAGTTATATATGAATTTTAAGCAACAAAACATGCACTTTCATAAAAACGATAGCTCAAAAGATGTTTAGAATGCAAACAAAACAGTTTGAAGTTTGGTGATGTTCGACCATAAAGAAGGCTTCTAGATATCTGGGAAAAAAAAAGTTAGAGTTTGAAGTGAATCAAAAAATATAAATATATATTGTACATAAGAGGTCAAAATTAGGTTCAAAATGTAATAATAATTGCCTCCTAACTCTAAGTGACACTCACAAAATGAATAAAACGACACAAGTGTGTTTGCCAAAATATGTAACGGTGGCACACGACAAAATATGAACATACAAGCACGAAAAATAGAATTGTTGAGTGACGATGTTAACATGACAATTAGTTAAAAAAAATGTTTTATTAAAAAGAGTATGACCACTTATCGGACTGGGCCCCACCATCCAATCTTCATCAAATAACTTAAAAAGCCACCTTGATAATATGATTTATTGGATTGAAAAAAAAAAAAAAAAAAATGTTAAGAAGGATGTGACTAATTATTAGATTAAACCCCACTCATCAATCTTGATCAAGTTGCTGAAAAAACAATGCATTTCAGATCAATTACCATGATCCTTCATCAAGAAAGAAAAGCATGTTAGAACAACAGAATTTTAATTCTTAAAAAATGAAGTAAATAATAATAAAATTTTAAAATATTTTTAAAACACCTTGGCAATGCTATTTACTGTTAAAAATATTGTTGAGTTAGTCGATCAAGTCACCTACACTCAGATCCAATGCCTTAACAAGATGGTGCTTACCAACTCATGTGATACTTGATAAAAAATTAACTTTCTTAAAATAAAACAAAGAAGACACTTGTTGTTTTTCTTTTAAATAAGCAATTTGATGATCGAATTTTGAAGATGGAGGGTGGCACGAAATTCTACAATTTCTGTTGTAGTGGGTGGTGGCGGTGGCCGCAAGAATGGAATAAATTGCGCATGGCCAATATTTTAATTATATTAATACGATATCGATGTTAAATGCCATGTCCAGTAACAGGTGTTGTGTGAAGGTGCAGAGGGCAAAGAGTTGCGCAACTAGTGGCCAAGGAGAGAAGGTGGCGGGTTGCGTGGCGAATTGGCGGAGGCCGAAGTAGGCAATGGCGGCGGTAGCGTTTGGGGAGCCGCTGGGAGTTTGGAGGAATGCGGGCGGGGTTGTGTTCCAGAGTAGTGGGAGAAAGGAGCATGGGCAGGCAAAGCGTGCCATTTTTCTTTTTAAATTGAAAGAACCACCACCACCACCACTAATAATAATAATATTATTATTATTATTGGTATTAAAAATAATTTTTTACAAAAATAAAAAATTTATCTTTGAAAAACAAGGAACGCTTAGTAGTTAGTCTCTGCCATTTCAATTGAGAAGCAATTTTATATAAGATTGTAATATAATAAAAATATTAAATTGTAGTTATAGTTATCTTAATACAATTTAAAGATGTTTTGTATAGTTATGAAACTGCAATATAGTGTCAATCTAATCTAGATAAAGCAATAAAAGCATTATTAAATGTTTTACTATAAATTTTTATATTAGGTGATGTTTTTAATATTTATGTTTGCCATCATCATATAAATTGTTCTCGAGTTTAAGATTAAAAATATATATTTTGTTGAATAAATAAATATTAAATAATAAAAAAAATTAAATTGAATATATCCAATAAATTTGACAATGCCAATAACATAGTAACTAGCATCTTCTGTTTGAATCATTTTAATATATATGTAAAGTTCATAATCTAATTAAATTTATTGGGTAATTAAATTAGAAAAACAATTTTAATATTCATGTAGATTTTATAATCTATTTTTTTAATTTTTGAGTCTAAGATTGAGATTTTATTTTTCATATCTAAATATTTAGATATTAGTTATTGATCTTGATTCTTGAATTTTTGATATATGTAATTGTGTTATTCTACACATAAATGTATATATTACATATATTTAAATTTATTTATGATAAAACATGATAAAAACCTTAAATAAGTAAAAAAATAACTATAAATACGTTGAAATACACACACACATAACATACATACATAATACATACATGAAATACATACATACACATATATATACATATATATACATATATATATATATACACATACATATACATATATATATACATATATACATATATATATACATACATATATATATACATACATATATATATATACATACATATATATATACACATATATATATATATATATATATATATATATATATATATATATATAATCAATTTTATATTGTTGTAAAGTTTTTAATGAGAATATAAGAAATAAAGAATAATATTAAAAAAATTTAAAAAAATTTCTATTTATATTATATTTGGTTGACCAAGTTTGGATAAGATATATTACATCAAAAACTTTAAATCAAAAATAAAACATTTAAATTAATATCATTAAAAATGTTTAGAACAATTAAATAAAATTTATTATAATAATATTAAAAAAATACAAAAATAAATTTATACGCATTAGAAATATATTGAAAACAATAAATAAAACCAAAAAATAGAGTTTGAAAAAATTTCAAATAATATTTAAATTAAAAGAAAATAATTTTTATAATTTAAAAAAAAAAATACTAATATACTCAAAAGTATTTATATCAAAGATTTAAATATTAATCCAATCTAAAAATAAATAAATAAAAATTAATAAGTTATAAATTTTTTATTATATTAATAAATTTTTTTTAACAAATAATTTCATTAATTTAAATATGCAATACATTAATATATATTATATTAATTATTATTTCATATATGTATATGAATATATTTGTTGGGATTTAATTGAAATCAATTTATCCATATTAAATCAACATACGTAAAAAATGACCATTAAAAAAATAATCATAAAAATTGGGCATGCTAAAAAAATCAAAACTTTAAAATGTGACAAATTTTAATTACTTTACAAAATAGAAAAGTGTGTTGTATAGAAAAGTGTGCGTTGGAAAATGACAGGGCATTATATTTTAAACATTTTAGTGTATGCTAGTGTTACATAAATCATAATACAATTTCCACAAGCAATCAAGATCGATGTTGATAGAGTCTCAATGTACAATCCATCAGTATGCTCTGTGTTCTGACTTTTTACTAGACATTTGTTTTTTAAGTGCAAACAAAAAATGTGACAACATCTAATAAATATAAAAAAGATTTTGTTGTACAATATTATGTATATTCTAAAACATTATCCTTAGAATTTGGAGTATTGATAAATTTATTATTTAAATATTTGAAATTAAAATAGAGAAAAATATTATTTGCAATATATAAATTAATGCTCTTCATTTGTCAATCCAGCAGTATAGAAGAGAATATTTTTGATCTTAAATAATCTAAGATATCTCTGTAAATGAAAATTGATTGAAAATTGTGTCAGATTGAGGCTCCTAGGTTGACAACACCGCAAGATCTAGGAAAAAGCCCATGTAATTTTCCAACTCCAGTATATACAAAGGAGTTTCTATAACTGTCAACGTTGCCAAACACAACAAAAGCAGGGAAATATCTGTCTATGTTATTACCAAGAGTAAATGAATAAGGTCCACGGTTACTGCTGAAGCAAAAACTAAAACACCCATTTTAATGGCCCCAAATGTTGCTTTGGCTCTGGACTCTTATAAAATGGCACGTGTGAAGACCTAATTGAGATAGAAATGATGTCCATGCCATCAGCAATGGCATCTTCCATGGCAGCAAAATGTCTGCATCATCAGCTTTGCCATACTACGCAGCTTTGTACATGGCCAACCTAGCTTGAGGAGCCATCCCTCTCGCTGTTCCTTTGACAAAATGATAGTAACTGGAACCATCTATAACAGCTCCAACAATAGTGGAGGTTATATGTGTACCATGGTCGTTCGTATCTCTCAGAGATTTGCATTCCAAGATTTCATTAATCGAAGTGTTATAATACTTTTTCTAGCCTTTAAAATAGTATCAAGACCCAATGATTTTCTTATTGCAGTGTGAGGAATTGAAGTCCTGGCCGCTTTGACAGATACCCTTCCATTTTGAGGGAGCAGATCCGAGTTCTTTATCATTGAAGCTTTTGATTTTAGAAATAAACAATTAAATCCAAGTGTTGTTACCGTCAGCCTTTTGTCCTGTTGTACCACACTCGAAACTTAATCTTTATGATTACAATGAATTAAATCTTAATAAAGAACTTTTAGTTAACTTTATCGTGGCTGAGGCGGAGGATGTAAATACAAAAGCTTCAATGTTTAACTTACACGTCGTTTCCTTAATGGAAACCTTTATTTTCCTTGCGCGTTCATGCAACTCTTTAATAATTTCCCCTGCCATGGCTGCCTTCCCTGTGTTTTCCGTTATATCGTTACTCGGAATTGCATCCCATCCCTCGCAAATCTGTAAACCAATTTTCAATTGTTCCACTACCAATTTGGCGTTAATCAATTGATTGAAGACCAACATTTTAATTATATGTGCTCCATATATGCAGTTTAGATATTACCGTATCTGTTGGCTAAGCCTCGGGCTTAAAATATTCCGCGTTGTTTCCTTTTAATGCGACTGTATATGCCTCCTGTGATCCTGCACTTCCGTGAGAGTAGGTGTGAAGGTATTTTATAATCATAATATTGATATAAATAGAAAGACTGCAATTATTTGTCACCTCAGATTTATAAATGGATTAAGTATTAATATTATTAAAATATATTATAATATTGATATAAATAAAATATTTTATGAAAATATGTAATAGAATATTTTTTAATATTTAGTGTTAAATTTGGAAATGCATATAATATTATATTATTTCAAAATTTTATATTGGTCAAAATAAAAAAATTATTTATTCAATCGATTTATATGATACCTTGCAGAGCAGGGACTAAAAAATGAGAGTTTACCCCTTCAATTGAGAACTCTAAATGCATCCGTACAGTTAGCTTTGACTGAAATGTATTCATTGTCTAGAAATTAATCAGTAACACGTAAGATTGCTATGTAGATCTGGGGTTACAGCTTCCCTTTTTCATAAAAATGAAATGTTAAATTATTTTTCTTGGTTTCTAGGACAAGTTAGAGAGATCTAATCTACTTCAAAAATGTAAAAAAATAATATAAATTGCAACCACGATAAGTTTATATTCATCTAATAGATTTTGGACCCCTTTTGATTATAATGATAGAAATATAATTTATTCAAAATATATTTAAAGTTTACTTCTTTTTAAAATATTTTGAAAATGTTGAAGTTAATTTAGGATTTTTGCTCTATAACATATTATAATTTTGAATTAATTAAAATGAAACATATTAATCTTAAACATAATTCATGTTATGACAATAAAGAAAAAGATAGAAAGATTTGAGTATAGTAATATACACTTATTGTTATATAAACACTACATAAAGGAATTAATATATATAGCCTCTTACTATTTATTCTCCATTACACATCAAAGTAATGTGAGAGCGAGAGAGACCTTTTATTTTATAAAGTATGAAAGATTTTGTAAATATAGACGATTGCATTAATGTAAGTGGTTGCATAAATACAAGTAGTTGTATAAAATCTGCTTTAATATGTAATTTGAAATTTACTATAAGTTATCAAGTAAATGTACGACTTAAACTGTAATACAAGTTTCCATGTTTAAATAGATTTATTTTCTAAATTAAAAAAAAAAGATAAGATAATTACTTACTCACCAAGAAAACTTAAAACTTAAAGTGTAATTAAAAATTTACATTATATTTCAAATTTTAATACATAAAATCTATTATTTTGTCTTAAGTTTAAAAAAATAAATGAAATTTTTTATACAATATTTATCTAAATACGCACAAGGATTTGAGTTCTCTAAATACGAGTGTTATTTTTTGTACTTTATAAATTTATCAAATCAAGTAAACTCTTTTTAAAATGAATATTCATCGCCATACTAGAGTGAAAAATAGGCGTCTAATCGTTTGCACTTTTGTTTTTTGCATTAAATTGTTTATAGATAGTTTTAGGTCAAATGAGTAGAGATGTCATTATTAGTTCCGACTGCATAGGTACTATTATAATCATTTTTTCAATTAATTATGCATTGAAAAACGTGCATACTACACTTTCTAAAGTTTATGCATTGTGTTATGTTAGTTTATGAACAATGGTCAAAAAGTCAAAGTTGGTCAATGGTGAGATTTTATTTTTTCAAGAAATTTGGTCTTTGATAAGTCAAACTATGCAAAAAGGTTTTGAAATTTTTCCAAAGTCTATCTCTTTTGGCTAAATTTTCAAAAATTGCTCAAAGACCCCTCGAATCCTAATAAGAGTGCAAACACATCCTACAGAACCTTGAGAGCCTTGCGAACACATCCTATAGAACCTGAGAGCCTTGTAAGAACATCTTATGGAACTTGATGGCTTTGAAAACACTTCCCTTTGATCTTGAAAGGTGTGTTGATAGACCCATCAAAACCTGATAGGCATGCCAACACTACCGACAAGATCTAACCTATTTATCAACATGGCTATTGAGATCCGATGGAATTACAAATAGCCTCCTTAGTCTCCAACATGTTTGCATGCATAACTTAAAAAATCTACCAATTTTCAGGATATACCCTAACTTTTTAGTGATTAATGGTTATCTCCTCTGCATGTGTGGAGGTATATATATTTTTTCCATACTTATCCATTATTTCTCACATCTCTTTGCATAATCTTTGATATCTTCTTGTACATTCTTATCACCTTTGCCTCATCCTCCATTCGTTCATTGTAACCAACACCAGTTTAGATTTTTTTGTCTAATAACTAGGGTTTGAATCTTGAATAGAGGTAGGTTATTTTATCTCCCCTGTTTCCTTTTACAACAAAAACACCTGATACTTACAAATTTTCCTTAATTATTGTTGTCTACAAATTACCTTGTTTTTGATTTTGGGGTCTTATAATTTTTTTTTTTCCAGAAAATCTCAAAACCTTAGCTTGAAATTTTTTAAATCCTACACATTCTACGCTTCATGTCCTTAGCAGTTTATTTTATCTGCTAGATCTCTACTATCTTTTTTCCATTCTCCTCAGTTTCTGACTTCTTTGTTTGCACCTTCATTAAGCCCTGGTACCCCTACTTACAGACCTATCAAACTCTGATAGACATGTTAACACAACCATCAGAACCCAACATTAGTGATAACACTACCTCCAGATTATAGCACTCTTGTAAACAACCTCCTCATATTTTGGCACTAATCCATGTGTGCCCCCTACATAGTTGATTTTAATCCTTATTCTTTCACCTAAACTTGTGCACTCCTTACTTGAAGTTTGTTGTAATCCAAACGTGTAAGTCTCGTACTAGCTCACTGACTTCTATACACTGACCACTATGCACTCTTTAGTGTGCATTGCATATTATATAATTTTACACCATAACTCTCAATCTTGTATGCCTAGTAGTTCTACTCCATAGCATGCAAACTTCACTAGACTGTGTATCACACTAGTCATACACCAACTCATTGATTCCTATGTGCCATGTGAATCACAGTCACATGCCAAGTCTTACACTCATTCATTAATTTTAGTGTATTGTATTTCTCATGTGCCTCTCATACACATCTCTGTGCACATCACTAACTTTCAACACCCTTGTGCACCTCACAATTTTGCATGCCTAGCTGTCATCTACTCATGAATATGTCAAATTTGGCCATATGCACCAAGTGATCCAAATACTATTGCTACCCAAAAGAGATTCTAGATTTGAATTCAAATGGTTGATAGCGAGTCAAAAGATATGCCTCTCACTACTCAACTTTTGGTCCCTTAAGAGAGATTCGGCTATGAAAGGAAACTTGTTGTTGTGTCTCACTCATATTGAATGAGGGAGAATCCTCTTGGGGTGATTATAAGACATGTTTGTGTAATTGTATGATCTAATAGCTCATCTCTATCCCTCATGGTTCTCATGAAATGCGTGGTAGAAGTTTAGTTCATTAGCATTATCAGGGATGAGAATATTTTATTAAGGGATGCAACCAACTGACTGTAACTTTCAATATTGAGGCCTAATAGAGAGAAAAGGGCAGTCATTCTAGCATTAAAATGCCCATTTTAATGCATATACATAGATAGTTTATCGATTGGGCTAGTGATTTATAAAATATACCTCTCACTGACCAACTTTTGGTCCCTTAAGAGAAATTTGGTTGTGAGAGAAAACTTGTTGTCATGTCTCACTCATCTTGAGTGAGGGAGAATCCTCTAGGGGGTAATTAGAGGAATGTCATATGTAACTATTAGGAGCTAACAGTTTATCTCTACCCCTCATGATTCTCCTGTAATGCATGGTAGAAGTTTGGTTTGTTTTCACTCATAGGGATGAGAAGATTCTCTTAAAGGATGTGTCTGACCAACTGTAAATTTTAGTCCCATGGCCTAATGGAGATTAGAACAAGACCATTATAGTGTTAAAATACCCATATATACATTTTCACACAATGGTTCATTGATTAGGATAACGATTCAAAAGATACACCTTCTACTGACCAACTTTTGGTCCCTTAAGAGAGATTTGGCTATGATAGAAAACTCATTGTCGTGTCTCACTCATTCCAAGCTAGGTAGAATCCTATGGGGGATGTTTATAGGAATCACTCATAAAAATTTAGGATATAATGTCTCATCTATACCCCTCATAGTTCTCCTATAACACATGGTAGAAGTTTGATTAGTTTTCCCACTCAGGGACGAGAAGGTTATATTGAGGGATGTGTCCGACCAACTACAACTTTCAATCTCAAGGCCTAACAGAGAGTGGAGGGAGGCCATTATAGAATTAAAACTCCCATTTATATGAATTATATATATATATATATCATCAATTTGGCTAATGAGTCACATGATACACCTCCCACTAACCAACTTTTTGTCCCTTAAGAGAGATTTAGTTACTAGAGAAAACTCATTATATTATCTCTCTTATCTCAAATTATAGATAATCTTAAATGGGGTGATTAGAGGAATTTCCTATGTAAATTTAGGTTTTGATGGCTCATTTCTACCCCTCATGGTTCTCCTACAACGTGAAGTGGAATTTCACTTATATTTCCCACTCAGGGATGAAAATATTCTCTTGAAGGATGCATCTGGCTAAATGCAACTTTCAGTCCTAGGGCTTGATAGAGATAAGAGGGAGTCCATTATAAATTTAAAAAACCCATCTAGATGTATCTGTATAGACAGTTCATCGATTCGGATAACGAGTCACAAGATACCCCTCCCACTAACTAACTTTTGGTCCCTTAAAAGAGATTTGGCAGACAAAAAAAATGCATTATTGTGTCTATCTTGTCTCGATATGGGGATAACCCTCTAGGGGTGCTTAGAGGACTCAGTCATGCAACTATAGGAAATGGAAACTCATCTCTAACCCTCATTGTTCTCTTGAAACATGCAGTAGAAGTTCACTCAATTTCTCCACTCGAGGATGAAAATATTCTCTTGAGGGATGCATCTATCCAACTACAAATTTTGGTCTTGGGGCTTGATGGAGAGTAGAGGGGTGCCATCTAGTGTTTAAATTCATATTTAAACATGTATGCATAGATGGTTCATCTATTGGGATAATTATTCACAATATACACCTCCTACAGACCAATTTTTGGTCTCTTAATAGATATTTGGTTGCGAGAGAAAACTTGTTGTCATGTCTTGCTCATCCTGAAATGGGGATAATCCTATTGGGGGAGCTTAGAGGATTCGCTTATGAAATTATGAGGTCTATGATTTAATTTTTTTCATGCTCATGATGGCCTAAATCACTTACACTATTGTTTTTATCAATCCTTCTCCCTCCCAAGTTTAACTCTCAGTCATGCTCAGTTAAACTATCAATTGAAACTTCCTTACTTACTCTATAAATATCTTAGTTTTAGTGGAATTTAAGATCCAAATTTCACATTAAATATTGGTGTTTTAAATCTCTAAAAAACCGAATCCCACCTGGTTTCAATTTTGGAAAAAATATTCTCTTTCTTTAGTCATCTTTGTGGTCATTCTACATATTTTTGGAGGAGGGAGTCCACTTGATCAACAACATAGTCTTTACTATCATTAGATCAATCACCATAGTATAGTTGCACTCTTCTCCAGGGTTGTGTCTTATTTTTTATTCTTATGTTTCTAACATCCTTTGTTAAATATTTTACACAGCTACATTTATCAAATGAGTTAGCTTACTAAGGACTTTATACACAACAAATCTCTTTCTTCTGCTTGGTTAAAACCATTGACTAGGTTGGAGGATTTATTTCAATATTATTTTTATTTGTTAGATTATAATAGTTTAGTTTCATTTATTCATTATATTATATTCATGTTCTAAAAATTAAAAAAAATTGAAAAGAAAATAAATCTCTCTCTTTCCTCTATTGCACCAAAAATATGGTATAGATCTCTATTTTATAGTTGCATATTAGTTTTCATGAAATAATAGTAGTTTTTGAACATCTTTTAGGGTAAATCAATCAAATAAAATAGAATTTATATCCATCATACATTAGTTTATAACTTTCCATTCATAAACAAATTTCAATGAAACACCCACATAAACATAACATATTAAGGTCTAGAATTTCATTGTTGCATAGTGAAATAACACTTTTCTTAAACACTAAACTCAAAATATCAGAATATTGTATTAACATTATTTCATTCATATATCACTTAATTTCATAAACAAACACTCAAATACTTTTAAAAATAATTTCTAACTTGAAATATTGTGGAAACAAATTTTCTTAATTCTTGGTAGCCTTACTTTCTAGGGTTTTGGATTTGCTTTTCCATTTGCATGTTAGGAAAACATAGATTTCATAGTAGCATCTCAACTTATTTTAATAATAAAAGAATAAAAAATCGAGATTAACTCATTATAACTTGCATTAGATAAATCATTTCACAACTCAGGAAAAGTTATAAAATCAACACTTACATACTTCTTCTAAAGTTTTAATTAGAGCTTTGCATGCATTTAAAACATTGAAAAAAAATCTTCCCTCATATAGTTTTAGTTATTTATTTTATCTGTTTCATTATTTAATTTTTAGAAAGTAGATCAATTCGCTTTCTTTATCAAACATTGTCAAAATAAAATTCAAACATCTAGAAAAGCCTTATCAAGATGAGTAGAAGCCACAAATATTGTTTAAACACTCAAAAATTCTAGTATATCATTCCAAAAATATTATCTAGATAAGCTCATATGCTTCATTACACAAATATAAAAGTTTTATTTTCTCTTTCATGCCATTTTCAAAACGTTCTTATCTCATTAGACATGGTCTTTTCCCTAAGGCTAAATCTCCTAATCTTGGAAGCAAATTAGTAAGTGATATTAACATAGAACTTAGAGTAGAAGCATTTCATTCCACCCCTATCCCACATATATTTGTTAAATACAACATCTCCTTATTAACTCCCTTAATTCTCTTGATGAGAAAGAACATATCTCGTATCCTTCCATAGTCATTTTAACCCAAAACTAATGTCACTAGTACAACATCATCCAAGCCTAGTCATCCACCTCTCATTTTTGTTTATCCTCAAGAATAGGCTTATCACATTTTAAATCACTTTGTGTATCACATTGAATAAGAATAACCAACCCAAATGGACTAATGAAATCCCTCGATTCATCCAACCTAATCATATCTGCTTTGTAATTCCTAGCATTGATCAGTAACTTTGTTACCTCATCATCACCCTCAACAAACACCATGATATGGTAGAGATATTATTGTACCATAATGACCATACCTCACCACCCCTCATCCAAAACCCCATTCCTCAAATCAATCCATCCATTCCATAGATTCATTCATCCATCTATCCATTATGTTACTTATCTCAACCATGTGATGTGGAGAAATTAAGTACACAAGTTAGAGTGTTACTTTCCACATGCAAAACATCTTACCTTTATGTAAAATTATCACATTCCCTTATTTATTTGTATGATTTCTAACAACATCTCCTTGATTAGGCCCTCCTTTTCACTATCAATCCTTAGCATCATATCCATTATCTTTGTTTTCACTATCTTTTTGCACTCACTCTTCCATTTCATTAAGACAATCCATGTATCTATAAATTATCTTCTTATCAAACTTTTCACATCACTCAATATACTCCTCTTCACACTTATACCTATACCTGAGCACATGTAGATATATCCATTCATCCTCATGTTTACTATTCCACAATCAACCATGATAATTTTCATCCACAACAAATTATGTAATAAACAAACCTATATACTTGCATAAAAATATAAATTACATTTCCTTCAGATACCTGTACATTGAAAAAATATAGTTATTAAGTGCACCTATCTATAAATGTCATCAAAAAAATTTCACATCGCATCTAACTCCTTCAATTTATTAACTCCCTCTTTAGTCTAAGCATGATTATCCCAATTTTTTGCCTACTTCCAACCACAAACACAACTAATTATGCATGGATGTGCTCTAGAAACTCACATGATAAAAATTCATATAAATTTATACAATATTATCTTCTAGACATTTATTTGGCCTCAAACCCTTACTTGCAATAACATTCTTTTAAAACTCAGGAAAAAATTCCTCAAATCAATCTTCCACATGCTCTAGAGGGATGTATCATGCCATTCAAAAAAATTATCTCCACACTTCATTCAAACAGGTACTTGAAAATGAAACCAGGAAGTTTTGATTTTATTTATTGTCTAACTTAGCCTTGCGTAGACTTTGATAAGGGGACAAAATATATGCAAAACTTACCACACCATCCTATCACTTAAACCCAAAGATCTAAGTTCTCACATAAGTCACAACAACTAACACTAAGGTCCTTATTATGAGAAAAAGAAATCAAGATATATGCATGCATCATACTAAATTATCAAGCAAAGATAATACACATCATCCATGTACATAAGTAAAGAAAAAATATGAAAAACTCAACTCATGTAAAAAATCCATCTTTCATTCATATGAACATATAAGCATACAATCATTACAAGGTATACATCCTAAAAACATATAATGATATTTTCATAGAGATATTTAAATATAAAACTCAAAGGTAATACACTCAAACCTTAGCTCAATTCTTCTTCAAAATAAATTAGGACTCAACAACTCAAAAACACCTAACTAGTAATTTATATCTAGAAACAAATCATCAAATGAAAGGCCCAAGTCACTATTTATAATATTTGTGGAACCCTTGGATCCTTGATAATTATTTCCAACTCACCACTCTTTTCCATTTACCATGTCAATTGTTTGCATGTCTAGGAATAATCTATTCCAGATTACATCCACCTATTCACATAGGGACATATTCCTTTTTCCCTCTTGGGTTATTCCTTTTCCAAACCAAATCTAACATCATGCAGTCTACCTTCTCCTTTCTTGGATGAATTCAAAGTGTCAACATCTCCTTCATTGATTTCATTCTTCATATGTAATTTCCATGTGAATTTTTCTTGTTTGTACCTTTGCATTATGTGCCATGTCTCATATGTAACCCTTTGTATTATGCATGCATGATCAAAGGTAATTTTACTAATCTATTATCCAAGTATTCAGTGCATCTCACTTATGTATTCAATAAATACCTTGAGTACAATTTTATGGTCAAGAAATATACATAAGTTTTTGTAATCTCATGGTCCTATTGAGCTTGCCTATAATGCTTGTCCTCATCAATGGAACTTTGTGCTTGAGATGTATTTTTTATTGTGGACTATGGATCAATTATTTGAGTGTGCAAATTGGATCAATGAGTAATCAGTAAAGTTTTATGCTCGACAAATGGGGTTGGGCATATAACCCCCTACTATTCACAGTCATAATACTATATAAAATAAATGGAAAATCTTGCATACAATATAATTTAGCATCAATATAATGGACTTAATGAGGAAAATTTATAAAAAAAATTCATATTTATTAACAAATATTAAAAACCCATACCTTCCCCAATTTTTGTTTATTGGGTAATGTAGTAGTTATATCGATTTTTTCTCTATCCCATATAGGAGAGGACTCTCAATAGAAAGAAATTCATACAAATGTAAAAATGCACATATAAACTATATAATTCTTATGAGGTTGAAGTTTTAGACATTAAAAATATTGAGCAGTGTAAGTCATTGTGGATGAGCAAGGAACGACCTTGATATTAGATTACCTAATATCACCCCTATGATTCAATGGACCAATTTAATCATGTTTCATTAAAATTAGTGTTAGAAATTATTTTGATATTCAATATAATGAAAACTAATTTAGATAACATTTATTATGGTATATACCTTCTATGAGAAGGACCCATTAAAAGCGTTTAAGTAATATTACTAGGAATAATAACTTTTTTGTCCTACACTGAAATATATTAAAAATAAAAAATATTCAATGTATTAAATTTTAAAGTTAATATAAAAATTATTGAGAGAATGACCTAGATAGTAAGTGTCAAATGTTTGAAAAAAGACATTATCAGTGAATTCCATTCCCTCCAAGTTAGTAGAACTAGGTGGAAAAGCATGATCAAATAACTCCTCCTCCTATGTCAACTTGGCACATAAAAAATCACAAAAAGTGTTGTGGTGGAACTCAACACTAGGTTTGGAAAGGAACTCTAAATGCCTAACATGGCTGGAGTTAGTATGATAAAACTAAGTAGCATGTTGGATAAAAGTTTTTATCAATGCACTTATACCAATAGGGTTTATACCTCCAAAGTCACCTTCATAGAAGTGGGGACTATGCCATGGTGAAAATGTTTTTTTATCATAGGTATATTAATGTGGTAAGGCACATGATGAAAACCCTTTTTATCTCATGCAAATCTATTTCCTTTATCTTTGAACTCTCTAATGTTATAATAGTTATAGGTCCTATTCAGATGTCAAAATAGTTAAGGGTCTTATTGAGGGTGTATTCCCTAACCTTTCCTCAATAAATACATCAAGACTTAATGGTTTTTGCATTTAAGTTTTTTAAATACCAATTTCCATTAATTATAAAACTTGGTCCTTATTTTCTTATGATTTCACTAATGAATGAAGGATTGTTCAATAAATAAATGAGCTAGTTATCCTATTTTGGGATCACAAATAAGAAATAATATATTTTCTTGGTAATTTTGAGGATTTTAACCTTGTCATATGATAACACCTTGTAATAAAACTATTCACAAGTTTACCCATTTATCCAATAACAAAATTTATTTTCCCAATAATGGACTCTAGTGTATCACCCAATGATCAACACCATGGGTTTTCATAATGGGGGTCTCTAAGGCCACTAATCAATCCCTAAAATTGGTTTCTACTTTTTCCTATATGGTCTATTGAATATGTTTGACAATTAGGATAGGTAGGTGAGAATGTAGAATGGTTCTATGGATGGTTTTTCCATTTTTCTCCTTCACCCACATTTTCTTCATCCACATTTTCAAGCATAGGGATTGTAATAATATTGTTTTTTTGTTCATTTATGGGTCAACATTTTGAATACATAGATAAGTTTTAAATTGAAGACAAATTGATAATTAATCAAAAAAATAAAAAGAATAAAAAATAAAATTAGATAAAAAAATAAAGCCTCTTATGATCTCTATATTTTCATCTCATCATGAGGAGGAAACCGAATAAGGATCAATTAATATGAAACCTTGAGAAAAATTGCTCTATTAGGGTTTCATGTCAGTCTTATCTTGATTTTTTCTCTACTTTCCATTGTTACCACACATATTTTATGGGACTTTCTAAGATTAGTACATATTTATCTCTTACCTTTGGGTGGATCATTTGGTAAATGGTCCTCAACCATTCTATCTCAAATATTTTTTTGGCAGTGGAAAATATGGTGCCAAAGTGAGCTAGGAAGTTCATCTATATGACGAGCTAAATTTTTTGATAATACCCCTCATCCCAATGTTTGTTTGCAATCTAATATTTTTAATAATGTTTTCAAACAATATGAAAATAATTTTTTGATAGCTTATTATGTTAGTTGCATCCCCTCTAAGTATTCCCTTAATGCTTGGATTTGTCATAATATCTTAGGTTTCCAAGTTACTAGTGTTTAGAATCCCACCAAGAGTTTATTTATTTTTTCTTAAAATATCCATCTCATGTCCAAGCCCTCTTTTCTAGGTCTATTTTTTGGTTCTTGAGGAATATTATCATTATTGTGTCCCCTTAGACTTGTAAGTTCAAAATCTCAAACCATAATTACCTTAGGGTACCTATTTGGATTGAACTCCCTAGCTTGCTACTACCTATGTGGGCTTTTATAGAGGAGATCTTCAACACCATGGGATAATTACTTTACCATGATCCAAACAAGTATTACTTTGCATGCCCTAATAATGATGTTTGTGTTGAGGTCGATTTAACCAATGACTTGAAAAAATTGATTGACATTCAATTAGGAATGGAGTGTTGGACACAAAAAGTCACCTACTTTAATCTCCCAAAAAAATTCTTTCATTGTCAATTGCTTGATCATAGGATTTGTGATTGTCCTCTTATTAGTTAGTCAAAGACCTCTAAAAACACATGAAATTTCAAAAATCAAAAGGTGGAAGAGAACAATGATTGTTGGATAATTTTGGCTAGCAAAAAAACTACCAATGAGTACACAAGGGTTCCAAACCAACTAATGTTACCTTGCAATGAAGTCCTCGTATGAGGAATGAAAGGACCTCTTTCCCCCTATTAACCCTAAAAAGTCTCATCTTTCTCTGATGGCCTCTCAAAGTCATGTTTATCAAGTTATTTATCCTCAAGTAAGTTCTTCCCATATTAGGAATCCCTCTGCAAGCGGTCGGACACCTAGGTGATTGTGAAGTGCACTTCATGGTGTCACTAACTCTCCTTGAGAGGATGGTGTGGATAAACACCCCTCCATTTTTTTTGAGGGGTTTATGCCAAAATAGAAACTTGTTTTGGGGAACCATTTTGGGGCAATTGAAGTGAGAGAATACATAGAGGATGGTTAGGGAGAAATGCTCATGAATTACTCCCCTCGGTGAATTTAATATCATGGAATGTTTGAGGTCTCACAGAGTCCTCTCACAAATTCTCTCTACATTCTTATTATCATTAATTGGGATTTTTTATTTTATTTATCTACAAGAAGTTAATATTTTAAGGTTTCATATGTAGACTACATTGAAATGAATTTCATTTGATGTATTACACTTTTCCACTTCACATGAAGATAGACCTGGTGATGCCAATATTTTGATTTCCAAAAAATTCCCCCTCTTGATTTTTTCCATGAGTGAAGATATATCACATCATGTTATTTGGGTTTTTGTTGAAATCAATGACCATTAATTTGAGTCCTTAGCATTTATGTCCCAAATGATGGCCTAACAGAATGACATTATTGAGATGGCTTGTTGACAATCTACCTTTTTCCACTTGATAGATTTATGGTGATTTTGATATGGTTGAGAGTCATGATAATAAGGTTGGTACCCTTTCAATGTGATGGTGTGTGGGAAAATGTGAAGCATGTTTTTATTTTAAAAATTACTTGGGCTTGGTGGACCTAGTTAATTGCAGTGCACATTTAATAATTCATCTTGGTTTTCTCACTGTAAATATCATACCGATGTTGATAAGGCCCTTTAAGTGGTTGGACCATTTCATGAATTCTTAGCATGTGTTCTCTTTTTCCTTTTTCTATCAGCCAACTATCATGTCCATCTAAAATTATCCTTTCAGACCATAGTCCCATCACTATTAGCATATATGTTTATCGATTTGTTTTATTGCATTATTTTTAGGTTATTAGGTACGTTGTAGATAGTCTATCCATTTCCTCCCTTCTTAGATATTTGGTTACGATATTTTTGGTAAATAGGTATGTATACATTTTACTCTCTATTCAATGAATAAATCAATTTAGTTCATTCTATTTGATAACAATTCTAGTATCAGAGCTTCTCCTGAGGAAGTAAGAATGGTAGCCTATGACCACCATCTATTTGAAAGAGCTTTCTAAGAGCCATCAAGACCAAGTATCCATTTTACAATACGCCTATTTTGAGTATGGGAAAATAAAATTTATGTGTTGAATAAGTGTTTGAAAGGACTATAGGGCATTGTGATAGGAATTGTGCAGGTTCCTACTGATCGTGATGCACTCACAAAATATGAAATGGCTAATGCTAAAGCCTTGATGTTGATTATGCCAAGCATCACTAATGATGTGTAGTCACATGTCAGGGATGCAAAAAGAGAAAAGATAAATTAGCGACTTCATAAATTAGCAAAAAATAAGACTAAGATCCTCCATCTATAGTTGAGACTTCATACACTCTCTATGGAGTCTGACGAGAAAGTTAAGGAATTCTTACGTCAGGTGGCTAAGCTACAAATGGAGTTATTAGTACTTGGTGAGATGGTAGATGATCAAATATTTATCTAGATAATTTTGAGAGCACTCCCTTCCCAATTTAGAGTGTTCATCATGAAATTGAATGTCTCTAAATAGATAGTGTCATTTGAAGAGCTCATGAACCTGTTGTATCAAGAAGAAGCCATCAAATCGGTCTAGGATGAGTTTTAAGACAAAGCTCTTATTTCAAAGAAGCAATGAGGTTAGAAGTCTCGCAAGGGACCTCTAGAGAAGCAATCACAAAAATAGATGTAATAACTATATCGACATTATAAATCATAGAATTTGAAGAGGTGGTGTCACATATATCAAACCAACACTCATAACATAGACAACTACTAGTATAATAGCCTAAAATAAGGGTCTTCTAGTAAAAAAACATATTAGGGCATGACAATTCTCAAAAATAAAAAAGATGTCCCCACTGGTGAAAGTAGAAGGGACATTTCATAGCTCAACAAGATGATGGATCTAATGAAGAGACACCTGAAGAAGATAATTATAGTTCACATAATAACTTAGTGCTAGTCTCCTAGACCTCACAACCCATAAGGAATATCTGGTTGATAGACTCAGATGCCACTAAACACATGTCAGATGATAGGAAGCTATTTGATTCACTAATAGACTAACCCACTAGAGATCAGGTTAGGATCATCGATGATAAAGAGTATGTTATAAAAGGAATAGGCCAAGTCACTATTCCTCTCAGAACATAAAAATGTACACTCTTAAAAGTACTATATGTTCCTAGATTAACATCCAACCTTTTATCAATCAGTCAACTTTTGAATCATCATCTAAAGGTGAAGTTTCTTATTGATAATGGCATCAAATCTTACTTGATCTCAAAAAAAGGTATGGTTCTTTCTAGAGCATTTTTGAAAGATAAATTATTTTCTTTAGATGTTGTTTCATCTTCTACAGTAGATCTATTTGCCTCTATGATAGAATCTATTGCTTTCTAGCACTACTATTATGTTCACTTATCTGATGGATCTTTGTACCAGCTAAGTTCAAAAGGGATGGTACATGGACTTACACAGTTGTCCATTTCCTTGCCCATTTACCTTGGATGTCTTGTAGGTAAACAACATAGGGATCCATTCAAGACAAGTGCCTTTCATGCCAAGAAATGTTTAGATTTTGTTCAAACCGATCTGAATAGACCATTACCTGCTTCATTTTTGGGATACAAGTAATTCCAACTATTTATAGATGACTACTCTCAGAAGACATGGGTGTTTTTCCTAAAGAAGAAGAGTGAGGCCCTTCATCATTTCCAGGTGTTCTATCAGTAGGTTGTGAAGGAGATAAAAAAACTCTTCAGTACCTCCACTCATATCAAGGGGGGAATTCACATCAACAAAGTTCATGGCATTCCTAAACCAACAAGGCATCAAACATAATTTGACTACCCCCTACATGTCCCAACAGATGGCATTGTTGAGCAATGAAATCATGTAGTAATGGAAATGGCTTACTGCATGCTATCAACAACAAAGTTGGAGAAATGATTTTGGGTAGAAGTAGTCTAGATAACTATTTATCTTCTCAACATGGCACCAATGAATATTTTAAATGAAAAAACACTAGAATAGGTATGGAGTGGTAAAAATCCATCAAATTATCATCTATGAGTGTTTGGTTGCACAATATGTATGCATGTCCCAGCTCAAAAGAGGAAGAAATTTGAGTCAAAAACACTCTTGTGCATCCTATTGGGCTATAACACTACCTCAAAAGCATACCATCTCAAGGATCATGAGATAAAGAAAATATACAAAAGTAGAGATGTCATTTGTGACAAGTCATCCTTTGACTCAGTGATGTAGAAAGAAGAATCAACACCAACCACCTCTCACCAATTACTCTCTGAGTCAGATGATGAGGAGACTTCTCACAAAGAAGATGAACTACAAGGGGAGCTATATGTTGATCTTGGAGAATTAGAAAATCTACCAGGTAGTTCTTCACATCAGCAAAGTAGTTATTCACATCAATAGTAGAGTTCCCATTTGAAGAGGGTACAAAGCATCATCAAAGACTCCCATACTTCATCCAAAGTTAGAATGAGGAGTCATACAAGAAATGAGGTAAATTTTGCCCTTATAAGTATAGTAGTTGATAGTTCCAAACCTGATAATGTTTTATAATCACTAAGTCAACTGTAATAGAATAAAGCCACGGATGTTGAGTATGATTCACTCATGTAGAATAAGACTTGGGAACTTGTCGATCTACCTACAGAAAGAAACCCATAGGCTTCAAATGGGTTTTAAAAATTAAAAATAAGGCAGATGGATCCATCAATAAACACAAAGCATGACTTATAGCAAAGGGATATACTTAGAAAGATGACATTGACTATGAAGAGACCTTTACATCCACTATGAAGATCAAGACCATCAGAGTTGTTTGCACACTGGCAGCACAAAATGGATGGAAAATTCAATAGATGGATGTTAAGAGTGCTTTCCTAAATGGTGATTTCAAAGAATAAGTATACATGACCCAACCAAAAGAATTTATTGATGAAAAGCATCCTAAAAAGGTATGTCATCTCATCAAATCACTATATGGACTAAAACAAGCTCCTAGGGCATGATACATCAAGATAGATGATCACCTTTTGTAGCATGGTTTTACTTGTATCCCGTTAGATTCCAAATTGTACATAAAGAAGGAAGGGACATAAATCATCATTATTTTCTATGTAGATGATCTTGTGATCACTGAATGTTTATAAGATCAGGTTGATATTGTGAATAATGACCTTAAAAGATCCTTTGACATGATTAATTTGGGGCTACTCTATTATTGTCTTGGCTTGGAGAGATGGTAGAAATAGAATCACATTTTTATCTCCTAGATAAAATATGCCAAAACACTCTTGGAAAAGGATATAATGTCAAATTATAAACCTCTTACAATAACAATGGAGAAAGGTTTACAACTATCTCGATTCTAGGACTCACTTCAAGTGGATGCAACTCTCTATAGATAGCTCATTGGGAGTCTCATCTACTTGACCTGCACCATACCAGATATATGCTTTTTTATGAGCTATCTCTCTAGATTCATGCTAGAGCAAAAGAAATGTCATTAGGTTGCATCAAAGCAAATTTTAAGATATATCTGAGGTATACTTGAGTATGGTCTAGAATACAAGAAGAATACTTAATTATTCTTGTAGGGATACATTGACTAAGACTATGCCAGATTTGTTGATGATAGAAATTCAACATCAGGATACATATTTCACCTTGGATCTAAACTGGTCTCATGGATTAGTAAGAAGCAAATTGATTTTGCTCTCTCATCCACTAAGGTAGAGTATCATGCCACACATGGAGCTATGTGTGAGGTGATATGGCTATGTCACATTCTCACTAATATGGACATTGGTGAAGAGAAGCCACCTATTCTTCATTATGAAAATTAGGGTGTATTGAAGCTTATGAAGAATCATATTTTTCATGAAAGAACCAAGCACATTGAAGTCAAATGTCACTACATTCGATAACAAGTCTTAAATCACGACATCTAGCTCCAGTATTTTCCAACAGTTGCATAG
The DNA here is from genome assembly GCA_037957365.1 of Torreya grandis. Taxonomy (NCBI): domain Eukaryota; kingdom Viridiplantae; phylum Streptophyta; class Pinopsida; order Cupressales; family Taxaceae; genus Torreya; species Torreya grandis. The sequence continues at coordinate 589,859 of JARHVA010004131.1, forward strand.
ATAGATGATATACTCACCAAATCCCTTGGAAAGGTCAACTTTGAGCTGTTTAGGGGGTACATTTGTAAAAATAATGTAACAAGGGGGGAAGATTAGCATAGATGTTTATCGATTTATTTTATTGCATTATTTTTAGGTTGTTAGGTACACTATAAATAATCTATCCATTTCCTCCCTTATTAGATATTTGGTTATTTGGTTATGATATTTTTGATAAATAGGTATGTATACATTTTTCTCTTCGTTTAATGAATAAATCAATTTAGTTCATTCTATCTGATAACCATCACTTGTAGAATAGAGTGGGTGGTGGCTATTTCAAGGTGTCAACATTTAATTTTATTTGAACACATCACTTCTCTACCATGAGGTCACCATCCTTCTCATTTATATATTTTGGAATCTTATGCCACATATAACTTATGCTTACAGTTGGATCAAGTTGTGGAATGAAGCAATCACTCATTCTGGCACCTTCCTCTACCACTATGGTAAATATATTATACGATTCTTGAAGAAAGATAATGGTGTCATGATCAAAGAACACCAAAGGATATATTATCTTATTGAGCACAATCCTTTTTATTTGTAGTTGAAATCCATGGTAACTTCTCTCAAACACAAGATTAAAGTTATAGAAAGTTAAAGGGCCTCAAGTCCAAGCTCTTTTATATTGGCTCCAAACTGGGAACTAGGACTCAAAATATTTTTTCAGATTTCTCTAGGCCAAAATAGCTAGGAATAAAATCAAATTCAAAAATATTTATGATCAATGTTTCACCGATATACCTAAAATATACTTGGCCTTTGTTGACCACTACAATCTAGTGTTTCAAGTCTAAGGAGAGACAACGGAACATATTAGGGCAGTAAAAGAATGTTTAGATGTGGTGCCCCACAAACTTAGTCTTGATAACTAGAAACTCTAAGATGCCCCTCTAACTCTTGAGTAACTATTTCATGTAGTGCAATGCATGGTTGATGACAAAGAAAATTATATTGATGGTTTCTCTTATGAATTTTAAAGGGATAATTAGCATTTTCTAGGGCTTGATCTGTTGTAATTTTATAATGAATCCCTACAAAATAGAACTCTATGCTCTATTATTAACAAAGATGATACCACGGCCATTCCTAAGGCTAGTGACCCAAAGTTAATTACTATTTGTCACCCCATCACCCTCCTTAATATGTCTTATAAAATCCTTGTTAAATCCCTTGTAAACCGTCTCTGTTTAATCTTGTATGCAATCATTATACCATAAAAAACTATCTACATCAAAAATAAATACATTTTAGATATTCTCATTATTGTCTGGGAAGGAATAAATGGGCATGGGATTCTCATCATTGAACCATATTCCTCAAACTTTCATTTGATAAGGCATGTGATAGGATTGAGTGGCCATTTATTCTAACCATGCTTCAAGCTTTAGGTTTTTTCCAACTTTTTATATCAGTAGTTTAGAATTTGTTTTTTGAAGCTTCAACCTACCTCACTATAAATGGGCTCAAGTTTGATAGTTTTGGCCTATTTTGTTTCATTAGACAAGGTTACCCTTTGGCACTAGCATTTTATATCTTGGTCATAGAGGTGTTTGGATATTATCTTCTTGTTCACATATAATAACGAAGGTTCATCAAAGGCAATATTATTCTTAATTGCTTACCTCAACTCATCTATGCTCACTTTGTAGATGATACTTTTCTCACTCTCAATGAAAAATAATATTATTTCAAAGAGGCATCACATTGCCTCAATATTTTTTTCAAAGCCTTGAGGTATAGTTTACAATGGGTTAAAACCCTATGCTACAGACAAATCATGATGCCTATTATGGAAGGGATTAAATAGTATAACTAGAAGAGGATCATAATAATGGAGAAATTTAAATTCTTTGGTATCCCATTTGCCTTTAATATATCTCCTTCTAAACTTTTTCAATATGTCATTTATTAAGTGGAGAAAAATGTGGAATATTGGATTTAGAAACTACTTTCTTTAGCAGACAAATTTTAGGATTGTTCTAAGATTTTGGTGGCCACCCATGTCTAATATTAATCTTGATAAGCCCATTTTAGATCCTCTATAATAATTTGGATAGATCCTATCTGATTTCTTATGGGCCAATGTTAAATGAACTTAAGGATATCACAAAGTATCTTGGGATATTTTTTGTCTTCCTCATGATAAAGGTGGCATGAGCATTATTGAAATTTATTAAAAAAAATGGTGTTCTATGTGTTAAATGGGTGGTCCAATAAATTGAAAGCAACGATGCCTAGAAAATTCTTCTATGGAACTGCATTACCTCTAATTCACCTTATGGTAAATCTAGTTGGAAAAACATTAGGTTTCACACCTTGATTGTTACCACTGGCCCCATCAAGATTGGGGTATATTTTCTTATTAAAATTATTTGGAATGCTTTCAAAACTATAAAATCCTATTTAAAATGGGTGGGTGATGGTTTTCTTAGTAGCATGTCCTTCAATGACCACAATATTTTGTGGTCTCCTATTGTGACCAACTCAAGTATTCTCTTAGTATAATTTCCAAGTACAAAATCTTTGAGGATTTTTCAAAAAGGTATGCATGATTACACTCCTTTGAATTTTATAAAAGATAAATACAAGTAATAAATTTTGAATTGCATTTCATTTTATGCATTCAAGAGATGATGCCCAATTTGATGTTGCATAAAATGGGCTTGCAATATCCATGTGCTTCATGGAAAGATCGGAGGTGGTATTATGATACTCATTTTAAAAATTATTCTCCAGGTTTCCTCTATCAAGTCATGAGCCTATTCTATTTGGAATTGGACAAGTTAAAAATGCATTCGATTTTGATTTCTTCACCCAAGACCTATCTTGCCAGACTTAACAAAATTGGAATGTTGAGATTGAGCCCAAGATCCCTCATTTTATTTGGTGTCTGGTTTATCAGGATCTTCCCCTTGGGGAGAACCTTTTACATATTGGAATTGCTCAACCCAAGTGTCATCTCTATTCTAGACTAGAGTCTTTTAAAACCTCTTTTGGAGTTGCCCCAAAGCTCAATTTGCTTGGCATTAGATTCATAGTCTTTTATGTGTCTTACACCCAAAACTATTCTCTTGGTTTATGGCTTTATTTGGGGATAATGCTCAATGGATACCACATATAGTTTTTGTATGGAATTTATTTAGGGCTATAATATTATTTCAACTATGGAAAGCTAGGAATTTAGTGTTGTTTAATAATGATGAAACATCTTGTCACTTTTATGTTAATGATAATGTTTTTTTTTTTTATCTTGTTAGCTTTTATGTAGATACAAGCTCAAATAAAGAAGGTGGATCTTAATTTCTATTACCTATAAGAGGTTCTCAACCACTTGGGGAGTGCTCATTGTACTATGAGTCATGTGCCCCTAAATCATCAAACCCACATATCTTCTTCACTGATGCCCTAGTACCTACAAAGATGTTAAAGTAGTCTCATCCAATTTTCCAATCCTTCTCCTCATCAAGGGGGTTGGAGTCCATCATCACCTCATGGTAATTCTACTACTGACCCATCCTGGTGAAGCTTACCTATGGAAGGAAGTGGTTCGATTATCATTGTTGTTCAGTCATCTCTTGGTTGGGGAATTATTATTTCTTTGGTCCCTATAGATCCAATCAAGGATGGTTGGGTGGTATTTGATCCTCCTTCAGCAGAGCCTTCTGCTTGGAGTGACCAACATCCCAAGGATGATCCACCGCCTCCTTCTTTTGGGGTTGTGGTATGTGCCTAATAATTTTCTATTTGTTTTGATGTTGTTTTAAGTTGCCTTGGTTTCTTTTTATCATGATTTACTCACTTTCTTTAAAATTTTGAGCCAGTATATTTTTTAAATGTGGAGCATGGACTGTGAATACCAACCGGTCACCTTATTATTGTGATCATCATTTATATTGATATTTTTTTAATTAATACTAGTAATATTGATGAATTTGAATAAGGAGCGATTATACAAAGGTGGAGATCCAAAATGTGAATGCAGAAAAAAAGGAGCAAGAGAGACAGATCATAAAAACAAGAGGGAAAATGAGGAAAAATATAAGGAATGATGATTTTTATTTTTTGTTTTCAGGTTTTGATAACACATATAAACTATAACACAAATTCATTTAGGCTTGATGAATACTAAACCTAAACTTATAGTTGCAAATGACTTGGTGTAGGCATTCAATGTTCTAAAATGTTTGAAATCTAAATCTATTTTTCTAGGTTTGCTTCCCTAATCCTAAACTACACTCCATTGCCCTCAATTTTCTTGTTGTGACTCATGTGTACCCATAATAGTTGAATCTTTGACATAGAGTGTCAAGGAAAATAGATCATGTGTGTGCATTAGGGTTTCAGTGGCTAGTGTCTACTAACTAGCCCTATTGCTCATAACCTTGGAAAAGCATACCATGCATCCCCTGTATAAATAATATGCTCAACACTAGGTGTGTAATCAATGATCAAATTAAGTACAACACTTATCTATTTATAGGTGACTCTAAATTTAAATTTGAAAATATTGGCGCATATGTAGACTTTCAATGACTAGAAATGATAAGGGAAGAAAGGAACAAATAGGCCCATTTAGTTAAATAAGACAGGGAAAACAACTTCAATGACCATACAATATGGTCCTCACATTATGTCAAGACTGTACATTATGGTCCTTACATGGGACTAGAAGTACAAGAAAATCACATGGACTAATATGACAATATGCAAAGGAGGTTTTAGACTTTACGGATCGACTAGAACATTAATGTTACTTAATTTGAGCCAAATTTATATACATAAATAAGTGTGCAAAATGTACATAAAATAAAGAGTAATAAAGAATTTTAAATGACTGCACAATAGTAATCAAGTCTAAAAGACTAAATAATGTCGAGCGATAGATGAGGCAAGGGGGGTGGGGGTTTGGGTGTAGGGTGGGAAGTAGGGGAAGGGGTGCAGGGATAAAAATATATTATTTATCGAAAGGGTTCTAGTCCAATTAGTGAGAATGATGGTTGGTTGTATCCATCTACCAAGGTACTAACCATCAGAATCGTGTCTTGGGTGATTTTCACGGCGTGGATGCTCCTTACTCGTAGCTCCTTAACCGAAGGAGCTCACTAATTTAAATATATGCTTATTTAACATTGTAAATCCACTATATATTTATTTCCAAAATATGAACAAAAATATTGACATTCTATGTAATTCAGTGACTCCATATAATACCTTCATACATACAATCAAAAATATATAAAATATCTATATTATTTAAACTTTGTGGAATTATGTTTTAGCTTATACAATTCCAATCATATATTTTAGCATTTTTCTCAATATTAAAAATTAATCAACTTGGTAATTTTAACGAGCAATCAATGTAGGGAAATACCTAAAGACCTTGGTACTCCATATGGGTTGGATGCCTTTTATGGTAGGCTTATAGCTTTAACTTTTAATAGTAATTTAGGTACTGTTGTTGAATGTGAATGTACTGCTTGCTCTTTTAAATCACTGTTCATGCTAAACACTGAGGGCTTACTCGCCTCTTTCCTTACCATCTATACTCACCATTCTGTCCTTTTTTCTGTGTGTCATTGATAAAAGATGGAGTATGGAAAAGAGAGTGTCTTGCAGTACACATTTCAAATAGAAATTTTCGGTAAGAGGAGAAATTTTAGGTAACATCTGAGGGAGGTCACATTTCCCTACCATTCTATTTATCTCCTGCAATCTTTGATGTTTTGCATTAGCCTTGGTTCTCAACTGTGAAGAAGCCAAGCCGGGTAGAAAATTTTCTGCTTAAATCTTTCTCTGTGCTTTTTCTGTTTCCTTTCCATTTTTTTTAAAGGATTGTATTCCTAGTTTTGTATTGTCTTTTCATGTCACATGTAACTGACTATTGCACTTCATCTAATCTGCTGTTCAGGGGTAAATAAATCATTTGTTTTCCCCTTTTTTTTTTGCCCTGATGATCTTTTAACAGAAAATGTGTTTATATTGTGGTGCAGGAGATACTGTTCATGTCCTGTTAATGGAGCCATATGTATATTATTTAAAATCTGTTGAGTTAATTTTTATTTTTATTTTTAATATAAGGAAATTGGTTAAATTTTTCATTATCTCAGGGAAAATCAAGAGTTGTATAAGCTTTCTCAATACTCAAGATTTTGATAAATCTATCAACAAATATTGATATTGAGATAAGTATTTGAGAAATCTATCAGCGAATATTGAGATAAGTATTCTGTTTAGATAAGTATTTGAGAAATCTATCAACGAAAAAATAACAATACATTTTATATTAGGAGTTTTATAGTTTTATTTACTTAATTTTTTTTTAAATATTATATATAATTATTTTAATATATTTTTTTATACTTATCCTTTTTGAAATTATATACAAATAAAATTGATTTTAAAAATAAAATAAAAAAAATAAAGATTTAAAGTTCAAATCTTATTGATATAAGTGTAAATTTAATATAAATTTATTTTTGAGAGAAAGTTACACAACGTAAAATATTGAGATAAGTATTTGAGAAATCTATCAGCGAAAATTGAGATAAGTATTCTGTTCAGATATTCTTTTTTTTTAAATGTTCTAGTATTCTGTTTATATTAACTTGAGCTTTTCTTTTTTACTTCTGTACATTCAAGATTTAAAAAATAATAATACATTCTTTATAATATCTTATAATAAAATTTTTATAATTTTACTTACTTAAAAAGTTTCTCTAATATTATTTATATTATGATTAATATTTAATTATTTTAATATATATTTTTTATAATTATCCTTTTCAAAATTATACAATTAAAATTGATTTTTAACAAAAATAAATAAAAATATCTATTTCATCTAATATATAATATATTTCTTAAAAATATAAATATTTAATAATTATTTATCTAGAAATTCAAAGTTTAAATCTTATTTTGTTTTGATGGATATATAATTTAGAATTAGTATTAAATTATTTTTAAAAGAAAGTTACGCAGTGTAAATATTATCACAATATAGATGAAAAAAAATATAGATATTTATAAATTAAGGAGTAATTTTAAAATAAAATTTACTAATGTAAAATTTTAAATATTCATTTTCTTTATTTTTAATTTATTTTATATTAAATAATATTTTATTAAAAATTATTAATGCTTGCCTTGTATACTTCTTATTATTTAATTATATTGTAATGATATTTTATTTTAATATATTATAAATATTTATATTTAAATTATTGTAATACAATGAAAGTTAAAGAAATATTAAATAATGAATGTTAAAATTGTTGATTTTTAATTAGTTAATTTTTTATCACATATATTATATTAATTAGTATTTGTATTTAATTGTTTGTCTTATTTGTATTATTTAACGGTTAATTTTTTTTAAAAATATTATGTACCAACCTTGATAATATATATTCAATTTTAACTTATTTTTTATGTCATGTATCATAACAATTAGTGTTTGTATTTGATTTTTAACCTGTTTAAATTAATTACTGATTAGGAAATTTTATTAAATATTTTGTATTTTATAATAATATAGATTTAATTATAACTTAAAAAATATCTTTAAACTTTTGTTAGATGGCAATATGTATACAGAGTTAATATAAATTTGTTTATGAGAGAACTTTATGCAATACAAAGGCATTTTATAAGAGATGTAAAAGAAATGAATATTTGAAAATAATTATATAAAGATGTGTTACTGGGGAGGATATAAACACTTTCAAACATAATTGAAGACTTAGCCCAACTATTATTTTAGAGCTTTAAAAATACATTTTCTTTACATTTCTTTTATAATACCTTTGTATTGAGTAGTATTTTTCTAAAAAATTTATTTATATTTAATTTGTATATTTATTATCATCTAATTAAAGTATAATAATATTTTTTAAAATAATATATTAAATATGTATTACTGTAATATAATAAAAATTTAAACTATATAATAAAATTAAATGTCTTAAAAAAATTGATCACATTTATTTTATTAATAATTTTTTTATAAGAATATTTTAATGATTTAATTTATTTAAATAATAAATTATAATTAAGAAATTGTATCAAAAATACCACTCTATTATTAAAAAATTAGAGATAATTCTTCATACTTTTCAATTATTGTAAACATCGATTAAAAAAATTCCTTGCATAAACAATATATGAAAAAAATAAATTATATGGTTTAACAAAAATATTTAAATATAATTTTTATTTAAATTAGTTAGTTATTATTTTGATATATTTGTAATATGTTATTGTTTAGTCAAACCAATTCATTTAAAATAACTGTGAAAATAGAAGAAAATGGTTTTTTTTAAATATATATTTATAATTTATTATTGTTTATTCAAAGCATTTCATATCAAGTATGTGTAAAAAGTGGAAGAATAGCTTGAACCTGGGTAAGATAAAGAGCAAGCTGACAAAAGAAGAAGAAGAATTTGAGGTGGAGCACATTTAGTGGTGTTGTCAAATTTAGTTGTATGTATATTTTTCTTCGGAATCAATTCAATTTATTTGGTTATCTTGACCATCAATTCTGAGGTGGAACACATTTAATGGTGTTGTCAAATTTAGTTGTATATAATTTTTTCTTTAGAATCAATTCAATTCATTTGGTTATCTTAACCATCAATTCTGAGTTGGAGCACATTTAGTGGTGTTGTCAAATTTAGTTGTATATACTTTTTTTTTCTTAGAATCAATTCAATTCATTTGGTTATCTTGACATTTGAATTGATCGAATTGATGGTGATGATAGAAATGGAAATGATGATGAATAAAATATTTTATAATTTATTTTTTCAAATTTCATTTTATAAATTTTGAATGATAAATATATTAAAATGTGTTTTATTATTATTTATTTCAAAATGATATATATTTTTTATTGATTAAAATTAAATTAAAGAACTTCCTAATTAATTCGGTACAATTTTTTTTAAAAAAAAAATGATTTTTCAAACTATTTAATATAAAATATTTTATTTTTTCATAATCCATACAAAATAAATATTATAATTTTAAAAATATATATGTTTTTTATTTTTTATTTATTTTAAAAATAGGGTTTATAATTAAATATAATTGATTGTTAAAATTACAGATTGTAAAATTTTAAAGTCTTCAATATAATATATATTTTTATTAAACAATTTTATTAATTTAAATAATTTATAAGAAAAATAATATAACATATTAACTTTAGGAAACAAATTTTTAAATTATATAATAAATTTACAATTATTTAAAATATTATATTGTTAGTAACAACATTTAGTTAATAGAAATTATTTGTTTTTTAAAAATAACTTAATATATTTTCATAAATATTTTAATAAAAAAAATTATTTTAAAATTAAAAATAATGTTAACATATCTATTTAAAATATGAATCGAATGAATTTTTCTTATAAATAATTTATATAATAAATTTAAATAAAAATAAATTTATAAAACTATTAAAATTTAAAAAAATGAATAAAATCTATTTAATTATTTACTAATTAAATAATATAATAAATTTATTGAAAAATATATACATATTATTAAATATATTTCAAAATTTACATATAAAATTATTATTTTAAAAAATAATGATATTTTCACTAAAACATTTAGCTAAAAACATAAAAAGATTTGGGTTCTTCATATATAATTATTATTCTTTCTACTCTAAATTTATCAGATTAAATGAAACTCTTTAGAACTTATAAGATTAATAGTTATAATTATATTAGAAAATAGGTTTCTAATCATTAGCACTCTTATTTTTTATATTAAATTGTTTATAAATATTTTGAAGTTAAACAAGTAGTGAAAATATTATCTTATTATTAATTTTAAGAATGGTATAAAATATTATTATGTTAAATCATTTTATAATGATAATAAGAAAATGTAATGAAGAAAATAGTTTATAATTATGTTTGATCTTAATTTTGATGTATTATTATTTGAAAAATTAAACTTTAAATTTAATGTATATTTAACATTAATAATAATTATCTTCTTATGTAATATTTCATGTGATTGTTGTTTTTTATGTTATATTTTCATTTAATATATGATTTGATTGTTGTCTTTATCTTATTTACGTAGTGTAGTTTTGATATTAATCGTAAAATTTATTTGATTAGAGAAAAAAAAAATTAAATGATTAATATTGTAGCTTATCTCCCATTCACAGTCAATGGTGGTTCTAGTAAAAGAAAAAAGAAAAAAGAAAAAAGAAAAAAAAAATCGAAGTGGCATCCTTTGCCCATTGGCTAGTTCAAATTAAATTTTGATGGTGCCTCTAGGGGTAATCCTAGAGTGTCTGGGGTAGGATGTATAATTAGATATTGCAATGGCTCTCTTATAAGGGTCATCTTTGAAAAATTAATGGATGGAACCAACAACGAAGTGGAGGCTCAAGCCTTGGTGTTTGGTCTTGACTTAGCATCCTGGTGTGGTATAGTCAAGCTTCAGATTGAAGGCAATTCACAAATCATTTTATATGTTTTGAAAAAGAATTCAATGTCTTCCTAGAATTTGGAGAACATTTTGTCCAAGGCTTGGGAGTGTTTAGCTGGTTTTGAAGTTTGAAAAAGTCATCATTGTTATAGGGAGGCCAATTCTATGGCTGATTTTCTTGCTAATCATGGTATAAATCAAAAGGAGTCTTTAATAGTTGATAATCAAAGAGCCTCGTGGGAAGAGTTTGAGGGGATTTCAAATATTAAACTTGGGTCATAATTAGGGGTGATGTTTATTTGGCCCTTTTCTTAATTTCTTCATTCTCGCTTGACATGAGGTTGGCAATGTCGGTAATGAGTATAGGTATGATGATTGTTGTGGGTGGCATAATTATTTGAGAGGGTTTTATTATCAAATCATATGATCGAGGATTGTTTCCTCCCAGTGCAATTTCCTCCTTATCCTTCATAACATTGGTGACAGTGATGGAGCATTCTATTGCATTGGCTCTTGGGGTTCTAGTGGTGATTGGAGGTAGTGAAGTTAGAGAAATGGATTTCAATAGAGGAGCTTCTAGAGCTCATATTAAGAAGATATTCTAGGCACTGTTGGAGATCATGCAGGTTATTTTCTTCACCTTGGGGAAAGAATATCTAGTGGATAGTCCTCTGAGTAGAGTCAATTTAGAAGTGGTTGCTCTCTTTGCTTCGAACGTGTTAGTGTTGGTCCCTGATAAGGAAAGGGTAGCTAGGGTTCTCAAAAAATTTGTGGTTCTGGTTCATAGGAAGGGTTTGCTAGAAAATTTGGTAGATTTCAAGGTAGGGCCCTTTCCTAATCTTCCCTTTTCTGGTAACAACAGTTTTAGGTTCATTCCAATTTCAATGTTCAAGGCCCTTGAGACTAGGTTTATAATATTACTAGGTTTTATGAAAGATTGTAGGGGAATATTTAGCATCCTCCTTTGTTTGGTGGTCAGTTTATCTCTCCTCCACCCTTGGATTAGATTTAGAGCCCTATCACAGAGCTCAAATTTTTGAAAGAGTCAAGACATTGTAAGGAAAGGGTGGTTATTGTGGAGTTTTTATGTCAATTGGTTGATCAGTCTCACTGAGAAACTCCCCCTAGTTAGTTTAGGCTCCTCATCCAATGATCTCTACTACTATGCATGGTCAGCTAACTAGTAATCAAGGAGTTGCTTTTGTTGATGGTACAAAAGGTAGGGTTCGTTGAGTTTTGGCTAGTGGTGAGTGTGTCTTGGCTGCAGGGCTTAATCTTGATCCTGAGGTTAAGTTGAAAGATTTATTAGAATGAACTTTCCTTGTCTAGTATTTTTGGTATAGTGTTCATTTTCGGTGTCACTATTTTATCAGAGGTTATTTTGTTGGGCTTGCTAGTTTGGTTTTGTTTTTTGTCATTTTGCAAACTTGCCGCTTGGTTGGCCTTGTCTTTGGTAGGGACTTCAATTTCTCTTTATAAATCCTTGAGGTTTGGTTATTTTGTAAAAAAATTGCATTTTTTAATAAAGGGCAAAGGACCCATTAAAACCTGGTCTTGATAAAAAAAAATTATAACTTATGACACTTACCAAAAAAAAATCTCTCCTTTTTCAAAAGGAAACATATATTATATATTTATTTTTTAAAAATTAATAATAAAAATAGATATATTTAATGTATTTTTTGACATTGATTTTATAATTTAAAAAATATATATTTATATTTAAAAAATAATTTTATATTAATTAAAAAATTTAATCCACAATAATATATTAATTTAATATATCATGATTATTATAATGAGGTGATGTTCCCTCGTCTTTAAATTAAAAAAAAAAAAAAAAACTTATAACAAACTTCAAATAAAATACAACTTATTTTAAAATAAAAATAAATAAATAAATAAAATCATTTTTAATATATAAACTTAAAATTAAAGTTTTATACTCTTAAATAAGAGTATTTAAAAGACCAATGCTTCATATGGTTTTAAAGTGTTACTTCTCCTCTTGATCATCATATAGTTTTAAAAGACCAATGCTTCATATGGTTTTATTTTTTAAGTTGTATTTTCCCTTTTTAAGTTACTATTAGAGCATTTTTTCCATTTCCATCCTTTGATAATTTTTTACATTAACATTTTATTATATAACTATAGTTTCTTAATTACTTCTAATTTATATAGTTATACGTGTTTATTTATTTTATTTTAGGTATATATATATATATATAGTGTTGAGTGTTTGTCCTTTTGAGGTTGGTGGTTTAAGATTTGCATCTCAAGGTCTCTTCATTTTAGGTCAAGTTTATTAAGGAGGAATAGAGATTATAAGATTGAATCATTAATCAATTACATGTTAATAATAGAGATGTTGTTGATTATCTTATTTAATTTTAAAAAATTTAAAATTAAAAAATATATCTTATTTGTATAAGAAAAAAGACATAAATATAAAAATAATAATTACAAAATTAAAAATGAATTTATAATTTAAAAATAAAAATAAAAGAAATAAAATATATAACACAATTCAAAAAAATTGTACATCATTTATTAATATAAGAAATTTTATTTTTTTTAATAATAATTATTTATTTATAAATGTATGTTTTGTTATTTTATATTTAAGTGCTTCGTAATAATATAGAAGTGTACATCTAATAGTGGCAATGACTTTGCTTAAAAAATTAGATCTGATCATATAAAATTCTTAATAATAGAAGTGATATTTTTGGGATTGAGTGATGTTCTTTAAAAATGATCAACAAATTGAAATTGATTTGACATCTCTCAATTTTATTATTGTGACACGTATAACTTGCAAAACAAATGTATTCTCCTTGCCTTAGCAATAATATCTAAAACTTAAAGAGAACAATAAATATTTTGGGATCCATATTGAGGATTCACTATTTTTTAAAGCATCATCTAAATATCGGGCCATTAAATAATATAAAATATCAAAATTAATAAATTATATAATTGAAAAACTTCATGATGTGTTGGAAGCACTGTAAAAGCTTAAGGAGAGTTACATGTTAAAAGGTTCTAAAGAAGGTAGGAATGATCTACCTCTAGTATTCTAGATAAGAATAAAGATTTTGAGGATCTTATGGTGTCATTTAAAAACAAGAAGAAAGTTTTGGAAATGAAAAATAAGATAGGGTTACCTAAGGCTTTCTTGCGTTGGTTTCTGAGGGAGCATGTTCGACTCAAAAAAATTGACAATAATTTGAATAAAAATGATGGTATTTATTGTACAAGAAATGAGTTTTTGGATAAAATGGGGGAATTTGCCAATAAAATGAATATAATGGAGCAGGAGAATGAGCAACTTAAATAAAATATCAGGGTGATCATTGAGTTCAACATTGCTTTAATGTGAAATTGCCTAAAAAATATGGAGGGGCTTTAGATGGTGTCAAAGAGGAAGACTGAGTTGCTTGCATAGGGCAGAGTGGATAAGAAGAAAAAAAGAATCAATGAGGATAATCAAGATCCTCAAAACCTTTAGATGATGGATACTATGCTTCATAATATGAAGAATAAGTGGATAGATGTAATAAAAGGTTGGAAGAACCTTAGTTTTTGTGATCAATAGGAATCCAAGAGGGGAGATTAGTATAGTGTTGGTATGAAACAAAATCAAATAAAACACATTTAAAAAATTACACCTCTAATGTAGACACTCAAAGAGCTAGTGAACTGTACAAGTAACTAACAAATGAAAGCAAAACAAGTAAGTTTACCTTCCATGAAGCAAGTGTTATATGTTATTAATGAGTTATTGCGCTCGATTATGTGAATAAGAAATCTTTGGCAATGGATCTCCTTGCACCACCTCTCCTTGTCACCTTGGTAATGTTGGCTTTGGCTTTGGCTTGGCTTATCAAATGGGCATGGTAACACTACAACAATGGAAGCTTTACATGTATTTTTGTATAATAACTTTACACCAAGAGAGATTTTGAAAAAATTCTTATATAATAACATTAAATAGAAAATCTTGGTTGAACAATGGGTGAAGCCTTATATTTATAGCCTTCTAAACTAACTCTAACCCAAGTGTAGTTAGGTTAGAGTTAACTATGGTTGAGTTTGAACTAACCATAATTAAGTTAAAGAGGGGACAAGTCATTATTTTTTTGATTAATAGGCATGGCTTACACATCCAGATATTTGTTTGATATTTTATGAGTAATTGACAACTCACAAAAGATGATGTCATAATGGTGACATCATTTCAAATATTTATGTGATGTCATGATGATGTCATAATCTAGATTTATGAATTTATAAAAATAGAAATTCAACAATTAATTAGCCATGGGATTTTCTCTTATGCATGTAATTGGGTTTAACCAATTAAGAAATCCTAATCAAGTTAATTTCCATTTTTGAATTTTGACAAGTTGCCCCTCACACATGGTCAAAGAGGTCAATTTTCTAGGTCACAATGTGACTGAAAATGAATTAGAGTAAGATGTTGATTGTGTACAATGCATTACCCTAGTTAACAATACATTATTTTGGTTTAGAAGATGCACATGATGTTCATTGATGAATTAGAGCATTCTAGTGATTTTTAGGCTTAACTTACATTATTTACAAGAAGTTGTTTTGATGTCCATTTATACATGGAAGTGGCCAAAAAGAAGTGTCTATAGTTTGCCCTTGTTTGAGAAAGCGTTGTAAGACACATGAATAGTAATGTATTTTTAAATAATAAAAAAGTCACTAAAAAAATTAATATTATGACTGAGGAATGATGCTCTAAATAAATTTTGGAAAGCCTATGATGCCCCCTTGAGGGAGTGGCCAAATCATACGATTGATGGATAGTCCCTTGAAAAGAAGCAAGAAGAAGAATGAAATTAACCCATGGGTGAGATTAATCCAATTGAGATAATGCTTTCACACATTGATGTATTGATTTGCCCAAAGGCGGTTATAATTAGTGGTACATGCATGTGCCCCATTAGGCTTGATGTGTTAAAATAATGATTTGCCCAAAATTTGTTATAATCATTTTGATGACCTAGATTAAATAATGATTATGCCCTAGTAGGGAAGATTAGCAAGCATAACTCAAAGATATAACTTGTTAGATAGATTAAAGATGAGAGGATACACATGTAGATGTGATGGTCTAATGATTGAAGAAGACAAAAACAACCAGGCACACAAGGATTCACAAAGTGATAAAAGATATGATTAGAAGAAAAATAAGGTAGCTAAGCTAACTCAAGATACGTCATGTATCTAAGTGTTGCCTACATAGTTTAAATGGACCTTAAGACAATGTAGTTAATCCAGAAACATGAGAAAATGGAATGAGGAATAGAATATAAGAATAAGAATTGATCAATGTGAATGATTTAGTTGTACCTATCAATATATAGATGCTCATCCTTATTAGCATTTACACAACTAGAATAGTCAATGGGTTGATTTGATCAAGGAGGGTGGGAAGATTTGCCAAATTTACTAAGGAGAAGTTTCTAAAGCACCACTGCTTTTGATCTCCATCGATCTAATTTCTGTTGAAGCATGCAATGATATACATCATAATATAAAACAATATGATGACCTAGTTGTAATGTGAATAAGGACTAACTCTTGATCCAATAAAAAATTAAAAATAATTCACCAATGATAAAAAACTATGATGATAATGTTGATGTATGAACATGGATAGAGTCAAATACAATGTGCAAGGAATCACCCATTGAACACATATAGACTGAGTCAAGGCACAACAATTAAAGAAAACAAATAAGCAAATAAATAAATAAACACACATAAAGCTTGAAAGTAAAAGCAATATAAAGCATCCTATCATCAACCAAGTCAATACCTATGTGTGAAGGCTCAATAGAATGATAAAAATATGGTGCACCCAAGCATGATTATATGTAAGGGAGTGATATGTGGGGTTAGGATATCCCTGTAAAAGCTACATGTTTTTATGTTGCCCTAATAGGGTACAAGTTGTGAGCTTGGCCTAAAAAGTGCAAATGGAAACCCACCATGGAATTTTCCCTAGAGATTAGATCGAGGATTGGTGACTAGGTTCAAACAAGACAAATGCATTTGGATTTCAGGGATTTATATCTCTCTAGGAGATTATAAGCCGATGTTATAATTTTTAATATTTTTGAAATATTTTAAATATTTTTGAAAATTTTTAGGGTATCTTAACTCATTAGAGTATGGTGAGAGCATGGAAAAGGGATGCTCATAAAATAATGAGAGATGGCTTAGGTTGCTCAAAAAATGGTGAGAGTTGGCTTAGGTTACTCATAAAATAGTGAAAGTGTTGGCTTAGGGGTGACTGAGCTAACCTCAATTTAAATTAAGAACTACCTATATAGTCCTAAAGTACCTCAAGTCAATGTAGTTTGAATGTATGAAAAGGTACAAAATAATGGTAGGGTGAGGTAAAGTGCAAGGCAAGGAAAATGGAAAGGTATGAAATAACAACAAGGTGAGGCAAAGGGTAGGCTACTGGTAGGATAGGGTAAATGGCAAGGTAAGGCAAATGGAAAGGCAAGGTAAATGGCAAGGTAAGACAAATAGATAGGCAAGGTAAATGGCAAGATAATAAAAATGGTTAGTAAATAATTATGTTATTCCTACTAATGTGTAGATGTTCATCCTGATCAACATATGAAATAACTAAAATAGTTAATTATTTAAATTGCTAGCCCATACCCCTTCTAAATAGTTTTTATATCAAGAACCTACTACTAATTTGGACTCTAATAATGTTTTTGTGATCTTCATTTTTCATTGATTCTATTTATTCCAAACTTTAAGACAAGATGTCT
This sequence comes from Torreya grandis, assembly GCA_037957365.1. NCBI lineage: Eukaryota > Viridiplantae > Streptophyta > Pinopsida > Cupressales > Taxaceae > Torreya > Torreya grandis. The sequence goes on from JARHVA010004131.1 coordinate 607,198, forward strand.
TCATAGCCTCTATTAAAGAAAGTGCAGCTAGGGATGGTAAATATGGATAACTAGTGGATAAAATGTCTGATTTAGTGATAGGGATATGGATCATGCTGTAATGTATAATGGTTTGGAAATAAATTAAGATCAAGATTTTTAGGCAAACACAATGGTGTTGATTTCAAATTCAACATAATTTTGGTTAAGGTGAGGCCTAAGACTTTTGAATATGCTCTCGATAGGACCACTAGATTTTCTTGTTGTTTGGGCCTGAGAGTAGTTGCCATCTAATTATGTTGTAGAGTGGGTATTGTACTGATGTTATCTTTTTTAATGTCTTCATCAAGTAGTGAATAATTGTTATGTTCATCTATTGGCACCTCAAAGAGGTTTTCACCAATAATTTTTTCTTGATTATCCTATAGCTCTTCCAAGAATGTTTTACTAAGGAACGTTGACTTTTGACTTTGATTATCTTCTAGTGCCTCAAACAAGGTTTATTTAGAAGATGATGAGTTTGGACTTTGATTTCCCCCTAGCACCTTTGAAATGGTTTTACTAGGAGATTATTCTTCTTTTTCATGAATGTGGTCTTAGTCCCCTTGATATTCTATAACTGATATGTCTCCATGGATGCAATTCAAAAAGATGTGATTCTGTCAGTTTCAATTGACACTTGTGGGAGGTGGAATGCCAATATAATGGCTATATTGTGTGGTGTTAATGACATGTGGAATGGTAATGGAATGGGAAGAGGCAACACAATCCTCATATAAGATACTAAGAAAACTTGTGTCGATGTTGAAGTAATCATCTTCAAAAACCATGGAAGGATCACAAATGTAATCAAATTGATTAGCAAGGCATGTGTTACCAATTTTATAACAACCATGAATGTATTATAATTTTGCAGCTAAGTCTAACTCAAGGACTCTGAATTTGATGTTGAGATTAACATTGATTCCACTTCTGATGCTAAATCTGATATTGGTTCAAGAATAGATACTAGCTTCGATTATGATTCTTCATCTAGTGTTGTGGCAAAAATGTTATTTTAAATGTTTAGTATTGGATGGGTAATGGTTTGGAGTTAAACATTGGGATCTTCAAAAATATGCTTAGCTAAAAAAGACTCCACAAATATTGGCTCATCAAAGTGAGGCTTCTTAATAAAAGAGAAATGATCAATAGGCAACTCCACAAAGACTGGATTATCAAAGTGAGGTTCCTTAAAAATAGGATAATGGTCAAGATAATGATTTGCCCAAAGGTGGTTATAATCATTAGGGGGTGACTCAAGAAATATTGGCTTGTCAAAGTGAGACTCCTTAACCAAAGGGAAAAGGTTAAAGGGTGATTCAACACTGGTTAACTCATCACAAATAGGTGTTTCAACAAAAACATCATGATATGGTTAGTTATATTGGCCTTGGTTTAAAATTGGTTGTAAAATATCATATTTGAACACTTCTTAGTCTTTGAATGATGGCTCTTAGAGAGGTACTGATTATCTCTATTATGGTTCAAAGAGTCGCATGCATTTTCTAAAGTGGGGGAAGGTTAACACTAGATGAAAAATGATCAGTTATTTGACAATGATCTCTTTATAAATAAATTCATCTATTATGGGCTCATTAAATATTGGCTACAAGTCTGGGATGGTAACTATGACCTATCTAGTCTAATGGTGCAACATTATTGGGAAAATGAGTTACCATATTTGGCAGGGCATGGATTAATAATTAATGGGCACTGCAAAACTTGGTTACTAATGCAGGATGAAGGAAGAAGGCATGGAATGGTAATGAATGGGAATTTTAGAGCTTGGTCGCTAGCACATACTGAAGGATGAGGGTTGGGAATGGTAATGAATGGGTGTTTAATATCTTGGTCTCTAGCATAGGCTAAAGGATGAGGGCGTGGAATGGTAATAAATGGGAATTATAGATCTTGGTCACTAGTGCAAGCCAAAGGAAGAGGGCCTAAAATGGTAATCATTGGTCACTATGAAGCTTAGTTGCTAGCACAGACTAAAAGAGGGTTATTGACATAGGTAGGGGATCAAATACTGTTATAATTAAAATGGAAAACTTGGTACTTTAATTGGCCCAAAGAAGGGTGATCTCAACATATGATAATCGACATGGTTGGGTTTTACAATTAACCCAAAGAGGGCGGTTTTAATCTATAAAAATGGTCTTAGACTTTATTTAGGTTTGAAATTGGCATTGGTCTAGGCATAGGCACTCGGTCTATTGCTTCAAACGGTTCAAAATTGGCCTAGAAATGGAGTTGTTGTCTACAATATTCAATGATAAACTTGGTCTAAAGTGTCTTCAAGTTTGAATGTATTTCTCACAAACAGTCAAATGAAAGGTAAGTTGAATCCTAATTGTTGGCCAAGTGTTTCAAATAACTTTAATTTAGGTCTAAAAATAGAAAATGGTTGATAAGCCTTTAGGAATAGGGCACAAAGCTAGACTAAAAAACAAAGTAGGTCAAAAAATGAAAGGGCAAATGCTAGGTCTTTAGAACAAAGCTAGACTTAAAAATAACTAGGTCTAAAAACAAAAGGGAAAATGCTAGGTCTTTGGAAACAAGGCATAAAGCTAGACTTGAAAATAGACTTGGTTAAGGTAAAACTTATAAAACAATTAATCTAATAATTTGAAACACTTAGACTCAAACTAGGCACATCGATTCAAACACAAACTTGACCATTGGTAAAAGACATTAGACCTTAGGCACATGCATAAAACTAATTGGGAAAATCAATCTCAAATAAGCAAAAATAAGCATGATGAGTAAAGCATTCAAGCCCAAGTGATAATCAAGACTCAAATGTAAACTAATCATGCTCAAGGTTATACTTAAAAAAAGAGTTTCGACCTTAGTTCTATGCAATAAAATAAATGTGAGGCATACATAAAATAAAACACTTCCACAAATATAGGAAAAAATATCTTCAAAGCAAGCAAGGAATTAGTCCAAGTTGCACAATTCTAAAGTAAGAGGTAAACACCTAAGCCAAAATTAAGCAAGGCATAGGCATAAACCACTCGATGTTTGAATCTAAACTTCACAAGAGAAATTTTGAACTTGTTTTTATAAGACTTGGGTTTCTCAAATAGATGACATTCTAGACCAAAATGGATGGCATAACAATACCAATTATAGACCAAAATCCATATATGGTTTTGAACTCGATTTGACACAAGGAAAAGTTTTTAAATAATACAAGTAGTGTAATGATGCTATCTCCTTCAAAAGGTATGGAAATTATTTTTATTTCAAAAAATCTAAGGAAAAAACTTGGGATAAAATGGGCAGCATAACGACACCCATTTTGAATAAGTGACATACACACAAATGTTTTGAAAATGTCTAAGGCAAAGGTATGGTATCAAATGAATAACATAACACCTCTTTAGGCTAAAATGGGTGTAAAAACATGTGATTGACTCATGACTTGTTTTTGAATTTTTTTTTTGACAAATAAATTAGTTTTAGACTCAAAAAGTGTAAGTAAAATAAAAAGACACAAAAACACCTAAGTGTATCATCCTATTCCTAAAAATTGACAAGGTTACTTTGTATTATCAAATTTCATCGATATACTCCTTCTTGAGAGGAAATAATTTATTAATCTAATAAGTTTAGATGCACATGAAAATTAGGTTTTTTTTTAGGTCCCATCTTCTCTCAAGAGTTTGTACAATGATATGGAACTTTGAGCTACTTGCCCTACATTGACAATATTTCCATGATAAGTGGGGTTTGTCTAAAAACTATACGTCTCAATAGATTTAGATGGTCTTGTATGTGTGGTTAACATTAGATCACAACATGTCATTTGGATCTAAGCTAATTATCTTGTTGTAAAAATGTCTTATCCTTTTTACAACCACTACATCTATCAAATTACCTAGTATAGTGTGATGTCTAGATTAAGCCATTAATCTGACATAGATATCACTAAAGAAATTAGTTTAACTGCTTAAACTAATGTTCCAATGAATCACCCTCAATTTATATACCCCACCTTAGAGTGGGGTTGAAATTATATCGAGAGATGAAATTCTAGGTTAATGCTTCCCTAAAGAACTTATGGGGAGGTGATGAAATCCCTCCCACAAGCCCAGTGCATGAAATAAATAAAACTAGAAGGAATTTAAAGGTCATTTTTTGGATCATTTAAGTTATTCAAACTTGGGGAGATAATAGATGATATTCCTTCTTGGCTTGGACTAAGTGACAAGGCAATGAACGAAGCACTTTTGATCACTCTAGTTCCCTAAAGGTGATGAGGGAAGAACATACGTGCTAAGTCCAATTTGTAAAAAATACACAACAAATAAAAAATGATAAACAAGAAATCTCTAAATATAAATTAGTCTAGGATTTGTGTTCATTTTAAATCACTAATTGAAATTTGACCCCTTAGCTTTATTTACATATGTAAAATTTGAAAATCAAAAACCAAAGTCATTAGATGAGTTTTAAGCACCAAATGTAAGTGTGAATAAAAAATTTGAAGTGTTTAAAATCTCCTTTCTTGGCCTTGGGTCCTGAAAAAATCATTAGGGGTTTTCTTATTTCTTAGTAAAAGTGATATTATTGCAAATTAGCTCAATAAAATCACAAAATCAACTCTCTAAAATGATTTCATAGTTATGCAATAAACTGCAAACTATGAAATTGTTCAATCATAAAAAACATAGACAAATATAAATGCAAATGCTTATAGTGGGTGATTTTGTGGTTCCCTTCAACTTTTTTTGATTATTTCATGACTCCAATAAATGATTTTTCTATTCATGGAAACAATTTTGTGGTTTAGGCAATGATTTTGTAGTTTAGGCAAATATTTCGTAGTCTAGGCAATGATTTCATAGCTTAGATAAACCTACAAGAAAACATAGAAATAGATAGAAATAATATCATAGTTTTTATGGCAATTTTGCAATTATCAAAATGATTTTTCCACTCAGCAAAATAAATTTATAGGTCAATAGAACAAATTCACAACTCCAAAATGTGATTTTGCTACCTGAAAATGTGATTTCATTGCTGAAAATGATAATTTCATTAATAAAATAGATGAATTCACTAATGTAAGATAGTTTCATAGTTATGTTAAAAGAAAATGAAAAAACTTATTTTCTTGTGAGATGATTCATGGTTTACTCGATGATTTCACCATTTATGAGCTCCATTTCATAGTTTTGCATGGTTGAGGCTAAATAAGAGTGATTTCATTTTTTTCTAGAATGAATTTGTAGATTTGGTTGATGATTTTGTACTTTAACTCACCAAATTCATAGTTATGTAGTCATGAATTCATGAATCAAGTCATAAGTAAAAATCATAAAAGTTAGCAATAAATTAAGAAATTAAGCTCCATAATGAAATTTTCTTGGCTCTAAAAAGCTCTCAAGCTACTCCATTTATGCTTGTGGGTGCGTGATCACACTGGGCATACCATTATGTGATCAATATCAATCCAAGAGGGGAGATTAATATAGTGTTAGTATGAAAGAAAATCAAACAAAACACACTAAAAAGCTTACACCTCTAGACTAGACACTCAAAAAGCTTACACCTCTAGACTAGACACTCAAAAAGCTAGTGATCTATACAAGTAACTAACAAATGAAAGAAAAATAAGCAAGTTTACCTTCCATGAGAGTAAGTGTTGTATGTTGGCAATGATTTGATATGATCAATTGTGTGATCAAGAAATCTTTGGCAATGGAGATTCTTGCACCACCTCTCCTTGTCACCTTGGTAATGTTGGCTTTGGCTTTGGCTTGGCTTAGAAAATGGGCATGGTAACACTACAATAGTGGAATCTTACATATATTTTTTCATGATAATTTTACACCAATAGAGCTTTTGAAATAATTTCTACATAATAATATTAAACAAAAAAACTTGATTGAACAATGGTTGAAGCCTTGTATTTATAGCCTTCCAAACTAATTCTAGCCCAAGTGTAGTTAGGTTAGAGTTAATTGTGGTTGAGTTTGAACTAACCCTAGTTAAGTTAAGGAGGGGACAAGCCATTAATATTTTGAAGTAATAGGTATGAATCACAAATCTAGATATTTGTTTGATATTTTGTGAGTGTTTGACAACTCATAAAATATGATGTCATGATGGCGACATCATTTTAGATATTTATGTGACATCATGATGATGTCATCAATATATATTTATGAATTTTTAATAATAGACATTTAATGATTAATTAGCCATGATATTTTCACCTATGCATTTAATTGGGTTTAATCAATTAAATAATCTTGATCAAGTTAATTGTCATTTCTAAATGTTGACAAGTTGTCCCTCACACATGGTTGAAAAGGTTAATTTTCTAGGTTGCAATGTGATTAAAGATGAATTAGAGGAAGATGATGATTGCATACAATGAATTGCCCTAATTAGGGATACATTAACGTAGTTTAGTAGATGCATGTGACATGCTCTAATGAATTAGAATATTCCAATGATTTCCAGGCTTGACTTGCATTATTTACAAGAAGTCACTTCGATGTTCATTTTGACATGAAAGTGGCCAAAAAGAAGTGTCTATAGTTGTTATTTATATTTTAGATATTTTGTTTTTGTGTTTTGGCTGTAGTTTTGCTATTGACTATCCTTTTGTAATGGTGGATCTTTGTTCTAAATTTATATTGTAAATCTAGACTTCAGTCCAAACTAATTTTTTCTTTGTATTGGGGAGGGTACTTATTAAAACCCTTCTTTTACCATAATTAAAAACAAATTATATAATTAAAAACAATTCAAGTGACATGTAAAAACCTAGCTTGTACCAAACTTGGTCCATAAGAAATACTAGCTTTAACAATAATAAATGTTCAAACGGTTGCTTGAGATTTATAGAATGTGTGTGAGTGCTCACTATATTCTCATGAATGAATGATATATTCTATGTGTCTATATGGCATCCTACAAAAAAGTATAAGATAAAAATGTAGCAGTAAATAACATAGCGATAAAAACATAATATGATAAAAATGTAGTATGAAAAAATATCACGAGGATAAAATATATAGAGGAAAAAACATAGTGGTATTGGTAACATCACAAAGATGACACAACTTTCAGTTAAAGGTCCAAAGTCATGAAATCACATTTTCTTCTATTATTTTGCTTGTAAATTTGGTGCGTTACTTTTCCACCATGAAATGTTAACTACTATCACCAAAATGAACTAGACAATAAACAAATAATGTGATAATCACTTAAATGCCCCAATTATGCTCTTCGCAACATTTTTTTGACATTACCAATATCACTACATTGTTCCTTACCATGTTTTGTCCTCATGACGTTTTTGTCATACTACATTTTTATCATACTATGTTTTTATTGTTACATTTTTCTCTGCTACATTATCACATAGAGTCATTTATATAGATGAAAATTAACATATTCTATGTGTTTATATAGATGCAAATTAATTATAGTGCTTGTGTATTTAGAAAATTGAAATCAAATATGTACCTAGTTTTCACACCAATTGACATTATAACAACTAAGAAATGAAAAAATATGGAACTATAGGGTGCACCTTGACCAAAAAGGGCCATTAAATAACCAAGTAGCATACAAACTTGATGCTCCAAATAGACCCTAAAGCATCACCCATCCTCTTGGTACAAATCCCATGACACTTTAAAATTAAATAAAAGGAGAAATAGCGGGCATAAGAATGGGGAGACATGACAAAAACCCATAAATATACCAATAATTCTTAGTTTGAACTAATAATCAACAAGTATATAAGCACACTAAGATTGTACACTTTAAAAACTAATAAATGCACAAAGGTTATTTTTAAACGTCTTCACACTCCTACAATAAGTGCAATTTGCACCACCACTTAGGTCAGATTCACATTGGAAATTGATATTTTTTATATTTTTTAAGAAATAAAACCTCTAATTTTGTGTCAACTTTTATGGCACAAAGTTTGACATGAATAAGAAATTCTAGACAAGTTAAATTTTCACTATCATTACATTAGATGTACATCAAAAAAAATATCCTTTTCTACCTCCCTATCACTTTATTTATTGAAAAATTCCTTATGTGCCTCCATGTCCTCAAAATAAAACAATAAAACAAGTGTGGGGGAGGGGGGGGGGGGGGTTAGATCACAAAATCAACAAAATTAGCATCAAGTTTATGTTGCTCTAAAAAAATTAATTATAATTTTTTAAACTATAAAAAAATGTTAGGACTTAAGTTAATTTAGGAATAAGGGTGGCATTAAGATGGACATAGGTTAATTTAAGAACAAGGGAAACATTATAGAACATAGGTTAGAGGATATTAGAGTTGACACCTATTTTTGGTACAAGTTTTATAGTGCAGTGTTTTTGTCATGTTTTCTTGCATTTGGATCATTGGCTTATGTTAAAATCTTATTGACACATTTTCAATCATATTGGACCCCTCATATCTTTTTCTTTGTCATTATTTTCTAATGGACATATTAAAATATGTTATTCATTTTTGTCAAGATACTCACCATTACTCTTGAAAACTCATTCATATTTGTTCCACGAGCTTTTGTCACCTTTACCTGAATCAAAATAATTTGATAATGGTTTGACCATTATCAAGATATTCTAATTTTTTTCATGATAATTGTGGGTCCTTTGTTACATATTTCCATGTTTCCTTGTGTCTTAATTGGTGGTTTCCCCCCTTCCACATTGTCATTCTTGCTTGAAAATAAGGTTCTATTTTGAATTTTAAATGCATATATATGCATATGTACCCTAATACAATTAAATCAAATATTATCAATAGATATATCAATTTCACATACATAATTCTCTTGCACCTTTCCTTTTGTTCCATTATCTATCTATTAAAGGCTTATAATTGCATACTTGTACCAAAAGAAGAATAGTGTGAGTACAAGTATCACCCTAATTGCATCTTATATCCAATTATATCATAAGGATAATGGATGGGACTATCAAATACACATGATCTAATGATGACATGCATGAGTATTGATTTTCAATATTGAAAAAAAAACCTACACTAATATAGATATGGTGGCTAAGGAAGGCCCCTTGAATAACAACCCAATTTTTAATCTCAGAAAGTGTGGAATTGAGCTCAAGTGAAGGAAAGAGTTTTGACATCTTCACATGAATAAATTTGCTTATTGGAGAGAGATTTTTTGTCTTCGTCTGCACTTTATAAAAAATGTTTAAGAGTGGTTTGACCTATACAATGAATGTCAAAACAAGTTGATCGCTTTCAAATGGACTATTATATAATCCCCATTTTAGTCTTCTCTTTGTCATACAATCCAATTTTGATCACTATCTCAAATTATTATCTATTTTTGGATGTTATTCTATTATGTTCCAAAACCTTATTTTTAGTATTCTTAGTCTCTATTAGAACTTGGGTAAGCTAGAAATAAGATACACAACTCTAAACTTGCTTGTAAATTATCAATCCTTCAATGTAATTTCATTTCTCTACCCCTATTTACTAGGTACGTGGTTGTCATTTATTATAATAGATTCTAATGTATATAGGTCAAATTTTCCTAGGGTCTTTTTTTATTGTGGTTGATATAGTGTTTTTAACACTTATGCGACCTCCATGATTATTATTTTTTGGTGAAACCATCATATATCAAATATTAAATCACGGGGTTTATGATCTCTTTCCCTTTGTTTTATTGTTTTATGAAATTAAGTGTTTAATTCCTAAGTAATAAATGGATCTGAGCAATGTAAATCAGTGAATAATATGCTTTAATTAACCTACTGATTTGTGTAAATAGATAGTATTTTTTCCTTTTCTAAATATAGCAAGAAGTGAGAGAAAATGTAACTTAGCTTATTTTGGTTGATCTAGACTAAGACAAGGCTTGATATTAGAGGAAAGAGACTAGAAAATAGTCTAGAACAGGTTCTTAAACTTCATTTTTGGGTTGGATAGGAGTGCTAAAAGTGAACAACATGTTGTTTGATGTTATAGTCTTATTCTAGCACTATTATCCTGAGGCTAAAAGCTTTCTAGGTTCTATTTGGTAGGCTTGTGTTACCCTATCTATGAATTTTTAAGGCCTATAAGCCTATAGAGCTTACTATGTATCTGATTTAGTCTTCAAAACCCTTAGGAGCTCTTTATGCTTGAACTTAAATGGAAACTTGGTAAAGAGAGAGAAAGGTTTAGTGTGTAAAGGATACGATGGATGCACTTCACACCTTTTGTGTGGACACGTTGCCTACATACCAATACTCCAAAGAGGGGTCAATATAATGTAGTTCTCCCATTGAAGTACTTGGTGTAATTATGGGTGATGTATGTAGCTAGATACAAAACTAGATGCACTTTGAATGACTAGGGACTGGTATGAATGCTTGAATTGGATTGAAATTCTCTTGGAAGGTTGTATGAAAAGAATAGGGAAGAGTGTTTGATTTTACTTGCTTGTATTCTTGTTTCTTTCCTCTAAATGAGTGTCAACCCCTCTAAATGAACTTTGAATGGCATTTTATAGGGTAATTAATGATCATGGGTTAAATGAAATTATATTAGGCCATCAGGGAAAAAGATAAAGATTTGGGAAACTCTGACCATTAGAGGTAAAAATGTAGTTGGACAACAATGTCAGAAATAAGACACCCTAGTTCTAGTGCTCTTATCCAATTTGGGCACTATTGTCTTGAGGTGATGAAACATGGGGGGATAAATCTGGACCTAAAAGGGCTGCTTAGGTCTAAAAGAGTTAAGTTTGAAAGGCTATAGATGACTGTGAATTAGTGAAATAATAGCTTAGAAGGGTTGTGTGAGCAAGAAGGAGGACCTATGGGTTGGGTTCATTTTCTATGCCTAAGTCATCTAATTCTGCATTTTATATGACTACACTCCCCCCCCCCCACCTTTATTCTAGTGATGTAGCAAAGTGAAATACTAGGATAAAGGAAAGTAAAAAAGCATACCTGAACTTACCTATGAGGAAGAATCTCATGAAGTTATGTGATGTCTGATGTGCATAGAGAGAGCACACTATGAAGTGTGAATCTACAAATGAAAACATAAAGTATATCAATTCTTATTAAACATGCTATATCTAAAATAAGAATGTACAAAAGTTGAGTATGAGGCAAAGAAAGAAATGAATACACCTCACTGGGTACATGAACTAATACAAAAATTGTTGTGATGTTGGATTGTGCTGGGTATGTGTTGAATCAAGAGTAATATCATGAATGGAGTTGAGTGATCAATTCCTCATAAGTTGGCTCAAGAATGAAAAGGCTAGCCATTTGGCTCCATCATCACCAACTAAGTGAAGTTAAAAAATCATGTGTGTGCTAATTGATGTTTGGATTGTGTGTCTAATCCCTCTAAATAGGTGGCTCAAGAATACAAAGGTTGGCCCTTTGGCTCCATCATTGCCTCATGAATTAAATCTATGAAGTGATATTACTATTGAATATAGGTGGCTCAAGAATACAAAGGTTGGCCCTTTGGCTCCATCATTGCCTCATGAATTAAATCTATGAAGTGATATTACTATTGAATATATGTCATATGAAATGGATCATGGATCCCATGGATGTGCTGGAAATCTAACAATGTGGTATGGATAGTCTGAATGTATGCTAGAAACTAGGCCACTCTTGGCCATTTTGAAAGATGGAGGTTAGGATTGTATGAAAGCCACTCCAAAAATGATGTACTAGGCTTATATGAAAGCCAAATCAAGAACTCAAGTACTTGGAAATTTAAACTCATATGAAATTTAAACATGTATGAAATTTAAACTAAAAAATGATGCCAACCACTTATAGATGGAGTAAGGCACGCAACTGCTGATAATGCCTAAATGATAATTGAACTCAAAAATAAAAGAAGATCAATGTGCCACGCACATTACCCCCAATCACTGATGTTTGGAACATGGATTGAAATCTAGAATTTATGTCAACTTCCTAATCTAAACTAAAAGTGAGAACCATCATGCCGTGCATGATAACACCTTATGTCTATGAAAACTATACTGAAACTACTGAATCTGACTGATCTAGAAGTGCAAAAATTATCCCTGAACTAAAATTTTTACCTATTTTTAAGAAACCTATGTGTTTTTTTGTCTGGATAGGAGCACCAAAATATGGACACCCCTATGTTTGGCACTACTATCCTTTTTTGATGCTACTATTTGGTGTGAAAACTAGTTATCGATTTAGAATCACTATTTTTTTGCTTTATTTTGATCAATTTTACCTCTAGATTCTATATTGAGTGGTTTGAATGCTATTGTTTTGATTGTTAGGAGATTTGGTCTCTATGACAAAACCCCTATTTAATGCCCCCTCTTCTGAGGGTAGTAATGATCAACCTATAATGACTACCCTCAGAAGAAAAAAAGTCTTGCAAGTGTGTTAAGCTATATAGATATATGATATAGTGTTTGATATTTGAAAATATGTTTCAAGATATAGTAATGTTTGTTTGATAGATTGTTAGATCAACAGGGGTATGCCTAGATAGATATAACAAGGTGAATGCATGTGCAAAGTATTGAACTGGAAATGTTACATATTAGTTGTTAATTTTTAGTTAGAGGGATGAAACATGATGTCCATCATGGAATCCAAGAAAGCAAGGGAAATGCATGATATATATCATAGCATTGCACACATTAAAAATAAAAAAAGCAATCAAGCAACAAGCATACAAGGATGGACAAGGGGCCATGCAAACAAGGGACATGGGCACCTGTCATTCAAACTAGAAAACAAGCATAGAAGGCATATTTAAATGCCACATATACGTACACATAAAATAAGAAAATTTAGCACAAGGGCACAGGCATATAGAAGAGTACAAGTAAAGGACATTAGCAAATGTCTTAGGCATACACATGAATAGAAGTAAAGGACATTGGTAAATGTCCTAAAGCATAAGTAGGAGTTAAACAAGAACTAGAAAATGCAATCACACAAGCTACGCTAATAAAATAGATAAAGCATGTAATAATTAGAAAGATAAAAGCACATCTAACTAATCAAAGCAAATGTGAGAGTATGCAAAACATGTGTAGTACAAGACTAGGTATATGCTAAGAGATATACAAGTGATAAATACTAGTGAAGTGTCAATATAATATTCTATGTAAGCTATAAAGTAATATACATCAACATGATAACTCAGAGTGTGTAGTGCAAGAATGACATAACCTGGATGGTGTATTCATGTAGAAGATGCCCCCAGTGGGTATGTATATCAATGTGTGTCTTGATTGTAGAAGTAGGAGTGCCCCCTTAATGGGTAGAATGAAGCAATCAAGTAGCTAGGTGTCACTACACACACTCAAAGAAGATCAAGTGAAGCATGGTAATGTAGAAAAATTAGCATATAATAGCATGAAACAAAAAATGTAAGTCCTAGCATGATAGTAGTAATGTAAATCATGGATGATGCATACAATCGAAATGTTTTTGGTATTTTTGATATGTTTTGAATGTTTTTATATTTTGAATTTTTTGTATTGTGTTTGTATTTTGATATAAGCTATGTATAATCAATGTAGAAGAGATTATATACAATAATTTTTGGAAAAAGACTATATACAAGTATGTAAATAAAGCAATATGTACACAATGATATTAAAGACTAGGCTGGTGGGGGGAAGGGATCCAAGGATGGAGCATGTTGGGGATGGAAATGGAGGAAAGGGTCACAACCATCATCAAATGCCTCAAGATCATCATCATAAGTATCATCATATGATGTGTTTATGGTGTCATCATGTTGAAGGCAAAATAAAGGTTTCTCTGGTGGTAGAAATGTTGACTTTGATCTGGGACATTTAGTCCTGCTAGTAGATGACTTCAGTGAAACTAGTGGAGCTGATGTTTTTGGTGGTGCTATAATCTTAATAATGCCTTGATCTTGTAGTTTATCTAATCTCTACTATAAATCTATATATGAGTTTGTATCATGGCTTATAATCTTACGAAAAGTACAAAATGGGTGACCATCTTGCTATGTCAATCTAGGGATAGATCTATGTTGCACTATAGGTAATGTGATCAATCAATGATCAAGTAATATCTGTAATATAAATTGAGGCTGATGCTATGTGATACCTACCTGAATCTAAATAACTAGTTTTATATCCATGGAAGTAATCATGTGAACTATATGTGCCAATTGATCTGTTTATGGCTGTGAGTGTGGAACATATCTTGAGAGTATAGTGTGAGATGCTAGAAGTGATGTAGGATGTGAGATGAGAGCTCTAGAGTCAATTTAGTACTCTCTTAGGCTAATTGGTGTAAATCTCAATCCACATAAATAGTAATTTATGAGTGTGGGTGTTGTATCATCATCTGAAGAAGCCTATAAATCTGTATCAACATCATGTACATATGGTAACTCCAAATTTACCATAAGGGGTAATTATGTTGTAGGAGTCTCCTCAATTGTAGTAGTAGAAGAAGGTGTTGTTGTTGAAATATCTGTAACCAATGGAGTAACTATGGAATTAACTAGAACTAATGGTACTACTGTCAGTGATGGTGGATGTGTAATAGGTGTCAACATTATGACTAATGAAGTAGATGAAATGGCTAAAGTTGTTATGACTGGTGAAATAGTTAGTGTTGAAGGTGCGATTGTAAGTGAAGCAGTGTGGGAAGTGCTAATCTTTCCAACCTCATATGTATGTATTTGATCAAGAGAAATGCTATGAAGTGGTCTTTATAAAGTGAGATATGGTGTCCCATTAGATGAAATAGTTGAAGATGACTTTGTAAGTTGATAATATCTAAATGGATGGTTGTCTGTTAGACATGTGTATAGATATCCCTTGTGGAAAAACTTAATACATCAATGGAGAGTGGAAGGGATAACACCCATAATATGTATCTAGGGTTGTTCGAGCAAAATATTATAGTGAAGTGGACTTGCAATGACATGAAATTATGTTGGGAGGGTTTTTGGGCCCACCATGATATCTAAAGTAATATTACCCAATGTCTGTCATGGTATATCATCAAACCCTTGGATGTTCTTATATGTTTTTTGCATTGATGCCAAATCTACACCCATGGCCTTTAAGAATGTGATATTACATAAATTTATTATAGAACCACTATCAATAATAACTGTCTTGATTGTGCTGGTTTTGACTTGTACTTGTATGAATAGTGGCAAATTTTGATCAATAACTATCTGAGAAGACATGTCCTCACTATTAAAATAAATTTCATCTTTTATAGTTTTTAAAGTGTTGACCATCGATGCAAAGTAAGAAGGTTCCAAATCAATAGGTAGAGAAGTCTAAGTGAGTGCCTGATAAAGAATGTCCTTGAATACATTAGCTTTTTGAAGTAGTTCTAACATGGAAATTTTAGCTGAAGTGTTTTATAATTGATTAACAATGTCATATGCCTTGAGAAAATTTGCCTATGTGGGTAGGTTGGGCCTGGGACATGTTGAAATAGTAGGGTGATGGGGCTCTTGGGTAGGTAGAGAAGGCATAGCAACATGTCAAGTAATATCTCTAACTGTAATGTCTACAATCTAGATAGGAGTAGTAGTGATGGGAGGAGAGCAAAGATAATTGATGGCTCGAGGAGGTGGAGGGACAAAGGGTGTCAACTGGGATCTTTGGCAATGAGTAGTTACTTGGGGAAGAGTTAAATAGACCATGCAACATGACTCGATATAGGGAAGGGGCTCCAAGGGAGGTGATGCAAGAGATGGATTAACATAGTTATGGATAAATTGCTTAACATCATCCCATGTAATGAAAAATAAACATGAAATGTAAAGAATAAAACTTTTTACTAACATATGATAAACTTCATCATTCATATACATGATAGGACCTATTATGGTTTCCTGATTATTTGCAAGAAATGTAAGAAAAGTTTATAAATAAAAGAACATCATTTTTGCAATTTAGCAAGAGATGTAAGGTGATATTGCAAGAAGCAAAGAGGTGCTATTATATTTAACTAAAGATTTTTCAAAAATACTATGAATTTTTAATGTTGAAATTGATTTTCTGAGTTTGATATGCAACTAAAATTTTAGAAAATGATGTGAAAAGTACTAGAAAATAACTGAGAGTTTAGTTGATGCAACTAGGGTTTTGAATGAAATGTTTTCAAAATTAGTGCAATAATTTGAAAATTTTAGAGGAAATTTTTAGAATTTTGCTTGAAAAATTTAGCAAAAATCAAAAAATATTTCTAAAATTAGCAATATATTTTTCCTAATGTTTTGAATGTGTTTGTATGCAAAAGGACCTAGTATGTGAAAACTAGGGTTTGAACAAAATATGTGATATTTTTTCAATTAATCAACAAATTTCTAATTTTTAAATTTATAAAAAATCAAGAAATTATGGAAAAAAATTAGAAATAATTATCCCTAGGGTTTCTAAGGTTTTATGAAAAAATTCAAAGTAAGTCAGGTTCACCAAATGTTTTATTATTTTAAGAAATTAAGTGTTTATTTCCTAAGTAATAAATGGATCTAAGCAATGTAAATTAGTGAATAATATGCTTTAATTAACCTAATGATTTGTGTAAATAGATATTATTTTTACTTTTTCTAAATATAGCAAGAAGTGAGAGAAAATAGAACTTAGCTTATTCTTGTTGATCCAGACTAAGATAGGGCCTGATACTGGAGGAGTAGGACTAGAAAATTGGCTAGAATAGTTTCTTAAACTTCATTTTTGGGTTGTACAAGAGCATCAAAAGTGAACACCCTAATATTTGACACTGTAGTCATATTCTCATGTTGTTGTCCTGAGGCTAAAATCTTTTTGGGTTTTGTTTGATAGGCTTGTATTACCCTATCTATGAATTTTTTAGGTATAGAAGCCTACAAAGCTCGCTATGTGTCTGACTTAGTGATCAAAACCCTTAAGAGCTCTTTGTTACTGAACTTGAATGAAAACTTGGGAAAGAGAAAGAAGGGGTTAGTGTGTAAAGGATATGCGAAATGTACTTCACACCCTATGTGTGGGCATGCTACCTATATACCAATACTATAAAGAGGGATCAAGCTAATTTAGTTTTCCCATTGAAGTGCTTGGTGCAATTGTGTGTGAAGTATGCAACTAGATGTACTTTGGATGACTAGGGACTAACATGAATAATTGAATAGGCTTGAAATGATCTTGGAAGGCTGTTTGTAGAGAATATGGAAGAGTGATTGAGTGTACTTGCTTGTATTATTGCTTATTTCATGTAAATTAGTGCCAACCCCTCTAAATGGACTTTGAATGGGATTTTATAGGGTAATTAATGATTGTGGGTTAAATGAACTTGTATTAGGCTGATAGGAAAAAAGATAAGGATTCAAGAAAATCTAATCATTAGAGGTAAAAAATGCACTTGGACAATAACACCAAAAATAGGACACCCTAGGTTCCAACGCTCCCATCCAATTTGGGCATTGTTGTCCTAAGGGGGTGAGACCTAGGAGGATAGATTTGGGCCTGAAAGGGATACTTGGGTTTGAAAGAGCTAAGTTTGGAAGGTTACAGATGACTAAGAATCAGTGAAATAATAGCCTATAAGGGTTGTGTGAGCAATAAAGATGACCTATGGGTTAGGTGTCATTATCCATGCCTAAGTCATCCAATTTTGCATTTTATATGACTACACCCTTTAAGTTTTTCTATTAATTTTTTATTTAGACACATCAATTTTGTATTAGACACTTATAAATGTTAGGTTTGACCTATCCTTGACATACATGACAAGTGTGTATACATATTAATCTTTCCCACACTTTATATTAGCCATATATCTATTTTAGTTTAGCCTTCCCAATTTTCCAACATTCATAAATAAGATCTCCTTATTATGTGCCCTTTGTAGTTCCAAGGGCATACACCCTTTATAGTTCAAAGGGCATAAACCCTTTAGGCTAGGGACCATCCCAAATAATATTTTCCATGTTTAAAAAAAAAAAGGGGGCATACACCCTTTACTAATAAAGTTGTGTTTTTCATTTTGTCACCTTTTTTAACCCCCAACTTTGTGCATTTGCCCGAGCACAAGAGTTAGTTTATTTATTAGTGAAAATGTTAAAAAAAAATCAACTAAAACAATACCCTAGGCCTAGGACCTTGTGAGCCTAAGGCAAGGGTAACCAAAATTGAATATAAATAATAAAATACATAAATTTATACCTCTCTATTGTGGATTGATCACCTTGTCAGGAATAAGCAGAAGTGGATCAAATATGTAGCTCTAAAAGTCTTGTATCAATGTTGTCTAGGTTGTAGACAATATCTCCTTTTTGAAAGCTTAAGATAATGGTTGATGAGGAATGAGAGTGATGGACAAGGGATTTTTCTTTAACTATTAGGGATTTGTTTTAATTATTGAGTATGAAGATTGAAGAGCGGTTATAGCATTCTGGGATGAATGTGAGTCATAAATCTAATTTTGAAGATCAAGGGAGGAAAATTAAGATGCCATCTGATGGGGTAGGGGCTTGTCTAAAGCTATCCCCCACATTCGAATGAGTGAAAAACAAGTGGGGGAATCTGATATTCAAAAATGGAGGAAAAGAGATAATCGGGGAAAAATGGAGGAATCTTAGATTGAAAAATGGAGGAAAAATGATAATGGGGGACAAGTGGAGGAAGAGGTGAATATAAACTTCATTTATATGATAATGTGAGGATAATAGTAAATATTTAATTTTATAAATTATGAAAATTCCAAATTCTATGGAATTTTTTATTAAGGTAAGATTAGTTAATTAATTTGGATTAATTAACTAAGAGATAATGAATAGTGAAGGAAACCATCCAATATGAAATGGTTACATGAAATGGTTCATTTGCCTAATTAGGGATGCCCCAAGGCAAATTCATATTTGTACTTTAGATGTGTAAAATAATATGGGATGAACAAATGATTTGGACCAGTTTGTGTGCAAATGTAGGAAGTCATTCCATTTTACAATTTTGACACATAAGGTGGTAAAATTGAAGTGCTTACATTTTTCCATGCTTGAAGAGGTGTTGTGAGACATAATTTAAGTAACATGTTCTCAAACATTGATAAAGAACATTAAAATGAGTGTAAAAGGTGCTCGAAATAATTATAATAAAATTGATAGATTTCCAATTGATGATTCATTAAATTCATTGGTAAACATGTTCAAATTGATGCCATAGATGGTACTTGGTAATCCCTAGATGCCCCCTAAATGGGATGTATATAAAATTTCATGATGTGTAGACCCTTGAAAGGAGAAAAATAATACTTAAGATGCCCAGATTTAATATGAACAAATTGACTATATTGGAGAGGAATAGATTGACCAGAATGAGAAGGATCATAAATGTGATATGATAGTGAAAAGATGAGGAGGATCATAATAATTGAGATGACGTTGCTTTTGTATAGACCTTTGGATCTTTATTTTTATTATTACAAATGACAATATGCATCATAATCAGAAAATCAATCATCATAACATTATTTGTCAAATTGTGTAGAAAGCAATTAATTCAAATAAAAATCTATACAATGCTAAATCAAGATATGTAAAATCAAGACTTAATTGTAAAACATAATGCACTTAATAAGTTCAAATACAATTTTTGACAACCTAACAACCTGATCTGAATAATAAAGATTCAAGTGTAAAAAATGAGGTACTAAACTAAGGCACTTGAGTACTGATAAGTAAATAAACAAACAACCAAAAAGCACACAAACACATAACTGAAAGTTAAAAAACACTCAGGTAGTAAATTAGTGTGAGAAGAAAAAATTGTCTCTCAAAATGGTGAGAGCATTGAGTAAGGTCGTAAGGAAAAATTAGCTTGTAAAAGTGACTAGAGCGTAGAAAGAAATAGTCTTTAAAGTGGCTAAGGGATAGGAATTTTGTCACAATCCTAGTTTTGGCACCCATCAATGGTGAATTATTATAAAATTGAGTAATTATCATTAAAATTAGTCATCAAGATGTATGCAGAGAATGTTAATCCATCTTTGTAGCCATCTTTGACTCTTAGTGAACGAGGTACATGTATCTCATTATTAGTAAAAATATAAGGTATGAATTAACAAGTCATTTTATTCTCAAACCAAAGTCATTTTGGGTAAAGGATTTATTTAGATAAGTATTATTCAGACTGATGTTGTTGGATGTTATTGGCATGGAGTAAGTCTTATAACATTGTTTTATAAGGAAATGAAAATTAAATAAAAAGGGGGCCTATCTAGTGCATGTGCATACTTTTGATTTTTTTTAGTAAAGTGAATTGTGTACCACATTATAAAATGCATCTTGACCTATGGAATAATATTTATAATCCTTAAAACAATGATTTTGGAATAATATAAAATAAATACCATAACTTGGTCAACATTATGATGAATCATAATAGGCTTTAATTATATGTAACTATGTAGACTTTGGGGGACATTTGGATTTTTGGTAATAATCATTAAATAATTTTTGTTTCCTTTATGAAATTGAATAAAAATTGATTGGAGTGACGTGAAACATTTGAGAATGCTTCTAGAAGGCATTCTAAGCAAACCCTAGCATATTGAGTTTTCCTTTTGCCCAAATTTGGCATGGTAGTTGATTGTAGAGGCATCATAGCATTTTTGGGGGAAGAATAGAAGTGGAGAGGTTTTGTGTCAAGTAAGGAGAGCTTCATGGCAGCTATTAAGGAGTTATAAATACATTGAAAAATAGTGTAAATCAGTCCATGAAGGTAATTTTGAGAAATGAAGTTGTGTATAGAAGGTCTAGCACCAACACGGGGGAAAGACCATGGAGGAAAGATTGGGAGAAGGGATTTACTTGTAGATAGGGCATAATCACATGCAAGTTACCCTCTCCTTTTTAAACAGGTTTGCATTTTGATTTAAATTGTATTATGGGGAGTACAACTATTCTTGTTGGGTTATAGGCCCTTATGAGAATATATAAGCATGCACATAAGATCCTCTAATTCAATAAGTAACATAAGTATTTGGATTTTTATTTTTCAATTGTAGAAATATTATGCCCTACCTTGAAAAAAAAGAGAGGAAAAAGAAAATCAAGGATTTTCATTTAAAAATATGGGTTTAGTTTTCAGATTGTCTTGGAATTTTGGTTTGTTGAGCCACTGTGTTTTATGAGGATCAACCCCTTGTAGCCTTGCTTGTTGGCCCTTCCGAGATATGTATATAAAATTTGGGTTTTAATTATTCTATTTTCCTATTAACAATCTAAATTTGATTAATTTTAACATGGTTGGAAGTAATCAATCTGATTATGAATAATGACACTATGGCCAGGTAAAGGTGTGGGTTGTTTTCCTTTGCATATCCTGTGATAGTTATGATTTAGTGATTTCTTTATAAATATAAGAAAGATTCATTTAATTTTAGTCCACTACTTCTTGGATAGTTAAGAATAAACACCTGGTATAAGATATTATGAGATTATCATCAGTTTGTATAGTTGTGTGTACAGTTCACTATTTTAAGTTGGCCTTAAATTTTAGTCAAAATTAATCTCAATTAGTATCAATATGTAAGGATTTAAGCTTATTTGGTCAAAATTTAAACCTCTATCATGATAAGCCTAGGTGGAGGTCAAATCCCTTGTGGTATGCTTATTTAATGATTTGAGAGAAATTGTTTTATAGATATTTGACCAAGTCTAATGTTAAATTTGTATAAATGAGAATTTTATTTATTAACCCCAATACTTTGTGAAAAATGAATTTATTTCATTACCAAGTTATTTCCTGACATAGCTTTTTTTCCTATGAAACATATAACTATGGTAAGAGTCTACTCATATACTTAAGATCTGACTATCTAATACTCGCTTACCATTTAATAGATTCATGTTGTTGCTTATTTAAGAGACTTATTGAAGTGAAATATATGCTTATATTTAATCAAAGATAATCTGGAAAAATCCAATATGAAAATTATTTGTTGAAGTAACTCCTTTATATTTATATTCAAACATGTGAGTTATAATAATTTTTTTTGAAATGGCCTTATGATTGCAGTCATATAAATAAGAAGTGTTACCTTATACATACTATTGTACATGAACCTTAAGGTTGTCATGGTGGCCATAATGTTATTACATTCAATTTTGACTCCTATGACTAGTTGTAAAATCAACCCAAATCAGCCTATATAATAACCTTTAAAAAATACCTAAACCTATAATAGACTACACTAAGAGTTGTAACATTTTATTTTACCTTATGATAAAACATAGGATTAATTATCTCTATCACAAATGACTTTTGGTGGCACCATTTCTAGGAGGTAGTTGCAAAAGAAAATTACATTTTTTGGGTTGTAACTAGCCGCAAATTAGCTCTAAAAGAGACTTGGATTCTAAAGTAGATATCTAATTTTATCAAGATAAAAATTGGTAATGAATTGTCCACAAATTTATCTTGCATGAGGTATCATTGTATTATTCTAATTAGGTCATTTCCTATTTTTGGTAAGTCATCTTTCTTAGCCTTTTACACTATTTTCTATATAAATCAATTTTGAGCAACCCAGAAGTAGGCTCTTTGAAAATATCTAAACCCACAGTTATTTGTTAATAATACTCTAAACCTCTATTAACCTCCCAAGTATTGAAATCTACAATGAAATTATCCCTCTCCCTTCTATTATTGATATTCAGATCCGATCTCTAGGAAGCTTCTGTAGTAGAACTGCTCTTTGTTTGGCATGTTGGGTGTAAAGGCACTTGGAATTCTCTTGATCTAATTAATCAAAGTTTAGAGTGTTTTTTTTTCTTCTTACTATTATGATGGAATATCGAAAGTATATTTTCCTTATTTGGATCCTTGTAGCATGAGAATTGGATTGAAAGAACCAAACACTACATGGTACTATAGTGAATAGTATGTCAAATGCTTACATGAGTGGAATTGTATTATTATATGTGAATACTTATGGTAAAAAGTGTTTATTAATAACTAACTCTAAATTAAGTAAACATGTAGTATTTGAGATTGTACTTTGTTATATGTTGAGTTATGTAAGAAAAGATTCAGCTGATATTATATGCCTTTATGTTTATTCTTATAAATAATTATGTTGTCATAACTCTGATTATATGTTTTATGATTCATAGATTATGAATTATCATGATGCAGTTTAAGTTTTAATGACAGTCTTTTCAACTGAAGGGGGGTGACTTTCCATCTATGTGCTGACCTTTTTTTTAACATGTTTGGTTGAAGGAAAAAATTGTCCTAAGAAATCCCTTTAGATGCTTTTGATCTCTTATTTGTCTTTCCTACTGTTGTGGAACAACTTAGTCTTAGTAATGTGTTCTTTTAGCCAATCATTCTTATTGATGCACTAGAGGTTTATGTCATCATATAATAATTATCATGTGGAGTGTAATAATTTAGCTATCATAAAAAGGTTTCATACCTTCATTAACTATTGTATCTTATACAAACCATAATTTCATTGATATATAATTTACAATGGTGGTCATATTTTGTTTAGTGTTTTAATTGGTTGTATATTTGTTTTTTATATTATGCCTTTGGTGTTTGACATCTCTTTTCAGTCATTATTATTTGGGATAGAAAACATAGATATTAATTCCTAGCGTGAATTCCTAAGTATGTGTATTACTACCATACTTAACCATTGATGCCTTAATGATATTTGCAATAATAGACTTGTTGTGGCAATACCTATTTATGACCACACTTGAGGTGTTAATTCATTCCCTAAAAACTTATTGAGATTATGACCTATTTGCCTATTCTCATTTTATAGATGCCATGACTATATTGGGCTTATTATATTCTAACTATAAGTATACTCTCTTGAGTAGGCTATTGAAATTACCTAATAAGCTTTATGTGCAACAAATGCATTTGACACAAGGGATTTTTGTGTGGAAATTTGAGGTATAATACCTTAATGTTGTATCTTACAATTGTGAACATTTTATAGATAGAATTTAATTATTAGGTAAGAACCCCATTTAATTTGGGATTTGTAGAACCCTTGGATGGGGTCAGTCTTCACTATGGGAGTTATTGTGGTACCATAATGACTTCGCACCATGGCTAGTACACTAATATTAGTATCTTTGTAGTTTCAAAAAAATGGTTTAAGTTGAGTTCATTTCATTTGGTATCAGATCCTATGCTCTAAGAATTTCTATTAAATGCTCGATGCATGTTGCAACTAAACTTTTCTTGCTAATAACAAACTAGTTGTTTAGTTGTATGGGAAGTATGTTGATAGTAATCTAAAGTGCTGGATGGCACTAGCTTGCATAAGAATCCTGTAGGCTCATAAATATTATCTAACCATAGAATGTTGATCCCCATGGCCTTTGCTAAATTTATCCCTTTCCCCAAAGTTGAGTTACGTTAAGGTGGACTTCACTTGACCTTCAATTGACTTGTATGGGTGGGTTAATAGGAGTCAATGTGATAAAGGTCCATTGTTGGAATTAAAATGAGTACTCTATAATAGTGAATGATTTACATGAGTAGGTCACCATAAGATGCTTAGGACTTTGAGTTCTTGAAGGGATCAAGGTTGTGACTTATGCCTAGGTTGGTTGAGGATAAAGCAGTTGATTTACTTTGGTAAATCAATCAGTTTTAGAACTTCACCGATAAGGTACCATCTTGAGCTTTGGGATACTAGGCATGAACGATTATGGATTACCATAGCCAGTTTATTAGATATGCAATTGTGGATTCCACTATACAAGCATACATTCCCTATAGTCTTGTGTATGTTTCAATGAGTGATGGGTAAAGCCATTATTTTGTTTGATAAAATGAACTCTAGAGCCCGTTGTCTACATTTAAGTGCCTATGTTTCTAGTGGTATTAATGACTTGCATCTAATGGCTAATATTACTTGAATGATTTAAGAGGTAACCTATTGGAAAAAATAGTAGTTAAATAATTGATTTTATGTAGTTGTGTTTTATTAATAGCTATAACAAGCAGTTGTATGTTTTGCTTGGCTTATGTATCACTATAGGTGACCAATTACATCCATGTAAATTTTTTTAAAGGTAATGCGATTGGTGCTTGGGGAACACTATTTGGTCTAAATTAGTGGGCTTATAAGCAAGACTAAAAAGGTTTTTATTTTTTGAATCATTGATATTTTATTGACAACAACAATGATGTGCTCCTTTAACCATTTGAGAAATCACAAAAAATGTTGGGGTTTGGTACTCCCAGCATCATTAATGCCTAGTATGAGCAGAATTTTAATGTTAGATTATTATGATGAATTAAATATTTGGGTCTAATATGAGCTCAAATGTATGGATTATTGAGCTAATATATCCCTCTTATGATGAGTGGCCTTAAGTTGGGTAAAACACCTCCACATGTATAAGCTGCCCCTTCTTGGGTAAGGCTATTCCAAGTTTGGTTCACCCTTAGGAGGCATGAAATCAAGCTATGGTGAGAACAATAGTTGGCAATTGTGTGGATATGGTTATCTATGTTTATTGGCTATGTATGAAAGTTTGATTAACTAGTTTGTAGTCATGATGTAATCTAAAAGTGAATATGTGTTATGTTTTATAATGTATAGGTGCTAAAATCTATGAATTTTATTTGAAATTAATGATTTTATGGAACTGTAATTTATACAGTAATAATATGACCTTCACCCTGAGCCTTGGCTAAATCCATCCTTCCCAAGGCCACTCTATGTATAACAAGCAACACTACTCAACCATTGGCTTATTTTAGAGGGCCAATTGAGGGGATTAGTGATAAAATATCGCTGTAATAAATAAAAAAGATGAATATCTAGTATATGATGATGACTTGTTTTAATGATCCCTCATATGATACTTGAGGTCTGACATCCTTGGGAGGGCTAAAGGTGTGAATTAAGCCTAGAGGGCCAAGTGGGATGAATGTGACTAACTTGCTTGGGCAAGTTGAAAAACTTTGGGTATTCTTATTATTGACATCTAATCCTTGAGGTGTGAACTTATGGATTATTGTTTGAATCTCATGGATATTTGATGTCAACTGGAATGACATCTAAGGATTGGTGGACTAATGAGATTTGTGGACCCTTGTGTTTCCCTTGTAAATGTGCTTGTGTCGTAATGTGAGAATACCTTAGCATGAGTTAACAAAACACTTGATTCAAGTATGTGCATTCTATTTCATGTGTTATATGTAAAATAGTTATATGGTGTATATGATTATAATAAGTATGTAAACTTTATTACTTTTCTAGGATATCTGGATGTAATCAAACCTATAAACTTCTAATTATTCCCTATTAATAACAGTATGGTGTGGGTATCTCGTGTATGTATGAAATAAAATAAGTATGATGTGGTGTTGTTAAAACCATATAATTTGTGAACTTTAATGTGGCCATAAACTACTTATGATGTAAATCCCCCTTTATAAATTAAAATATATCAAGATATAGTATTGTATTATGTGGTGTGACCCTACATCATTGACCTGGTAATGAGAATTGATGCAAGTGTGAGGTTAAGGGTGAATAAACACTATATTTTAATTAGTTTAGACTAAGCATGGGCAAGGAAGTGAAGCCTCTCAAAGGCTGAAAATCTAATTCTCCCCTTTGCATGAGGTAGCTACCTGATTCATTCAGGTGTGTGCACTATGAGTGCCACAAGTTGGCCATGGGATCTTCATGCATAATGGTCACCTTGTGTATTAAGTGTTCCTTACCCTCATCTTAAAGGTTGTTGTAAAAATAACCCTTGTGTAATTTTTCTTGATGTAGCCTTGTGAAACACTAATGGGTCATGTAAGTTGGTTATTATGTAAAATAAATAAATAAATAGCAAGGTTGTACTTGCTAAAATGTAGGCATGCATTGAATTGTAAATGCAAGCATGTTGTGAATGAGGTAATGTTTTTTTTATCTGAAATAAAATACTAGAAAGAATATTTTGATTTGTTTGAAGCATGACTAGAATGTATGCTTATACTTGGAAGGAGTAATGTAAAGTCTCGATCAGATAGTTTGTGAATTTTAAAATGCTGCTAAGAGGTAAGTGCAGAACATTGGTGATATTGGCATCCTTAGAATCATCATGTGAGCTCACAAAATTTATGTAGTATGCTAAAAATTAGAAGGGTTGCATGTGTATGTCCAGGATGGCTTCTCCAATGTTTGGTGTGGTTGGTCCAAGATGTTGCACTGACCCATGAATGATATAATTCTAGCTACCAAAGTTGTATGGTTTATTGGTTGTTGCTTTCATTTTGAGATGAATGACAAATAATTATGCATAAATCACAATCAAAAGTGGTGGAAGGATCACATAAAAATATCATTATAGTAATGCTTTACATTCTATGGTAAATATTATTAAATTATGCATAGAACATAACTGAATTTTTGTGGAAAATGCCACACCTAAATATGGAATATGCTTCAAGTTTAGTTGTTTTATGCTAAATCAATTGTTGTCATAAAATTACAAGTTGGTAGTTAGGCTAAAAAAGTCAATTTATTATATGTTTTGTGCAAGTATTGTCATGAAATTTCTAATATATTTGACTACATATACATATTATGATGGGAATATTAACATGAAAGTGGTTTAGATTCAAAATTCTTATTCTGATTTTGGAATTATACTTGAAATCTATGAAGGAATCTAGAAATTTAAGTATTAGTGCTCAAAACTAGGACATTTACTTATGAGAGGTTCAAAAAGATCAATATATATATATATATATATATATATATATATATATATATATATATATATATATATATATATATATATATATATATATATATATAAATTTTTCATTATGATTATTCTTGGGATACTTTGATGTAATCCTTTTTCCATTGATCATGAAATTATGCAAATTTTGCTCAAGCAAACATGGAATAACAAATATTTTGATTTAAGAATTATGATTTTAAACTTGATTGTTGTATTTTTTAAGTAAAATCAGTAGGTGGTTGACCACTCTTAAAAGTAATATGGCACTTAGATAGGGATAAGGACCCTTAGGTGGTCCTATTAGGAAATGAATGCACCCTTATAGATCTTAGAACTTATCAGTATGAATCCACACATTGATACGCCTTGAATTATATATATTTTTAATAATGACATTCTTCTCTATATAACCCTATAGAGGTATTTACCCCTAGTTAAGAGTCCATAGTGATATAAATCTGGTTTTGAATTATCCCTATTATCCTTATTCACCGAGATGGTGCCTCGTTTAAGGAGGGAAGGATGTTACAATCTTAGTTTTGTCACCCCTTGATGGCTAAGTATTACCCAGTTGGGCTAATTAGCATTAAAATTAGTCATCAAGATGTATGCAGAGAATGTTAATCCATCTTTGTAGCCGTCTTTGACTCCTAGTAAACTAGGTACACATATCTCATTATAAGTAAGAATATGAAGTATGAATTAACAAGTCATTTTATTCTCTAACCAAAGTCATTTTGGGTAAAGGCTTTGTTTAGATAAGTCTTCTTCAAACTAATGTTGTAGGATTTTATTGGCATTGAATAAGTCCTATAATGTTGTTTTATAAAGAATTAAAAAATAAATAAAAAGTGGACCTATCTAATGTATATGCAAAAAATTTCTTTTTTTTAATAAAGTGACTTGTGTACCACATTATAAAATGCACTTTGGCCAATGGCTTAACATTTTAAATCCTTAAAATAGTGATTTTCTCATAATATCAAATAAATATAATTACCTGGTCAACATTATGATGAATCATAATGGGCTTAAATTATATCTAACTATGTAGACTTTGGGGGACATTTGGATTTTTTGTAATAATCATTAAATCATTTTTTTTCCTTTATGAAATCAAATAGAAATTGATTTGGGAAACTTGGAACATTTGAGAATGATTTTATAAGGCACTCTAAGAAAACCCTAGCCTATTGAGTTTTCCTTATTTCCCAAATTTGACATGGTAGTTGATTGTAGAGGCATCATGGCATATTTGGGGGCAAAATAGAAGTGGAGAGGTTTCATGGAAAGTAGGGAGAGCTTCTTGGTATTAACATATTATAGTATTACCTTAGGATATTTGCTAAGGTATATACCTTATGCTTATGTTTATAGTGGGTTTAAACACTTAGGTAGGTAGGTTTCATGGGCCTAGCTATTTTACACTACTTGATGTATTTGGTTCCACCCACCTCCTTATTTTTTGGGTGTTCCTTTATGCCTACATAATAGGCTTTCTATGTATTGTTTCATACATTAGTTAATTCATTTATACATATTTTTCCTAAATCTTATATGGTACCAAAGCTTACGATTTAGGAATCTTGGAAGGGAGCCTGTGGAGCAAGAAAGGATGGTCTTGTCAGGGAGGAGCGTGAAGCGCCTAGTGGAGAGCCGTGAGAGGAAGATTCTTTTTCTTGTGAATAGCCATTCAACTTGGATGAAAAGACCGAAAATTCATTTGAGAACTATTTTTGATGATTCTTATTTCTATAAAATTCTTTGGCCCAGGATTCATCTACTGAATCAAATGAAATTGAATTTCACTAAGTATTTTACCTGGAAACTACATTTGAAGTTTTGTGGTTGGTCATTTTTGTATGGTTTGGGGAGGACACTAAATTTTTATTCGAGCACTATTTTTGGCATGTGAAGTCTCTAAAAAAAATTATTTTCTAGGAGAGGCTCATTGGATGTGATGACATTTGATTTAGCTGAGAAACAGGTCTGTAATCAACATTTGAAAGTTTCATAAGTTGGTAATTTTCTTGCAACTACACAGTTCTTTTTTTATTGGTTGATTTTTATAATATAAAGTTTTGAAAAAAATATTAATGTGAATATATTTTAATTTATTAAAATATTTAAAATTGAAAAATTTGGAATATAAGCCATATTAGAGTCCCATCAGTGATTAATTATCACAGAAGTGTTTAGGAGACTAAAAATTGATCATTTTATGGGTTTTTTTTAATTTGGAATCTAACGCAAAAATAATTTTGAAATCAGAGTTGTATATCTCTTGATTTAATTATTTTTGTCTATTTTTTGATGTTTTTAAATATGAAAATTTTAAAATCTCTCAAATAGTGTTGAATTTTTTGCTGAAAACTGGAGGTATTGACTAGTTTGTGACTTGAATTAGTGGGTAGGAGGAATTTTGTGTAAAGTCATTATATTTTTTCTAGTATTTGCATTTTTTGGAAAAATTAGGATAAAATGGATAGTTTATAACACCTCTTATTACCAAATTCATAAAAATTGACAGGCAAAAGTTTTAGTTTATGGAGTTAAGGTTTTGACGATATGTGAATATCAGAATCTTGATCAAATAGTGCTCGGTAAAGAGTAAAGGCCTGCCACCGGTACCGATGAAAATGATAAACATCATCATGAGGCTCTTATGTTGTTAAAACTATCAGTATTAGATAATTTAATCTCAAAGGTCAGAAATGCAACCAGTGCATCAACATTGTGGACTAATCTTACTTATATATATCAGGCTTTTAAAGCTAGTAGGGTATTGTATTTGAAGAATTTATTATTTTCCACTAAGATGCAGGAAGGTGGCTCTATTTTTGAATTTTTATTATAGATCAAGGACATTAGTGATTAATTGAATGTTTTGTAAAATCCTATTGATGAGAAATATTTGATTGCTCTAGTTATGCAAAATATTCCACCTCATTTGAGTCATTTTTGGAGTCCTTGCACATGATTGCTGAGATGCAGAATTTGGACTTTGAAAAGTTATCCACATTGCTATTGTAGAAAGAGAGGCAACATGAGCAGATAGTGTTGTCTACATCTACTTCTATAGAGAGTGCATTCTTCATCAAGGGAAAGGGTAAGCAATTTGTTAAAACTACTAGTTCTTTGACAAAAACTTCACAAGTGTTTATAATAAGATATCTAAGTGTAAATGTTTTTATTATAAGAAACCTAGTCATCTTAAGAAAGATTGTAGGAAAAGACAATAGGATATGGCTAACCCTAGAAATAAATCTCATCATGTGAATGTAGCTAAAGGTGAAGCCAAGGAAACATATCTTGATTTTGCTTTCATGGCTTTTAGTGGTATTTTTATGGTGGATTGAGATTGGTACTTTGATTTAAGGTCATATCACCATTATACATGTTATAAGGACTGGTATGTGGATTTTGTTGAAAATGACATTAGTAATGAATTTGCATCTTTAGAAGATGGTAGAACTCATTTTGTGAAGGGATATGGTAAATTTTAGATCAATTTTAATGGTGAAGTTTGGTATAAATTTAAGAATGTTAGGTATGTGCCTGATATGAAAAAAATCTACTTTCAATTAGTGAGATCACTTCAAATTTTGATTTTGTTTTAAAATTTCAAAGACAATAATGTTTAGTCACTACTAGAGATAAAAAGTTTATTGTTGTTGGGATTGGTGAGAAAGGCTTGTATAAGCTTGTAGATCTACAGAGGGCAAAGGAAAGTGCACTTGCAATGGTTGATGGTACAAATTCACTATGGCATGAAAGGTATAGGCATTTGAATTTCCAGTATTTAAATACATTGAGCAAGACTAAGATGGTTAAGGGGATTCCTTCTATTTGGGATAGTCATCCTATATGTACTAGATGTCAGTTGGGGAAGTAATTTTGACATTCATTTGATGTTGGTAAAGGTTCAAGAGCTGAAGGAGTATTAGATCTGGTACATGTAGATTTGCATGGTCCAATGCAAACGCCTACCCATTTTAGGACCCATTATTTTTTGTTACTAGTCGATGATTTATATAGGAAAAACTAGGTATACTTTCTAGTGAAGAAATTTTATTATTTTTCTAACTTCCCTACTTGGAAAGCTATGGTTGAGAAATAGGTAGGATGATCAGTGAAATACTTTAGAATAGATAAAGGGGTGAGTTCATTTCAAAACATTTCAAGGATTTTTGTGTCACTAAAGGCGTACAAATATAGTACACCACCCTTTACACTCCATAACAAAATTAAGTTATGGAAAGGCATAATAGGATGGTGATGGACATGTTTCATTTTATGGTTTAAAGAATAAATGTCTCATATAGATATTGGGAAGAAACAATGAATATAATGATGTACATCCTCAATAGAAGTCCTATAAAATCATTGGAGAATATGATTCTAGAGGAGGCTTGGTCAAGTCAAACTCCAAATGTAAGTGCTTTTAGAATTTTTGGTTGTGTAGCTTTTGCAATTATTCCTAGTCAAAAGAGAAGTAACTTGGATGCAAAAATCAAAGCATACATGTTTGTTGGGTACAGTGATCAGTCAAAGGCTTGCAAATTAATTTATGTTTTTACTAACAAAGTTGTGGTAAAAAGATATGTCATAGTAAATAAATAGATGAAATACTTCATAACAACTAGTATAGTTTTAGATATCAAGAGTTTTTTTCTTCTAATGATTCTATTATAAGTTGTGATGTGAAAGTTGAGAAAGATTCTAGTTCATCATCGAAATCACATTCTAGGGAGGGAATTGTTGTAGGTCATTGTGAGGTTACAATAGAATAACCAAAGAAGCCAAAGTGATATTTTGACATAATGGAAGCACAAAAGGAGGGAGACTTACCATATAAGGAAGAAGATTGAGATCAAGAAAGTAGTTTGGTAATAGAGGTGAGCATGAAAATTTTGCTCTAAAAACTATTATTTCACATGTATTTCAGCGTAATTATTTTTCATAGGCCAAAGGCAAGCATGAGTGAGAATCAACCATGCAATTGTAATATGATTCCTTGATAAAAAAAACTAGACTTGGGAGCTCATGGAGCTACCACCAAGAAATAAATTCATTGGTTGTAAATGGATTTACAAGGTAAAATGTAAAATAAATGGTTCCTTAGATAAACACAAAGCCAAACTTATTCCAAAAGGTTATGCACAAGAGGAAGGGCTTGATTATGATGAGACTTTTTCTCCTACTACAAAGATGGTAACTTTTAATTTAATTTTTTCTATTGATGCTCAGTTTGGATGGTAGGTGCACCAAATGGATGTCAAGAGTGCTTTCTTGAATGGAGATCTAGAGGAGGAAATCTACATGTTTTAGCCATAGGGTTTTCAAGTTCCTTGTAAGAAACATCTTGTTTTCAAGTTGTTTAAGTCCTTATATGGGCTTAAGCAAGCTCCTCAAGCGTGGTATATGAAAATAAATTCATATCTTAGGGAGTCTAGTTTCAAAAGGTGTAATTTTGTACCAACTCTCTATGTAAAGGTGTTTGGTGATGATATCTTGATTCTCATTATATATGTTAATGATATAACCATAAATGGGAGTAGTTCTAGTCTCATTTAATAAATAAAGGATGACATTTATTGTATTTTTGACATGAAAAACTTAGGACTACTAAAATATTTTTTAGGTGTTGAGTTTTAGTGAGGTGATTGTGTTGTATTCATGTCACAAAATAAGTATGCCAAATCATTGATGGAAAGGTTTAGACTGATGGATTTTAATCCAACTCACACACCTATGTAAGTTGGAGCTAAAATTTCACCTAAAACTACTTCACCTCTAGTCCATGAAATAGTGTATTGGTAGCTAATGGGTAGTCTCATTTACCTCACTATCAATAGATTGGATATTTGTTTTGTAGTGAGTTTTATATCTCACTTCATGTTTAAACCATAGGAACAACATTCGCTAGCTAAAAAATAGGTATTAAGATATGTCAAAGGTAATCTTGAACTTGGAATATTATATAATAATTCTATAGATATTGAGCTTTCATGATATTCTGACTCTGATTGGGTAAGATCAGTAGATTCAAGAAAATCTACAACAAGATATGTATTCACTCTTGGTTCAGGGGTTTTCTCATGGTAGAGAAAACTAAAAACTAAAGTGGAATTATCTTCAAAATAATCAGAGTATAAAGTTGTGGTCATTTTAGGTTGTGAAACTATGTGGATAAATAAAATCTTGGAGTATCTTCAATTTGAGTCATCAAATACTAATCTGATTTTCTATGACAACCAGAGTGTTCTAAAGATGGTGAAGAATCTAGTATTCCATGCCAAGAACAAAAAAATTGAGGTTCACCATCATTACATCTAATAGTTGGTTATGAATGAAGACATCAATCTCTTTTACTGCCCCACTGTAGAGCAACCAACTGATATAATGTCCAAACCACTTGGTTCAGATAAGTTCATAAAATTTAGGGATAAACTTGGTCTTGTTTTTGGTTTTGTCATTAAGGGAGGGTATTAGCATATTATTATATTACCTTAGGATATTTTTTAAGGTATAATTCCTATGCTTATTATTATAGTGGTTTTAACCACTTAGGTAGGTAGGTTTCATGGGCCTCGTTATTTTATGCTACTTGATGTATTTGGTTCCACCGACCTCCTTATTTTTTGGGTGTTCCTTTTGTGCCTATATAATAGGATTTCTAAGTGTTGTTTTGTATCCTATTTAATTAATATCTTCATCTTTTTGTTTAATCTAATACTTGATAGTAGTTAAGGAACTTTAAGTACATGGAAAAATAGTGTAAATCAGTCCATGAAGGTAATTTTAAAAAAAAGTTGTGTATGGAAGGTTTGGCACCACCATGGAGGAAAGATTGGGAGAAGGGATTTACTTGCAAATAGGGCATAATTGCATGTAAGTCATCCTCTCCTTTCTAAAAGGTTGTACATTTTTATTTAAATTGTATTATGGGGAGTACAGATGTTCTAGTTGGGCTATAGGCCCTTATGAGAATGTATAGGCATGCACATACGAGGCTCTAATTCAATAAGTAGCATAAGTTTTTAGATTTTTAATTTTCAATTGTCAAAATATTATGCCCTACCTTGAGAAAAAAAGATAAAGAAAAGAAAATATGGGGTTTTCATTTAAAAACTTGAGTTTAGTTTTTAGATTGTCTTAGAATTTTGGTTTGTTGAGCTATTGTGTTTTATGAGCCTTGACCCCTTGTAGGCTTGATTTTTGGGCCTTAGTTGGGAGATGTCTATAAAATATAGGTTTTAATTCTTGTGTTTTCCTATTAAAAATCTATATTTTTTTTAATTTTAACATGGTTGTAAGCAATCAATTTGATTATGAATAGTAACACTATGACCAGGTAAATTATGGGTTGTTTCCCCTTACATATCCTATGATAGTTCTAATTTAGTGATTTATTTAGAAATCTAAGCAAGAATAATTTAGTTTTAGCCCACTAATTCTTGGACAGTTAAGAATAAACACATGGTATTAGATATTATGAGATTGTCATCAGTATGTACAACTGTGTGTACAGTGCACTATTTTAATTTGGCCTTGAATTTTAGTCATAATTAATCTCAATTAGTAGTAATTTGTAAGGTGTTTAACTTATTTAGTCAAAAGTTAAACCTCTATCATGATAATCCTGGGTGGAGGTCAAATCCATTATGGTATGCTTATTTAATGATTTGAGAGAATTTTTTTTAATAGATATCTGACCAGACCTGATGTTAAATTTGTATAAATGATAATTTTATCGTATTTACTCCAATATTTTTTGAACAGTGAAGTTATTTCATTACCAGGTTATTCCTTAACATAGCTTTCTTTTCCTATGAAGGATATATCTATGGTAAGAGGCTATTCATATACTTAAGATCTGACAATCTAATACTCTCTTACCATTTAATAGATTCATGTTGTTATTTATTTAAGAGGCCTACCAGAGGGAAATATATGCTTATATTTAATCAAAGAGAATTTGGAGAAATCCAATATGAAAATTATTGTTGAAGTAACTCATTTTTATTTATATTCAAATGTGTGTGTTATAATTTTTTTTGAAATGGCCTAATGATTGTAGTCATATAAATAGTAAGTGTTACCTTATACATATTATTGCACATGAACCTTAAGGTTGTCATGGTGGTCATAATGTTATGATTTTGGATTATTGGAAAATCAGCCCTAATCAGCCTATATAACAACATTAAATAAATACCTAAACCTATGATAGACTAAAACTAAGATTTGGAACATTTTATTTTCCCTTATGATAAATATAAATGGTAATTGAATTAATTCTCTCTATCATGAATGAATTTTTGTGACACCATCTCTACAAGGTATTTGTAGAAGAAAACTATATTTTTTGGGTTGTAACTGGCTACAATTTAGCTCCAAATGAGACTCGTATTTTATAGTAAATATCTAATTTTATCAAGACAACAATTGGTAATGAATTCTTCCTAGCTTTATCTTGCATGAGATATCCTTGTATTGTTTTAATTGGGTCATTTCATATTTTTGGTAAGTCATCTTTCTTAGCTGTTTACATTATTTCTATACAAATCAGCCTCGAGTAGCCCAAAAGGAGGCTCTTTAAAAATATCTAAGCTTCTGGTTATTTTTTAATAATACTCAAAACCTATATATTAACCTCCCAAGTATTGAAATCCCATCTCCCTTCTAACCTTGATATTCAAATCCCATCTCTGGGAGGCTTATGTAGTAGAACTGCTCTTTGTTTAGCATGTTGGGTGCAAAGGCACTTGGAATTGTCTTGATATAATTAATTAAAGTTAGAGTGTTTTTTTTATTTTATTACTATTATGATGGACTATTCAAAGTATATTTTCCTTATTTGTATCCTTATAACATGATAATTGGATTGAAAGAACCAAGCATTGCATGGTACTGCACTGAATAGTATGTCAAACACTTACATGAGTGGAATGGTATTCTTATATGTAAATGCTTCTGGTAAAAAAGTGTTTACTAATAACTTCCTCTAAATTAAGTAAACGTGTGGTATTTGAGGATAGTATTTTTTTATAAGTTGAGTTATGTAAGAAAGGATTCAACTGATATTATCTACCTCTATGTTTATTCTCATAAA
The DNA here is from genome assembly GCA_037957365.1 of Torreya grandis. Taxonomy (NCBI): domain Eukaryota; kingdom Viridiplantae; phylum Streptophyta; class Pinopsida; order Cupressales; family Taxaceae; genus Torreya; species Torreya grandis. Next base: position 644,099 of record JARHVA010004131.1, read on the forward strand.
TAATTCTATTATCATAACTCTGATTATATGCTTTATGATTCATAGATTATGAATCATCATGATGCAGTTTAAGTTTTTATGTTAGTCTATTTAATTTGAGGGAGGTGACTTACCAGCTATGTGTTGACCTTGTTTTTAGCATGTTTTATTGAAGGAAATAACTGTTCTAAGAAATCCATTTAGATGATTTTGATCTCTTACTTGGATTTCCTATTGTTATGGAACAACTTAATCTCAGTAGTGTGTTCTTTCAGCTAATCATTCTTATTGATGCATCAAAGGTTTATGTCATCCTATAATAATTATCTTGTGGAGTGTAATCTTTCAGCTATCATAAAAAGAAGGTTTCATACCTTCTCTAACTATTATATCTTGTACAAGATAGAATTTCATTGATATATAATTTTTAAAAATGGTCATATTTTATGTAGTGTTTTAATTATCTATATATTTATTTCTTATATTATGCCTCTGGTTTTTGACATCTATTTTTAGTCATTATTATTTAAGATAGAAAACACATATATGACTTCCTAGAATGAATTCCTAAGTATGGTTATTACTACCATACTTATACATTGATGCCTCAATGAGTTTTTAATAAAGGACTTATTGTGTAAATACATGTTTATGACCACACTTGAGGGGTTAATTCATTCCCTGACAACTTATTGAGCTTACAACTTATTTGCCTATTCTCATTTGATATATGTTAGGACAATATTGGACTTCCTATCTTCTAACTATAAATCTAGTCTCTTGAGTAGGCTATTTAAATTACCTAATAAACCTTGGGTGAAATAAATGCATTTAACACAAGGGATTTTTGTGTGGAAACTTTATGGTCTAATACCTTAAAGTTGTATCTTATAGTTACAAACATTTTTTAGCTGGAATTTAAT